>JADLZN010001788.1:0-441385 GCA_018155175.1 Sinocyclocheilus anophthalmus | reverse complement strand
TGAATGTACAGCGCTCTCTCCTACTTTCAATACCATGACTGAGGTGCCCTTGAGCAAGGCACCGAGCCCCCAACTGCAGCAAAAAATGGCTGCCCACTGCTCCAGGTGTGTGTTCACTGCTGTGTGTGATCACTTTGGATGGGATAAATGCAGAGCACTAATTCCGAGTATGGGTCACCATACTTGGCCACATGTCACGTCATTTTCACTTTCAAATCACTACTCCCTACTGTACAAAGGCAAAATGAGGTTGTAAATGTTAACAAAGCTATGTAATAATGCAATATAACAACAGCACTTATGCTTGTACATTGATGAAACTTGACTAAGCAATATCTGTGGTGCCACGCAGCACTGGTGTGTCACTGACGTAATGAGGCTGAGCCTGGGTTAATGTTCCGGCCTGTTTCTGTGTCACTGGAGTAAAGAGTTTGTCACACACACACACAATCCCAGTCATCTGCACTGGACAAATCAACCTTTTTACTGGCAGTGATTCAAAGCTCCGGAACTATCATCATGCCACCGAGCCCCAGCCTTTGCCTCTAAAGTATTTCCTGATGAGGGCTCTCATATGTTAAAGGTGCAATAGATGATTGTCTTCAGAACATTTTTTGTTATGTTTGTTGAATTTCTTCACACCTGATTAGCAATCATTAAGTTAAGTGCTCTTAAACGTCTGAAAGCGATTACCAAGAATGTCGTCGTCCTTCATAAAAACATATTTTTCGGTTTGGGTCCCTTGTTAGACTAGGTCTTATATTTCCTGGGTCACACCACTATATATTCTATATATATATTAGGCTGGGTTTTGACCAATTTTCGATCCGATTCTATTCTCATTCACAACGTTCAATTCATTCGATTACCATTTGTTTGTATCTATTCAATATCGATTATTTTGATATATACCCGCTACGTACATGCCAATTTTCTCACGGAAAAAAAATCTCTCAACATGCTGTACATATACATTAGTCAGTGTTGGTACTACGTACTATAATACGGAGGTTAAAAGGAGTGTTTTTTAAATTACACTTAATGAAGTTTAAAAATTTATAAAATTACAATTCATACCTTTCTACTTCAAATGTATTTTAGTTTTTTATATAACGGTGGCTGTCAAAAAATTGATGGATTATTCAACATAAATTAAACATTTAAGCCATTCACTTTATAATGAACTGTTATTGTGCGAATTTAAGCAAAATGCCCTCTCGACAGTTTATTTTTTTCTATCGAAAAGGAGTTTTAATGGTCACCAATATGTTTTTCTAGTAATTTTGACATGGGGAAGTGACATGTTTAAAGCCGGTATATTTGACATATCTTTGCGCGGCTTGAAACACTGGATTGAGCGTTACATGAGACAGGATAACGATTGTCCAAGTTGGTACCTTTCTTTAACGTCCTTCGATGTTTTTAGTCATTTTTATTTGGTGCGAAACTGTATTAATGGTGGAGGAGATGATCATTCACTTGCGCCTCGCGCTGACAGGTCGGTTAGCTACAGCGATCTGTCACTCCATAACAGCGCCAAAATTGATACTGCATACAATGTACAGAATTTGAATCTGATACTCTGTTTCATATAATACCAAGCACAATGCTTATTGCGCATTTATTGATGGGAGGTTTGCTTCACTGGTCCGTCCATTAAAACTGACAACAGGCTAAATATATTATATATATCTATATATAAAATAATATATTATACGTATATACCACACAACATAATTTACAAGTTGTCTAATTAGTTATCATGGTCAATTTATTTTGCAATAACCGAATTGCAATATGACGGGAAGTTGCATCTATTTTTAGGTCAGAAATAATATATTTTTTTCTATTTCTTATTTATATCTATTTTTTATATATTTCTCCAGTGATTTTAGGTTACTCAGCATATTATTTATTTAGTTAATTTAAATATTTACATAATGTAATGTGCAATAAAGATGGAAAATTGTGCGCACTTTTTATTATGTCAAACTAAATCTATTTTTACCATCTATATATTTTAGTACAACATATTTCTACGGTATATTAGGGTTTCTTTACAAAAGTTATATTATCTCATTACTTATTAGTAATTCATATTTAATCCAATATGCATTTGCATACCAGTTGGAAGATTGTGCCGCTATATTATGTGTCAAAGAAGAAATTTCTTAGTTCAATTGAATCTACATACTTTTAATAATTATTTTATTTTATTTTCTATACTTTTAGAGAGTATTTCTTTATCAAACGTTATATACATGTTTATTAATAATTAGTTGTTTTAATTAATTAATACTTTAACTTTAAATTTACAAAAATCGTTGGGAAATTGTGAATCTAAAATTGAACTCCACGACAGCTCTAAACTCACTTTTACTACAGTATGATAATTTGTTAATGATTTTCAACCAAAAAGATGCTTGGAAAATTATCCCAAATTATTCTCACAAATTCAAACCATATCTATGTTAACCAGCAAAATAACTTGGTGATATTAAAATCAGCACAATCAACAACATTTTATATGACACAAAAAAGCAAATGCTTATTTTTGCCAGGCATAAAAACATCAGCATTGGCCTGTGTGATACAAAACACCTCTTCTCTCAAACTGTACTCACTGCAAAGTGCAATAATGTGGCTGCTGTCTTCATGTACAAACTTCTTGGTCACCGCCTCCTCCATGATCTGCTTCACCTAGACATGGAAAGACACGTAATTAGAAACGGCAAAGACTGGCAAAAAATAATGGCAAGTCAAAATTCTTGGAATCGGGTGCACAAAAGCAACTAATTAATCATGACAGCGTAACCACAAAAGTTTCATTAGCATCATTCAATTGATAAGTTTCCCAGGGAGAGCAAGGAACTGTGTAGAATGAGTCTTTGTCACATTTTTCTGGTCCAACTGTCAGTACTAAAGCAAATCCCAAACGAATTAATCACAATCCTTACAGGCAGCATTATACTGTTTATGTAATTTGAAGAAAAGCAGAAGGGTAATTGTAGCACTGAGGAGCAAATTATGGACATCTGCTGATTACAGGCATGACTTGTGTGCGCCCTATGGTATGAGATTTGCCACAAGGCCAACAGACAGTAAAAGTAGGACAATTCAAAGGAATGGTTCATTTGAAAATGAAAATGTACTGAAAATGGACTCACCCTCAGGTCATCCAAGAAGTAATGTTGTTTTTTCATCTGAACAGATTTGGAGAAATTTTGCATTACTTGCTCACCAATGGATCTTCTTCATTGAATGGGTGCCATCAGAATGGAGTCAAAAAGCTGTAAAAAACATCACATAATCCCCAAAACTCCAGTTCATCAATTAAATGTCTTGTGAAGTGAAACGCATGTTTTAATTGCAATCCCATCCAGACTTGTTTAACTTCAAAGCCCTGCTTCTGGTCTAATAAGATTCCTCGTACAGAATATTGCTTTTCTTCAAGGTAAAAAAAAAAAGGAGTCCCCTTGCTGAATCAGGTCGAAATACGCACTGATCACTACGTTTATTAAAGTGAAAACAGCCCAAAAACGTTTCCTAACAAATATTTCTGTGAATTTTGATATGGAAGGACAGCAGGATTAACTTTTTCACTGGAGGAAGCGTTTTTATGAATTATGGACTTGTATTTTGGCCAGAATTTTTAAAGTTTTAAAATGTCTAATGATCTATTTGTTTCTAACAAACATGCAGATTTTCACAAAACATTAATTGATGGTTTTGACTGGAGTCATGTGGATAATTATGATGTTCTTATCATCTGTTTGGACTCTCATTCTGACGGCACCCATTCACTGCAGAGCATCCATGAGCAAGTGATGTAATGCTAAATTTCTCCAAATCTTTTCTCATGAATAAACCAACTCATCTACATCTTGGATGACTGAGTTAGTACATATTCATCAAAATTTCACTTTTGGGCACACAATTTTTTTTTAAGGTTGATATTAAGTGTTTGGCCAGTGCTGTTGACCTTGGGATGAAATGAAAAAGTTTTAAAACAAGTTCGCTACAGCAGCATTACATAACATATATCTCGAAAGACACAAGAATGGTTGGCCGCTCGACTCGAGTAGTGCAAATGCTTTACATAGTGATTTAAAAGAAAACAATGGCATTAAAACCCATGTCCAGCCAAGCTGACAGCGGTAACAATGGCGTTAATGAAGTCATCACTCAAGGATTTTTACAGTTGAAATAAGGGGCAATCAGAGCTTGTCGGTCCACACACACACACACACACATGCGAGATATCATCACAATATGCTCTAGTAATTCACCATCTAACGTCTATAAATACAAAGAGCTTTGGCTTCCTCTTCCCAATTTAAAAGGATATAGTGAACACCTACGACAGTTTGCAGACGCAGTCAATCGCATGCACAGCTATAAAAAGAAAAGTCTATGAAGCAGCATGCAGTTCAAATTCTAACCTCTAAGCACAAACCCCAATAAAAATATTATCAAATAGGGGATGCATTTCCGCATATGCAAAAATATCTAGCAAATATTAATCATTGCAAAATGGTGTAACGTTGCTCAATGCAACCAATAAATATTGATGGGGGAAAAGGCAGAGAACAGGAAAATGAAACTAAGTTGTTTTGCTCTAGTGGGAGCCATTCGTGACGATCCCTGCTTCATGCAGCTGTATTAATCGTCCACTGATGCAATTTAACTTTTTAGGTAGCTGCTGATGCTTTCAGTTCCTAGGCAACCATAAGGCGGCTGACTGCAGCTTAAAGTGACAGAGACCCGGGATGTTACACAAAGAAAGTCAATGGGGTAATACAAATCTAATTCTATGGGTATTGCAGGACACAGGATTGCACATTATTTTCAGGTCCATTTCATTCTGATACTGTGTTTCCTCACTCTACATATGTTGCTTAAAACAGGTGAAAACCAAAAGAATGTTTGTTAAAGCCCGCTGAGGTCTAGAGATATATATCTTCCATTTTATATATTTCATTTTACATGTCATATGTCATAAATATTTCCCAAAGACATATAAATGTGGAATGACCTGCAGGAGAAGCACTATTAATCAGTGGAAATCAATGTTACTCTATGTTAACTAAAGAGTCCAGGACATCTCTGTGGAGGACGTGACTCATTTGATTTGAATGAATATGGAGCACAAAAGTTCTTTAAAACTTGATGAAGGAGATGATGTTAAAAATTGATTTCCTTATTAACCCAGGCCACTGTGCCACCTGAGGCCAGATACCTTAAGAATTATTGCAGCTCTTCTTATCCATGATTTTTGGCCTCTATTAGACATGCTCTTAACTATCATGAAAAATGATGTCTGCCAGGACTGTGCATTAAGTTCAAGAGGCTGAATCAGCTACGTGGAGGACACAGTCTGTTCTGACACATGAGACATGCTGGTACCAATTTAGGACATCTATTCTTTGCAGCAATTCATTCAAGATTTCTATTATTCACGAGGGCCGGATTTAAAACTAGCGTTCCCTGCACTGTGAGGGAAAAGATAAGAATTAATTACACCGATATAAAAGAATGTAACAGCTTCTCCCACTGTACAGTTCCTGGAGTGAAAACATTGGAAACTCTGTGAATGTGAAGTCTTATCAAATAATTATTACAAAATACGCTCAAGAACAGTTCATTCATATTATCTCAGCCTGCTTATTTTGAATTGGCATAAAACAGTTAGTACAGAATTTTTAATAAATATTTTTACTCCTTTTTAGGTTAAAATTATACCATGGATGAATCTGTTTTCCAATATTATTATTACAAGCCTCTCTTAAATACTTGAATCTGATTGGTCGATCACAACATTGAGTGGGCCAATATATTTGCATTTGAACTAAACTAGATATTTCACCACTGTCCAGAAGTTGAGATGTTCTTGAATTGTTTTCAACACTGTATTTGACTATTATTCTTAGTGGAAGCTTTAAGCTAATTTGTACAAAAATGTATATATTAATTGCAAATAAAATATGCCATGTTTTTATTTATTTTGGCAGTAACAATGTAGTATGTGCAGCACACCAGTCATTATAGCAAAAATATTACATTATCCCTTACTTGACTTTATTTAACTAACTAGTCGCTTTTTTACTGCGGTCAAGCCAGCCGCACTTCAGAAAAACACAGTCAGCCGCCGGAGGAAATTATGTGCGCATGTATACTATAAATAGGTCAATAGCGTAACAACCGAGGGAACGCGCTTTCAGGCGCTTTTTAACTCTAGACCCCAGTATTGAGACTGATGAACATTTTTAGGATTTTTTTTTTGCCCATCGCTTTAATATTCGGTCAGTTATTGTTGTCTTTGACTGTTCTTTATTACTATAATTTCAAAGGACATTATTACACTTTAGAGGGCTATAAAGACCCCATTTCTAAAAAGTAGAATGAATGAATGGTCATTTCCTATAAGTGATGTCCCATACTATATGCACACCTCATTTCAAAACATTTTACTGCAGCGTTTTGGAGGTAAGGGACATTATCACACTTTATAGGGGTATAAAGATCCCATTTCTAATGAGTAGAAAAAAAACAATGGTCGGTTCTTATTCAGGACGTCCCATACTATATGCACTCCTCATATCAAACCATTTTACTGCAGCGTTTTGGAGATAAGGGACATTATCACACTTTAGAGGGGTATAAAGATCTCATTTCTAATAAATAGAAAAAAACAATGGTCAGTTCTTATACGGGACGTCCCATACTATATGTACACCTCATATCAAACCATTTTACTGCGGCGTTTTGGAGATAAGGGACATTATCTCATTTTAGAGGGGTGTAAAGATCCCATTTCTAGTAAGTGGAAAAAACAATGGTCGGTTCTTATAAGGGACATCCCATACTATATGCACACCTCATATCAAACCATTTTACTGCAGCGTTTTGGAGATATGGGACATTATTACACTTTAAAGGGCTATAAAGACCACATTTCTAATAAGTAGAAAAAATCAATGGTCGGTTCTTATTCAGGACGTCCCATACTATATGCAGACATCATATCAAACCATTGTACTGCAGCATTTTGCAGATATGGGATATTATGACACTTCAAATGGCTATAAAGACCACATTTTTAATAAGTAGAAAAAAAACAATGGTCAGTTCTTATAAGGGACGTCCCATACTATATACACACCTCATATCAAACCATTTTACTGCAGCGTTTTGGAGATAAGGGACATTATCACACTTTAGAGGGGTATAAAGATCCCATTTCTAATAAGTAGAAAAAAACAATGGTCGGTTCTTATTCAGGACGTCCCATACTATATGCACACCTCATATCAAACCATTTTACTGCAGCATTTTTGAGATAAGGGACATTATTACACTTTAAAGGGCTATAAAGACCTCATTTCTAATAAGTAGAAGAAAACAATGGTCAGTTCCTATACAGGACGTCCCATACTATATGCACACCTCATATCAAATCGTTTTACTGCAGCGTTTTTAAGATAAGGACATTATCACATTTTAGAGGAGTGTAAAGATCCCATTTCTAATAATTAGAAAAAAACAATGGTCAGTTCTTATTCAAGACGTCCCACACTATATGCACACCTCATATCAAAACATTTTACTGCAGCGTTTTTAAGATAAGGGACATTATCACACTTTAGAGGGGTATAAAGATCCCATTTCTAATAAGTAGAAAAAAACAATGGTCAGTTCTTATAAGGGACGTCCCATACTATATACACACCTCATATCAAACTAATTTACTGCAGCGTTTTGGAGATAAGGGACATTATCACACTTTAGAGGGGTATAAAGATCCCATTTCTAATAAGTAGAAAAAATTAATGGTCAGTTCTTATATGGGATGTCCCATACTATATGCACACCTCATACAAACCATTTTACTGCAGCATTTTTGAGATAAGAGACATTATTACACTTTAAAGCTATAAAGATCCCATTTCTAATAATTAGAAAAAAACAATGGTCAGTTCTTATTCAGGACGTCCCATACTATATGCACACCTAATACGAAACCATTTTACTGCAGCATTTTGGAGATAAGGGACATTATTACACTTTAAAGGGCTATAAAGAACACATTTCTAATAAGTAAAAAAAAACAATGGTCAGTTCTTATAAGGGACGTCCCATACTATATGCACACCTCATATCAAACCATTTTACTGCAGCGTTTTGGAAATATCGTACATTATTACACTTGAAAGGGCTATAAAGAACACGTTTCTAATAAGTAGAAAAAAACAATGGTCGTTTCTTATAAGGGACATCCCATACTATGTGCACACATCATATCAAACCATTTTACTGTAGCATTTTGAAGATATCGGACATTATTACTTTTTAAAGGGCTATAAAGAACACATTTATAATAAGTAGAAAAAAACAATGGTCGTTTCTTATAAGGGACATCCCATACTATGTGCACACATCATATCAAACCATTTTACTGTAGCATTTTGAAGATATCGGACATTATTACTTTTTAAAGGGCTATAAAGAACACATTTCTAATAAGTAGAAAAAAACAATGGTCAGTTCTTATACGGGACGTCCCATACTATATGCACACCTCATATCAAACCATTTTACTGCAGCATTTTGGAGATAAGGGACATTATTGCACTTTAAAGGAGTATAAAGGTCCCTTTTCTAATAAGTAGAAAAAAACAATGGTTGGTTCTTATAAGGGACGTCCCATACTATATGCACATCTCATATCAAACCATTTTACTGCAGCGTTTTGGAGAAATCTGACATTATTACACTTTAGAAGGTTATAAAATACCCATTTCTAATACGTAGAAAAAAACAATAGTCAGTTCCTAAAAGGGACATCCATATTATATGCACACCTCATATGAAACAATTTTACTGCAACGTTTTAGAGATATGGGATATTATTACACTTTAAAGGGCTAAAAAGAACACATTTCTAATAAGTAGAAAAAAAAAACAATGATCGGTTCTTATAAGGGACATCCCATACTATATGCACACCTCATATCAACCATTTACTGCAGGCTATTTGGAGAATCGGGACATTATTACACTTTAAAGGTTATAAAGATCTCATTTTTCTAATAATAGAAAAACCAATGGTCGGTTCCTTAAAGGGACGTCACGTACTATATGCACCCCATATCAAAACAATTTTAACAGCAGCGTTTTGGAGAAATCTGACATTATTACACTTTAGAAGGTTATAAAGATCTCATTTCTAATAAGTAGAAAAAAACAATGGTCTGTTCTTATAAGGGACGTCCCATACTATATGCACACCTCATATCAAAACATTTTACTGCAGCGTTTTGGAGAAATCTGACATTATTACATTTTAAAGGGTTATCAAGATCTCATTTCTAATAAGTAGAAAAAAACAATGGTCGGCTTCAAAAAATTATAATGACGTCCATACTATATGCACTCTCTCATATCAAACCATTTAACTGCAGCATTTTTGAGAAATCAGACATTATTACACTTTAAAGGGTTATAAAGATCTCATTTCTAATAAATAGAAAAAAACAATGGTCGGTTCTTGTAAGGGATGTCCCATACTATATGCACTCCTCATATTAAACCATTTTACTGCAGCGTTTTTTAGAAATCGGACATTATTACATTTTAAAGTGTTATAAAGATCTCATTTCTAATAAGTAAAAAAAAACAATGGTCAGTTCTTATAAAGGACATCCCATACTACATGCACACCTCATATCAAAACATTTTTTGTTTGTTTTAACTGCTGGCCAGCATTTTGGAGAAATCGGACATTATTACACTTTAGAGGGCTATAAAGACCCCATTTCAAATAAGTAGAAAAATCAATGGTCACTTCTTATAGGGACGTCCCATACTATATGCACACCTCATATCAAAACATTTTACTGCAGT
This sequence comes from Sinocyclocheilus anophthalmus, assembly GCA_018155175.1. Taxonomy (NCBI): domain Eukaryota; kingdom Metazoa; phylum Chordata; class Actinopteri; order Cypriniformes; family Cyprinidae; genus Sinocyclocheilus; species Sinocyclocheilus anophthalmus. The sequence continues at coordinate 431,482 of JADLZN010001788.1, read as the reverse complement.
GTTTTGGAGAAATCGGACATTATTACACTTTAAAGGGCTACAAAGACCACATTTCTGATAAGTAGAAAAAACAATGGTCGGTTTTTATAAGGGACATCCCATACTACATGCACACATCTTATCAAACCATTTTACTGCAGCGTTTTGAGATATCGTACATTATTACACTTTAAAGGGTTATAAAGAACACATTTCTAATAAGTAGAAAAAAACAATGGTCAGTTCTTATAAGGGACGTCCCATACTATATGCACACATCATATCAAACCATTTTACTGCAGCATTTTGAGATCCGACATTATTACCCTTTAAAGGGCTATAAAGACTACATTTCTAATAAGTCGAAAAAAACAATGGTCGGTCTTATAAGGGACCGTCCCATACTATATGCACACCTCATATCAAACATTTTACTGCAGCGTTTTGGAGAAATCCGACATTATTACTTTTAAAGGGTTATAAAGATCTAATTTCTAATAAGTAGACAAAAACAATGGTTGGTTCTTATAAGGGACGTCACATACTATATGCACATCTCATATCAAATCATTTTACTGCAGCGTTTTTGAGATAAGGGACATTATCACACTTTAGTGGGGTATAAAGATCCCATTTCTAATAAAGTAGAAAAAAACAATGGTCGGTTCATATAAAGGACGTCCCATACTATATACACACCTCATATCAAAAAATTTTACTGCAGCGTTTTGAAGAAATCAGACATTATTACATTTTTTTTTGGTTAAAGGTTATAAGCTCATTTCTAATAAGTAGAAAAAAACAATGGTCTGTTCTTATAAGGGACGTCCCATACTATATGCACTCCTCATATCAAAGCATTTTACTGCAGCATTTTGGAGGTAAGGGACATTATTATACTTTAGAGGGCTATAAGGACCACATTTCTAATAAGTAGAAAAATACAATGGTCGGTTCTCATAAGGGACGTCCCATACTATACGCACACCTCATATCAAACCATTTTACTTCAGCGTTTTGGAGATAAGGGACATTACCACACTTTAGAGGAGTATAAAGATCCCATTCCTAATAAGTAGAAAAAAACAATGATCAGTTCTTATAAGGGACGTCCCATACTATATACAGATCTCATATCAAACCATTTTACTGCAGCATTTTTGAGAAATCAGACATTATTACACTTTAGAGGGCTATAAAGACCCCATTTCTAATAAGTAGCAAAAAAATAATGGTTGGTTCTTATAAGGGACGTGCCATACTATATGCACTCCTCATATCAAAACATTTTACTGCAGTGTTTTGGAGAAATCGGACATTATTACATTTTAAAGGATTATAAAGATCCCATTTCTAATAAGTAGAAAAAAACAGTGGTCGGTTCTTTTAAGGGACGTCCCATACTATATACACATCTCATATCAAACCATTTTACTGCAGCATTTTTGAGAAATCAGACATTATTACACTTTAGAGGGTTATAAAGACCCCATTTCTAATAAGTAGCAAAAAAATAATGGTTGGTTCTTATAAGGGACGTGCCATACTATATGCACTCCTCATATCAAAACATTTTACTGCAGTGTTTTGGAGAAATCGGACATTATTACACTTTAAAGGCTTATAAAGATCTAATTTCTAATAAGTAGAAAAAAAACAATTGTCGGTTCTTATAAGGGACATCCCATACTATATGCACACCTCAAATCAAACCATTTTACTGCAGCGTTTTGAGATAAGGGACATTATCACACTTTAGTGGGGTATAAAGATCCCATTTCTAATAATTAGAAAAAAACAATGGTCGGTTCTTATTCAAAACGTCCCATACTATATGCACACCTCAAATCAAACCATTTTAATGCAGCGTTTTGGAGATATCGTACATTATTACACTTTAAAGGGTTATAAAGATCCCATTTCTAATAAGTACAAAAAAACAGTGGTCGGTTCTTATAAGGGACGTCCCATACTATATACACTTCTCATATCAAACCATTTTACTGCAGTGTTTTGGAGATAAGGGACATTATCACATTTTAAAGGGCTATAAACTCATTTCTAATAAGTAGAAAAAAACAATGTTTGGTTCTTATAAGGGACGTCTCATACTATATACACACCTCATATCAAAACCATTTTACTGCAGCATTTTGGAAAAATCGGACATTATTACATTTTAAAGGATTATAAAGATCCCATTTCTAATAAGTAGAAAAAACCAATGGCCAGTTCTTATATGGGACATCCCATACTATATGCAAACCTCATATCAAACAATTTTACTGTAGCGTTTTTGAGATATGGGACATTATTCTATTCAGAGGCCTATAAAGACCCTATTTCTAATAAGTAGAAAAAAACAATGGTTGGTTCTTATACGGGACGTCCCATACTATTTGCACACCTCATATCAAACCTTTTTACTGTGCGTTTTCGAGATATGGGACTTTATTAGACTTTAGAAGGCCATTAGGACCTCATTTCTGTAAAGAAGAAGACATAAAAGGTCAGTTCTTAAATCGGACATTTCATATCATATGCACACTTTATATGAAGCCATTTTACTGAGGGAATTTAGAGAAATGCACCATTATTTCACTTCAGAGGCTCATAGAGAAGTATAAATTATTAAGTAAAAAAATAGTTGTTTTCTAAAATCTATGAGTAAATCAATTGAAAACATTTTACTGTATGATTTTTTAGGAGAATGCAATTATTTCACATATAGTGTTATAAAACTGTACATTTATCCATTCCAATAAATAATAAAATTTTAAAATTAAAAAACAATTAAAAACAATTCTTAAGGGACCTCACCTAATATGTGAAACCTTTATATAAAAACATTTTAGTGTAGCAATTTGGATTTGCATGCATTCAGAGTCAAGAAAATTCTGAGACCTTGCCTAATTTCTCCAATTTTGAGACGAATAGAAATGTCACCTTAAGTAGAGAAAAACAATGGCCATTTCATGCAAGGCACCTCCTACTCCTATCAGCACAGCTAAAATGAAGTCTGTGTACTGTGGCAGTTTGGAGTAACATGTATCCTAATACAACAAAACACTATTTAACCACATAAGTACTGTATGCACTGACTATTTTTAAAAGGCACATAAAATATGAAGTATACCCAATCCTGTTTCAGGAGATCTACCTTCCAGTTCATTGTCAGTCCTGTTCCGCAAACCTATCTGTAACTGATCTATGTTCCTTACTCTTAATTAGATTAGTTTGGAGTTTTTTTGAAACTTTTAGTGAGATCGTCAGAAGCACGACTGGCATACCCTATGCTCCATCCTCCATGCATCCATCAATGCATGCTACTCAAATTTCACAGAGCAGAGACTCCATATTAGGCTCAGACAGTTCTGTGAGTGACAGTTCTGAATTTTGTGTGACTTCATATTTGTTTAAGAGTATGAGTGCCTTTCTTCATGTGTTCCCCAGGTAAGCGACGCACACGCACCCGGCCGTCGTGATGTAAAAGAAAACGTGATTCATAAAACCAGGCTACCTTCTTCCATTGCTCCGTGGTCCAGTTCTGATGCTCACGTGCCCACTGTTGGCTCTTTCATTGGTGGACAGGGGTCAGCATGGGCACCCTGACTGGTCTGCGGCTATGCAGCCCCATACGCAACAAACTGCGATGCACTGTGTATTCTGACACCTTTCCATCAAAATCAATATTAACTTCTTGAGCAATTTGAGATACAGTAGCTCGTCTGTTGGATCAGACCACATGGGCCAGCCTTCGCTCCCCACGTGCATCAATGAGCCTGTTGCCGGTTCACCACTTTTCCTTCCTTGGACCACATTTGATAGATACTGACCACTACAGACTAGGAAGGAACACCCCACAAGAGCTGCCGTTTTGGAGATGCTCTGACCCAGTCATCTAGCAATCACAATGTGGCCCTTGTCAAATCCGTAGCTTGCCCATTTTTTCTGCTTCTAACACATCAACTCTGAGGACAAAATTTTCACTTGCTGCCTAATATATCTCATAAACTAACAGGTGCCGTGATGAAGAGATGATCAGTGTTATTCACTTCACCTGTCAGTGGTCATGACGTTATTCCTGATCGGTGCACATAGTATAGGAGGTCCCTTATAAGAACTGATTGTTGATTTTTTTACTTATTAGAATGCTTAATTTTACAGTTTTATGACTCTATAAGTGAAATAATAGCATGCTCCTTAAAAATGATACAGTAAAATGTTTTCCTTTGATGTATGTATAGAAGACGGTAAATTACTTATAAGAATCAACTTTTTTTTATTTAGAAGGTTACACCTCTCTATAAGTCTCTGAAGTAAAATAATGGTAAATTTTTCTAAAATGCCTCAGCAAAATTGCTCATGTGTCACTTGGGTACGCCTACTAGTCTAAAATATATATATCTTTAAAAGTCTGCAGCAGCTGTTCATATGAGGTCTTATTATCATGGACATCCCATATAAAACTGATCATGCTTTGCTTTAGTTATCAAAAGGGGTTTTTTCTTAGTTGGATCTAACGTGTAATAATGCCCCATATCTCGAAACACTGCAGTAAAATGAGTTTCCATCTAAGGGTGAGCATTTTTACCTGCAGTTTTGTGAGATCTGAGACTGAATACGTTTGGAGGCTAAAGACCCCATTGTCTAATAAGTATAGAAAACCAATAAAATCGGTTTGTAATGGGACCATCCTAACTAATGCACACCTCCTATAAAACCATTTTTAACTCTGCGTCATTTTCGCGCTATATAAGATTATTAACACCCCCCAATTTCTAATAATATGGAAAAAAGGCCATGATCAGTGTGGGACGTCCCATCAATTTTTATATGGTGGCATATAAAATAGAGGTTTATAATGTTTTCTAGAGGTGGTTCATATAATATGGAATGTCCCGTAGAAGAACTGTGATCATTTTTCTACTTATTAGAAATGGGGTGTTTATAGGCCTCTGAAGTAGAATAATGTCCAATATCTCAAAAACGCTGCAGTAAAATGGTTTCGTATGAGGTGTGCATATAGTATGGGATGTCCCTTATAAGAACCGATCATTGTTTTTTTTTTCTACTTATTAGAAATGGTGTCTTTATAGGCCTCTGAAGTAGAATATTGTCCCATATCTCAAAAATGCTGCAGTAAAATGGTTTGATATGAGGTGTGCATATAGTATGGGACGTCCCGTATAAGAATTGACCATTGGCTTTTTCTACTTATTAGAAATGGGGTCTTTATAGGCCTCTGAAGTAGAATAATGTCCCATATCTCAAAAACGCTGCAGTAAAATGGTTTCGTATGAGGTGTGCATATAATATGGAATGTCCCTTATAGGAACTGAACATTGTTTTTTTCTAGCTATTGGAAATGGGGTCTTTATTGCCCTCTAAAGTGCCACATGGTCCCATATCTCAAAGATGCAGCAGTAAAATGGTTTGATATGAGGTGTGCATATAGTATGGAATGTCCCTTATAGGAACTGACCATTGTTTTTTTCTACTTATTAGAAATGAATTCTTTATAGCCGTTTAAAGTGTAATAATGTACGATATCTCTAAAATGCTGCAGTAAAATGGTTTGATTTGAGGTGTGCATATAGCATGGGATGTCCCGTATAAGAATTTACATTGGCCGTTCTACTTATAAATTGGTCTTTATAGGCCTCTGAAGTAGAATAATGTCCCATATCTTAAAAACGCTGCAGTAAAATGGTTTCCTATGAGGTGTGCATATAGTATGGGACATCCCGTATAAGAATTGACCATTGTTTTTTTTTCTACTTATTAGAAATGGGGTCTTTATAGGCCTCTGAAGCAGAATAATGTCCCATATCTCAAAAATGCTGCAGTAAAATGTTTTTATATGAGTTGTGCATATAGTATGGGATGTCCCTTATAAGAACCGACAATTGTTTTTTTCTACTTATTAGAAATGTGGTCTTTATAGGCCTCTGAAGTAGAATAATGTCCCTTATCTCCAAAATGCTGCAGTAAAATGGTTTGATATGAGGTGTGCATATAGTATGGGACATCCCGTATAAGAACTGACCATTGTTTTTTTATACTTATTAGAAATGTGTTCTTTATAGCCATTTGAAGTGTCATAATATCCCATATCTGCAAAATGCTGCAGTACAATGGTTTGATCTGAGGTCTGCATATAGTATGGTACGTCCCGTATAAGAATTTACCATTGGCCTTTTCTACTTATTAGAAATTGGCATCTATTATCGACCCTCTCAAGTAGAATAGGGGTCCCTTATCTTAAAAATGCTGCTGTAAAATGGTTTTATTTGAGGTGTGCATATAGTATGGGACGTCACTTATAAGAACCGACCATTGTTTTTTCTACTTACTAGAAATGGGATCTTTACACCCCTCTAAAGTGTGATAATGTCCCTTATCTTAAAAACGCTGCAGTAAAATGGTTTGATATGAGGTGTGCATATAGTATGGGACGTCCCTTATAAGAACCGACCACTGTTTTTTTCTACTTATTAGAAATGTGTTCTTTATAGCCCTTAAAAGTGTAATAGTGTCCGAATAGTGTAATAGTGTCTCTATAGCCCTTAAAAGTGTAATAGTGTCCGAATAGTGTAATAGTGTCTCTCTATGGTTTGATATGAGGTGTGCATATAATATGGGACGTCCCGTATAAGAACTGAACATTGTTTTTTTCTACTTATTAGAAATGGGATCTTTATAATCCTTTAAAACGTAATAATGTCAGATTTCTCCAAAACGCTGCAGTAAAAGTGAAGTGACATGTGGCCAAGTATGGTGACCCATACTCGGAATTAGTGCTCTGCATTTATCCCATCCAAAGTGCGCACACACACAGCAGTGAACACACACAAACCGTGAACACACACCCGAAGCAGTGGGCAGCCATTTATGCTGCTGCACCCAGGGAGCAGTTGGGGGTTCGTGCCTTGCTCAAGGCACCTCAGTCGTGGTTTTGAAGGTGGAGAGAGCGCTGTACATTCATTCCCCCACCTACAATCCCTGCCGGTACGAGACTCGAACCCACAACCTTTGGGTTATGAGTCCGACTCTCTAACCATTAGGCCACGACTTCCCCATAAAATGGTTTGATATGAGGTGTGCATATAGTATGGGACCTCCTGAATAAGAACCAACTATTGTTTTTTTCTACTTATTAGAAATGTGTTCTTTATAGCCCTTTAAAATGTGATAATGTCCCTTATCTCCAAAACGCTGCAGTAAAATGGTTTGATATGAGGTGTGTATATACTATGGGACTTCCCTTATAATAACCGACCATTGTTTTTTTCTACTTATTAGAAATGTGTTCTTTATAGCCCTTTAAAGTGTAATAATGTCTGATTTCTCCAAAATGCTGCAGTAAAATGTTTTGATATGAGGTGTGCATATAGTATGGGATGTCCTGAATAAGAACCGACCATTGTTTTTTTTCTACTTATTAGAAATGTGGTCTTTGTAGCCCTTTGAAGTGTAATAATGTCCGATATCTCCAAAATGCTGCAGTAAAATGGTTTGATATGAGGAGTGCATATAGTATGGGATGTCCTGAATAAGAACTGACCATTGTTTTTTTCTACTTATTAGAAATGGGATCTTTACACTCCTCTAAAATGTGATAATGTCCTTATCTTAAAAACGCTGCAGTAAAATGGTTTTATATGAGATTTGCATATAGTATGGGACGTCCCTTATAAGAACCGACCATTGTTTTTTTTCTACTTATTAGAAATGGGTTCTTTATAGCCCTTTAAAGTGTGATAATGTCCCTTATCTCAAAAACGCTGCAGTAAAATGGTTTTGTTTTAGGTGTGCATATATTATGGGATGTCCCTTATAAGAACTGACCATTGTTTTTTTCTACTTATTAGAAATGTATTCTTTATAGCCCTTTAAAATTTGATAATGTCCCTTATCTCCAAAACGCTGCAGTAAAATGTTTTGATATGAGGTGTGCATATAGTATGGGACGTCCCTTATAAGAACCGACCATTGTTTTTTTCTACTTATTAGAAATGTATTCTTTATAGCCCTTTAAAGTGTAATAATGTCTGATTTCTCCAAAATGCTGCAGTAAAATGGTTTGATATGAGGTGTGCGTATAGTATGGGATGTCCCATATAAGAACTGGCCATTGGTTTTTTCTATTTATTAGAAATAGGGTCTTTATAGGCCTCTGAAAAAGAATATTGTCCCATATCTCAAAAACGCTGCAGTGAAATGGTTTTGTTTTAGGTGTGCATATATTATGGGACGTCCTGAATAAGAACCGACCATTGTTTTTTTCTACTTATTAGAAATGTGTTCTTTATAGCCCTTTAAAATGTGATAATGTCCCTTATCTCCAAAACGCTGCAGTAAAATGGTTTGATATGAGGTGTGTATATAGTATTGGATGTCCTGTATTAGAACTGACAATTGTTTTTTTTTTTCTACTTATTAGAAATGTATTCTTTATAGCCCTTTAAAATTTAATAATGTCCCATATCTCCAAAATGCTGCTGTAAAATGGTTTGATATGAGATGTGTATATAGTATGGGACGTCCCTTAAAAGAACCGACCACTGTTTTTTTCTACTTATTAGAAATGTATTCTTTATAGCCCTTTAAAATTTGATAATGTCCCTTATCTCCAAAACGCTGCAGTAAAATGGTTTGATATGAGGTGTGCATATAGTATGGGACGTCCCTTATAAGAACCGACCATTGTTTTTTTCTACTTATTAGAAATGTATTCTTTATAGCCCTTTAAAGTGTAATAATGTCTGATTTCTCCAAAACGCTGCAGTAAAATGGTTTGATATGAGGTGTGCATTTAGTATGGGACGTCCCTTATAAGAACTAACCATTGTTTTTTTCTACTTATTAGAAATGTGGTCTTTATAGGCCTCTGAAGTAGAATATTGTCCCATATCTCAAAAATGCTGCTGTAAAATGGTTTGATATGAGGAGTGCATATGGTATGGGACGTCCCTTATAAGAACCGACCATTGTTTTTTTTTACTTATTAGAAATGTGTTCTTTATAGCCCTTTAAAGTGTAATAATGTCCCATATCTCCAAAATGCTGCTGTAAAATGGTTTGATATGAGGTGTGCATTTAGTATGGGACGTCCCGTATAAGAACCAACCATTGTTTTTTTCTACTTAATAGAAATGAGGTCTTTATAGCCCTTTAAAATGTAATAAAGTCGAATATCTCCAAAATGCTGCAGTAAAATGATTTGATATGAGATGTGCATATAGTATGGGACGTCCCTTATAAGAACCAAACATTGTTTTTTTCAGCTTATTAGAAATGTGGTCTTTGTAGCCATTTAAAGTTTAATAATGTCCCATATCTCCAAAACGCTACAGTAAAATGGTTTGACATGAGGTGTGCATATACTATGGGACGTCCCTTATAAGAACTGACCATTGTTTTTTTCTACTTAATAGAAATGAGGTCTTTATAGCCCTTTAAAATGTAATATTATCCTTTAAAAAGTATAGTAATACAGAACAGTCAAAGACTACAATAAATTACTCGAATATGAAAGCAGATGGTCAAAAAAATCCAAAAAAATGTCATCATATCTCAATTCTGGGCATCTAGATGAAAAGCGCTCTGAAAGCGCGTTCCCTCTGTGTTGTTCCTGCTATTACCATAATTATAATAATACACGCGCACCATAATTTCACTCGCGGCTGGCTTGACCGTGTTTTCCTGAAGTGCGGCTGGTCTTGACCGCAGTGTCATTTTTAATAATGAGTTTGAAGCCAGTTCAATACGTAGCGTGAACCAACAATGGCCATACTGGTCCTATATAATACAGATGTGAATTTGACTGCATGATATTACATATTTGGTCACTGAATTAATGTGTATCAGCTCAAAAATGAGGTTACTGTTGTATTTCCACATGAGAAAGTTTTCTCTGCATGTGTTAAAAAGAAAACAAGCCCAGATCAAAACATTTCAAGCATATAACACGCAGAGCCATCAGTGCAACCGATCTCTACTAATCTAGTCAAATATTAAAGTAGCGTGCTTTCTCTTACAGTCGCGTTATAAATAAACCTCGCGTGCTCTGCGCGCTCAGCCCCTCAAGTAGCTCTCTGTCAATGGAAATTCGATGGCAACACGTTTTTATTTACATTGCAACAGGCTAGGAGCATATTCGACACGAAATATGTATTCGGTTTAGGCTGTATTTAGTCATTTGCAGAAGGCAGAATCTATTGGTCACCGCAGAAACCACTGATTAAATCACTGTCTCCCATAGCTACATTAAGTTAAAGGCGGATGAGGAAGGAAACAGCCGATCCCTCCAGCTCTACAGGTGAAAGGGTTTGAATGTGAACCTATAAGAAATATAATACCTGAACACTTGTAAATGCAATCACTGTAACCATCAGCGCATCCAAAACTTCCATATGCATGCACTAAATCGGCTGCAAAGCATGCATGTGAGCTAATCGTGCCCGCATGTTTTAGCATTCAATCAAAACTAAGACAAGAAATAAATTAATTGCACTTACTTCTCTTTTGACGTTCCATAGTAATTTCTCTTTAAATTCTTCATCTGTAGTCGAACCCATTGTCCCAGATTGTTAAACAACCCAAGTGCAGCATAAACTGGCTGGAGACATAAATCTGAACGGCTCGCCTCCCTTCCTTCTTTTTCATATAAATGTGTGTTCTGACAGCTGAGCGTTGACGCATCTAAGCACTGCCGTATCGCATCGTGAAGCCATCTTCGTGTTCCTTTATGACGCAATCACCGCTGGCCCCGCCCTCTTGGCATTGTAGATCAATGGGATAAATCTCTTCACGCGCCGATTTATTTTTAGCTCCCCTCCACATTTGACAGCTCAGATAGAGGCGATTGTGGTGGTTCAACTAATCAGGCATAGTCATTGCGCGTTTAACAAGATATAATGTTCTTATGATCTACTGGATGAAAAGATGATGCATGATGTCTCACATCCTATGGAAGAAACAGCTGGGTATTACCTATAAATTGCACAGGTGCATCCAACTGGAAAAAACAACAAGCACAAATTGTAATTATTTAAACTAATACATATTTCACAGCTGTTTAAGGGGTTGTGGTACAATTTATAATTTGCCTTTAAATGAATTAGTTAACCCCAAAATGAAAATGTATGTAAACGTAAATAAGTGTTTCTTCATAGCAAGATATTTGGAGAAATTTAGCGTTACATCACTTACTCACCAGTGGATCCTCTGCAGTGAATGGGTGCCATCAGAATGAGTCCAAACATCATCATAATCCACGACTCCAGTGCATCAGTTAACATCTTGTGAAATTTAAAGCTGTGCTTGTAGGATACAATTCCATCATTAATGTCAGGTGGTTTAGCTTCAAACAGCATCTATAACGATTTTTACATCAAAAATCCACCGACAAATTTTAGAACAATTTTTGCTTTTAAATCTGTGCATATTTCTCACCTGATTTACACGAGATCAAGCACTGGATAAAGCAATATTATGGATATAGGACTCATATTTTAGCTGGAAGCAATGGTTTAAAGTTAAAATGTCTTGATGGATTTACAAACATAAAATAGAAATATTTAAACACACAAACAAGCGGCCTTTCACTTCACAAAACAGATGTATTGGAGTCGTGTGGATTATTGTGAGGTTTTCTACAGCTGTTTGGACTCTCATTCTGACGGCACCCATTCACTGCTGGGATCCATCGCGTCCCCAGCACAACAAGTGATGTAACGATAAATTTCGCACTAAATTTTGGATTGGCCTGAGTTGAGAAATCTTCAGCCAATGTTCATTTTTGGGTTTGTTGGAACATACTTAATACATACTGTTAAAATTATCGAGAGACAGAAATCTAAATAACACAGAAAAAAAAGAAAGAAAATCTCTATTTGTGTGTCCATACAACATACATTGGAGCAGTCAAAGGGGCCAGGGTTGTTTTGTGGAGTTACGGCCAATTGAATTAGTTTTGGGGGTTGTTTTTTTTTGGTGGTTTGTTTTGTGAACTATGTTTGATTAAAAGAAATATTTGACGTGTAATATAACGGGAGCAGGAATGTTTTTAGGCAATTTTCATTCATTCATAAGCACGGCATAAAAACTTTTTTCATCTTCTAGACAAAAATCAACACTACAACCTGATTTTCACAAATTAAAACCCCAGGGTCCATTATACAAGGATATACAGGATTTCTTCTTTCTTTCTTTTTTGTTTTTATCAAATCACAGTATCAGAAGATTAATGTAGGCATAAGGCAGGTTTGTAACAGAGTATATGATCCTGTACGGTTAGCAGAAACAGTGATGTATTTGGCAAATTCATCTTGGCAAGATGTTATCAAAACATTCTATAATTAGGTTAGTAACTACTATTTAAAAACATAGTGTTTTATAAAAATTAGGTAAATAAATTAAAATACAGGAACTGACGCTAATTCATGATCAGCTTTTTGTGTTATGTTCACATTAATGTTCAAGGCAAGCCGCATTTCATCCAAAACATCGATTGTCAAGCCACCTACAAAAAAAAAGACAAAGACAAAGTAGCAATCTGTTCAGGCAGCAAACTACAAAGTGGTTAAACGGTGCTGGTAGTTTAGTGTTCTCCACAGACAATGTGAAAACAGAGGCACTAGTTGGAAGGATATATATATAAAATGTCTTGGAAGCCTCAATTCACAGTTAGGCTAATGTCCAAGTGGTCTGTCGTCATAAGTGCTGTATCTTTTAATGTGGATGCGCCGCACACGCTCCCTCAGCTCCACGGCTTCCTCCTCTTCACTGTGTGAGCAACAATTGTTCCGTCTGCGGGTGGCCTCCAACAGAGAGTTATCTGGGACTGGGAGAGTCTCATACAGCAAGGCATTTAGCGGGTAGGCGCTGTAAGATAACCGGCTTCTGGGGGATATACTCAACATTATCTTGTGAAGCATGCACTTACCAGAGGAGTTCTTCGTCTCAAATTTAATCAGGCTCAGAAATTGTTCGTAAGAGAAATACCTTTTAACAAGATGACTACCTTTGTATGCTTCTTCTCGAGAGTAGCATAAAACAATGGATGATGGGCAGCAGTATACTTCTTTGCCAGCTTGCGCTCTGTTCCGTAAAAGGACCAGCTTGTAGCAGATATCATCTCCAATGACATCTTTAATGATATAGAGACAAGCACCACCGCCCCAATGCACTTCGTTAATTTAAGATCCTAGGAGACACAGCTTGCGCAAACAACTCGAATACTTGAGTAGGTTGTATCCGAGGTGCTTTTGAGGGAATAATAAAAAGGCACATTCAAAAAGACAATACATGTGTACTCCCAAGCCATCACTAGAAGTCAACTTGAATAAGTGCTCAAAAAGGTAAATCGATGTTGAATGTTCTGATACACATCTCATCTTCAGCATTCCTTGTTAGCCTGTTAGGAATATTTGTTGTTTATAACTCGGTTTTTTCATGTAATTAGTTTGCCTTTATTCTTGAGCAGGCTAATAAGTGGAAAAAATACATAATGCCAACAAAAAAAGAAAAAACAAAAATGGGTAGCATTCAGAGTTGTGTAGACAATTTACTGTTCATAGGTGACTAATATATAACCCACACCCAAAAGATTCCGAACCTAATTTTCATCTACAGAAGACGTCTAAACACTTACGCAGAGCACTGTCTGTCATTCATACTCTCCCTCCTCTTTATAAGAGACTGTTGATCTGACCGGGGAGGGGAAAACACAAAACAACAGCGGTTTCTTCATTATCCTACCATAACAAATATCAAACCTAATGAAAAAACATGGATCTCCCAAACGCTGGCCAAGAATCCGGGTCAATTTCACCCCAAAATATTAGTAATAGATTATATTAATTATTTTTTTTTTTTTAAATAAATTGATGTTTGCCGTTTTAGAACATTTAAATAGTTGCATTATTCTTTTCATACACTACAGTTTAAAGGGCCGCTGGTCCACGATAGCCGAGATCAGTATGATTGTTTTTGACAGAAATAATATTTTTATTAAGAAACTGGTTTAGGCCAGCACGGATATTAAATGTTTTCAAAAATGACAGTAAAGACTTGTGATATTTAAGGTTTAGTACAAAATAGGTCTATTTCAAATAAGGCATTTTAATTAGGCTTATCTATTCTCAAAAGAACAATTAATAAAAAAAAAATTTAAAACTGAAAAAAAAAAATCCTGGCAAGTTTCCAGACAAAAATCAGCCTACAACCATTTTTCAGTTTAATAAATATAAAAAGTGTATTTTAAAGAATTTTGTTTTTAATAAGACTCACACCACGCTTACTGTTTTACTTTTTCTTTAGATAAACGCGAGTCTTTGTGAGAGAAAGAGAACTTCTTTCAAAAACAGTAATAAAAACGTTACCCGAACCCATATAAAAAAAACCAAACCCCAAACTATAATGAAAGGTAATGGATATTCTTATATGATATTACAAAGACTTCTGCCTGAATTTCAGTTACCATAATTCGAGGGTCTCAACGCCCTGTTTCCTGCTGGGGACCACGACCTGCAGAGTTTAGCTCCAACCTCAATTTAACACACCTGAAGCAGCTAATCAAGCACCTCAAGATTGCTTGAAAATATAGTCAGGTGTCCTAAAGCAGGTTGGAAATAAACTTTGCAGAACAGTGGGTCCCCAGGAGCAGAGTTGAAGACCTCTGCCATAATGGCACCAAATCTTTACTATTCCCATTATCTCAAACAGGTCTCATGATTGTAATATACATTTATTTTACTGGTATACAGTAAAACAATTCTGCTTACACAATGATTAGTCTTAATTAAAGGACTTTATATTAAATCAGTTCAACATCAAAAATTTGTACACAGATGTAAGTATTTGAAATTTGTTTCCCACATACAGTAACAAGAATATGTACGGTAGAATCTTATTTGCAATATCGACAATAAATTATGGTGGGGGGAATATGTGCTTGCTTAATATCATACCACCCATTTAGGGCTCAGGTACATGAGAGGCTAGGCATGTAACGTAACATATGGACTCCTTAGGTTAAAAAGGAACCCCACAGAGATTGGAACTTTCTGTTTCAACGCCAGAGGAGAGAAATGTCAACTGCACTAGGGAGCTGTCTCACACAGTTCTACCAGCGTCGTCACGGAGTCCTGTCCTGTGTCAACTTCAGGAATGTCGGAGTGTGGCTTCAGTCAAATCAGGGACCTTAGAAGAATCCTAGCGGGAACGTTCAGATGGCTGAAAGGCTTCAGTGGCGATGCCCCTGCCCACCTTCAAGAAAGAGTGTATATTGCCAGTGGTGGAGGAAAGTACTGAGGTGAGGGTTCAGATAAATCCCTCGGATACCTACTCGCACACAAAGCAATTCCTCCCTTTGTGCAATTTTTAACATTCATAGGGTCGGCGCATACAGCAACAGGACAGGAATCATTACCTCAAAATAACAGTTGTAATATTCCACGCTCACCCCCCGTAGTGTTCATAAAAGAGTGACAATACTACTTTTATGTATTTACTACTACCATATCAATCTTATTTCCCTTCCTTGTAAAATTCTGATTCTATTACAGTACATTATAGCAGCAACGGTACATACTCTTTTGTCTCTACAGTGGGTAACGGAAAAGTAGTCGGGAACAAAAAACCCCCCTTAAATTTTTTTGTTATATTGCAGCCATTTGCTAAAAAATTTAAGTTAAATTTTTTTTTTTCCTCATTGAAGTGTACACACAGCACCCCATATTGACAGAAAGACACAGAATTGTTGACATTTTTGCAGATTTATTTAAAAAAGAAAAACTGAAATCACTGGTCCTACGTACTTCAGACCCCTTTTTGTGACCACTATATATTAAACTCCAGGTGCTTCCATTTATTCTGATCCAATCCGTGACGATTGTTCTAACACCTTCATTGAGTCCAGCTTTCGTGTTTGATATTATACTGAGTTGGAACATCGATCAGGAATAGACAACACACCTATCTAAGGGTGTTTTAAACAAATTAGCACATTACAGACTCACAGTGCATGTCAGAAGCAAATGAGAAGCATAAGGTCAAGGAACTGCAAGTGAAGAGCTCAGAGGACAGACTTGTGGCAAGGCACAGATTCGGCCCAAGGTTACAAAAATGAAATCTGCTGCACTTAAGGTGATAAGAGACAGTGGCCTCCATAATCCTTAAATGGTAGATGTTTGGGACGACCAGAACCCTTACTAGAGCTGTCCGTCCGGCCAAACTGAGCTATTGGGTGAGAAGAGCCTTGGTGAGAGAGGTAACGAAGAACCCAAAGATCACTGTGCTGAGCTCCAGAGATGCAGTCGGGAGATGGAGAAAGTTGTAGAAAGTCAACCATCACTGCAGCCCTCACCAGTCGGGGCTTTATGGCAGAGCTGCCCGAAGGAAGCCTCTCCTCAGTTGCAAGACACATGAAAGCCCGCATGGAGGTTTCTAAAAAACACCTGAAGGACTCCAAGAATGGTGAGAAATAAGATTCTCTGGTCTGATGAGGCCAATATAGAACTTTTTGGCCTTAATTCTAAGAGTATTTTGGGGTTTTTGGGGTTTTTGGGGGGGGAGAAAACAGGCACTGCTCATCACCTGTCCAATACAGTCCAACAGTGAAGCATGGTGGTGGCAGCATCATGCTGTGGGGGTGTTTTTGCAGCTGCAGGGACAGGACGACTAGTTGCAATCGAGGGAAAGATGAATGCGGCCAAGTACAGGATATCGCCTGGACGAAAAAACCTTCTCCAGAGTGCTCAGGACCTCAAACTGGGCCGAAGGTTTACCTTCCAACAAAACAATGACCCTAAGCACACAGCTAAAATAACGAAGGAGGGGCTTCACAACAACCCTGTGACTGTTCTTGAATGGCCCAGCAAGAGCCCTGACTTAAACCCAATTGAGCATTTCTGGAGAGACCTAAAAATGGTTGTCCACCAACGTTTATCATCCAACCTGAGAGAACTGGAGAGGATTTGCAAGGAGGAATGGCAGAGGATCCCAAATCCAGGTGTGAAAAACTTGTATGCATCTTTCCCAAAAAGACTCATGGCTGTATTAGATCAAAAAGGGTGCTTCTACTAAATACTGAGCAAAGTGTCTGAATACTTAGGACCATTTGATATTTCAGTTTTTCTTTTGTAATAAATCTGTAAAAATGTCAACCAAATTCTGTGTTTTTCTGTCAATGGGGGGTGCTGTGTGTACATTAATGATGGAAAAAAAATTAACTTAAATGATTTTAGCAAAAGGCTGCAATATAACAAAGATTGAAAATTTTAAGGGGGTCTGAATACTTTTCGTACCCACTGTATATATGTTGTGTGTGTGCGAGTGGTGTGATTTTCTTCACATTATCTTTATTTCTATTATCTGTGTGTTGTTGTTGTCTCATGTGTACTGGAAGCTTCTGTCACCAAATCAAATTCCTTGTATGTGCAAACATATTTGGCAATAAAGCTCTTTCTGATTCTTATTAAATATCTAATTTCTTTCTTTTAATTTTGGAATGAAATATAACCTGGTTATCTTTGACAGGTTTCATGAGAATGACAAAAACAAGAAACACATCATCAAGAGAGTACAAGTCTCAACCAACCTGCAGGGCTCTCTGGCACAAGTCTATCAACCCCTGGATCTGGTAATACTTGGCTTCTGCTAGGAGCTCCATGATGCCCTGTCTGCTCTTGGGCAAGGTCACAAATCCATCACGGAGATAGCTGAGAATCGAACCAAAGTGTTTCCCACAGCGATCTATTAGAATCCAACCTTTAAAAAAAATAGAATTCACATAACAACATCAGCACTGCAAACCAAGGCTAAAGTGGTTACATCATATCTCGGCACTGTCTAAATAACTCACCTTCCTTATCAGTGAGCACCTCCATCTTGCCACTGAACATGGATCTCAGGAGGGTGTCCTGTCGGGTGAGCACTTGCAGTGTGGAATAGTAAAGATTGCCACCAACATTGAGCTGCACATACTTGTTGCTGGTGACACCGCGGTAAGTGCAGGTGTTAGTCTTGGGGCAGGCCACTGAAGAGACTGACACAACGGGCCCGGTTTGCGGTTGAAGCTGGTGCAGGCAGCTCTCTCCTGACATGTCCCGCTGTAGGTAGATAACCACCCTGCACACGATGGGTCTGATTTCCCCCGCCGTGGTGATGGGCGGGAGGCTGCAAGTGATGCAAAAACTACATGCGTACACAACACATAAAAAGTTTTCTTTTTTTATATTTTCTTATCATTTAGCATTTATATATATTATATATATTATATATATATATATATATACACACACTCATATACAGACGTTTGAACAATTGCATTATTATGGTAAAAATATGCAATGACTACCCATAATAACAGCAAATATGACCTTATACTTGTACCTTGATTGAAAGACCATCTAAAGTGACATATTGAATTTATGTTGTGTATTTCTTGACCATTAATACATTATGTTATTTTGAATTACTACTAAACTAACGTAGAGGTATCTACTTGTATTTAAGACAACGCTTTCAACAAACGTGTCTGGTCCGCTCAAATGTTAATATACAACGGACACAAAAAAACACATGCGAAACATTTCCTGGACTTCAGTTTAAGTTTAATGATAAGATAGAATTAGTTTAAGGGTTCGTTTAGTCAAGTAGTTTAATTTAGTCCAAGTTAAGATAAGTTTGTCGTCATGAAGAAACTTTTCCCTTTTGCTAGAAAACTCACCCACTCTGCTGCAGTCCCTCGTTTGCGTTTAAGCTGAACCCGAGGGCTTGATCAGTTCGACAGTTTTACTTCAACCATTTTTGATAATAAGAAAACAAACAGGTCTATCTTAAGATATACAAAAGCAAAATCGCTCTTTACTTCTACCTTCAGTGATAATAGAGCGGTGTTGATTGTTCTTCTTCTTTGAAAGAACAACAGCAACAGGTTAAACCGTGTTTAGGATCTACTGCCACCCATTGGCTAGAGCAGGGATTGTCAGCCTGCTTTAATCTTCTTCTTCTTGGTTTTAATGGTGGTGGCATACAACTTCAAGGAATACTTTGGGCATTTCATTATAACGTGTTCCACAGTTTCCTCTCGATTACAATGATCACATTTTCCTGTCTGATGTTTCCCTATTTTATTCAAGGTACTGTTAAGTGCTGTATGTCCAAATCTAAGTCTAGATATAATTGATTCTTCCTTTTTATTTGTCCTTGTTATTCTACCTTTACCAACATTTATTTGGATGTTATAAAGTCATCTTCCTGTTCTTTCTTCTTCCCATTGTTTCTGCCATCTATTTTTCACATGTTGTTTAATTAAAAACTTCATCTCGGTCTTACTATAATTTACTTTCATGTCTATATCTGATTTTCCTGTGGCTTCCTTAGAACCTGCTTTACTCTGTACAATATATTTCCTTAATAACATTAAACAATATGATTTCATATAAAACCGAGTTTCTCAGTTAACTAGCCTATCTTATACTCTATTCATGTCCTGTAAACTCTGTTTATACTGATTTATAAAAGGCTTTTAAAACCGTTTAGTCAGACACACAGACTCTCAGTCAAACCCACTAATATAAATAACGAACTAACATAAAGCATTACATTGTTACTGAAATTGTCACTTGACTATTTATTTTGTAAAATGCTGACATTCTTCTTCGGTTTTTATTCAATAGGCTATTGAGTAGTTATTATTTAATAGATTTCAATAGTCCCCCACCCCCCCCCCCGCTCCCCCCCCCCCATTCATGTATTCCTACAACACAGGCTTGGCATTTCAAAATAGTAATACAATTTCACAACTATGAAGTACTTTTATTTTGAAATGTATACCCATATCACAGTGAATGTTCTAGATTTGCTGATATATATTTTGTATATCTCCATAGATGCCATCCTTGATATATATGGTAGTCATTATACACGATCTGCTTTTATTAAGAAACCAAACCTTGCATTTAATTATGATATTTGTAGTAAACATATTGGGAACTTTTAACAGCTTTTGACGGTGACAGTGACGACATTCCAAGACCAGCCTTCGCGTTGCAGTTCATAGATCCGATTGGCTCTCTCTGCGTGCCAATCACAACAGATGTAACCAATCAAAATCGTTTGTCCTTTCCACTCGCGCTCCGTGTACTAGCTGCATCATATTCAAGATGTCGGCGGTGTCTGTGTATCCCATGTGTGTCCGGGCGAGCCGGGGCCTCCTCAGACTGAGGCAGGGGGCCAGCGGCTCCACAGCCCCTGCGGCGCTGGATGTTGTCAGGGCTCTCTCCGCGGACACGTCTAGTAGCAGTGTCACAGGAGGACTGGCCCAGGCAATACTGCAGGAGAGGCTTCAGCAGCAGCAGAAAAGCCAGGTGAGCGCTATGACCGCCTGACATTCATACATGACAGGGTATTAGACAGCCAATTATCGTGTTATGGAAAAATATTTACATTCTTACATGTTAGTACTTAGGCGTTTAGTATGTTGATGAATAAAAGACCGCAAATTGTCAAATGGTTTTGTCTGGTTAGTCAAAGTTGACCGGTGGTGGCTTGAATGAAGTCAGACAGGCAGTCTGTGTTATGTATGACAGAGCAGTAACATTGGTTATATTTTTTCACATCATTAGTGCGTTATATAACATTTATTCTTGAATACGTAGCATTATAAATGGTTGTAAAGGACAGAGCTGGATTACAAATGCTAATTATATGAAGATTCTGAGTTTCTGTAAAGCTTGCCATATGAAATAATACTCAGAAAAATGTATTACTTTTAAATGGAACTGTTTATTGACGCTTTAGACAAAATATTTGTAAAAAATCTTAAAAGTGTACATGTGTTTTATGTTTTGTATCATATTTGATACATCAGGCTTTTATGGTTGTCATGTTGATAATTTAGAGGCCTTCTGAATTCATGTTTTAAAATATTATACATGCTTTATAGGGTTAAACTTAGTTTGTTCATAATGCAAAAAATGCAACATTACAATTGAGTGTAGTTTACATTTATTTTTTATGACTTTCACATTGAAGCTGTGTCGTACAAGGTCAGAGCCCACTTTTGACTGTTGAATGCAGAAAAGGGCTGAAGGCTGAATGTCTGTCAGAGGACAATGGGACAGCTCCTCAGACCATTCAAAAATAATGGAATTGGGGCATATTAGGAATTAGTCACTCACAGAAATAAATATTCAAACTGGCTGCTGTGTAACATTCCATGTTTAAGATGGGAGTCTTGTTGAGAAATTGACTTAAAGCTAGGGATGCACGATATATCGGCCACCATATCGGTATCGGCCGATAAATGCTCATTTTTTCTGTTATCGGTATCGGCCTGATAAGAAAATTTGGCCGATATCTTAAAGCCGATAAATAATGCATTATTTCCTTCAGAGACACTTCAGATGCCCGCATGGTTCGTTGTTTGTTTGCAGCCTTTTGTGCAATTGTACGTTGTAATATTTTGTTTATTTGATGTATATCTGATTTATCTGATATAGAATGCGTTTGGTTAAGTTAAAAGAGCGCTTTAGTTTACCGGTGATCGTCTTTAGCTCAGCGCACGCAGCTCAAACAGCAGTGCACAACATTAATAACTATGATTGGGAATGTCATGTATATAACATTCTAATGAGAACATTATTATAATAAAACGTTGTGAATTCTTTGGGTTTAGTTGCTGTGTTTCAGCGCGTTGTTATGGGAAGAGCGCATCCACAACAGGATCACACATTCTGACTATAGCACGCAATAACTGCATCATTTTATACATATATAAGTTGTAATATTATGTTAATGTTGTATTAATATTAATCTCATGATGCATTTCCTTGAGTTAAATAAGGTAAGTACACCCAGCAACACATACCTCTAGTTTACCAATGTTTTTTCATGTTTTCAGAAGCTCTTCAGCTTCAGCACGCGCAGCTCAACGGCTGCTATTTAAAACAGTGGTATTAATTTGTTACTTTTTCGTTACATTGATACATTATTAATAACAACAACCACTTGTATTTTTCTCTTATTATTTTCATCAACAAAATGGTTTAGTAATTAAAATCATTTAATTATTGTCCGTGCAGAGGCCATTCCGTTTTATTGATCTGTGGCGCATTCATTTTGATTCTTTACACGTGTAATGATGTCCAGTGACTTGTTTGCATTATTTATGCATTATTTTATTTATTTGTAAGACTTTTTTATGACTAAATTTGGTAATGGGAGAGTAAAAATATTTTTAAAACGTACACCGTTCAAACTAGGCTGCTTATGTTGAAGTGTTTGGGATGTGGCTTTTAATGGTGAGACCTTTTTTGTAATCAGGCTCTCAAAAGTATATAACAATTTGGATATAGATTTTTTTCGGCCAACATATCGGTTATCGGCTTTCAAAAATAAAGAGTTATCGGTATCGGCCAAAATTTTCATATCGGTGCATCCCTACTTAAAGCTCATGGTTTGTCAGTTAATGCTCATGATCCCAGGCAGCTGTAAAGTAGGATGCTTTTGACACTTCATTCACAGGGCCAGCCTCCTCCAGAAGGTGATTACTCTGATCACAAGAAAAATGAACAGGGTGAGGACAAGAAACAGAATGAGAACACGGCATATGCTAAGAAGATGGTGCTTCGGTTAGCAGGAATTATGGGTCTTGGAAGCGCAGTCGGCATCATGTACATATTCGGTGAGTTTGACTCTTGCTTTCTTTCGCTAAGGGTGGGCACCAATGCATTAGAATTTTATAAGATTGAAGATTTTCTTTGAACATTGTTGGATTATTTTAAAGTTTTGTGACTGGTGTGTTCGGATTATTCAAAACATTTTTAACTGGCAATGTTGGATTATTGGATTATTCTGTGGATTGTTCTGGATTATCATGAGGGTTTTTGGATGTCACTTGTTACTGTATTTTGTATAAATATATCATATGTGCTACTCTGGTTATTATTATTATTATTAATACTTTTTGAATTGGAGGATTAAGTTGTGGTAATGGTAAATATTTATTTAACTTGCATATTTCCTGTCATTTATTTGTATTTATTTGTATTGTTTTTTACTTATTACAACATTTAACTTTTTTTTGCATTTAATCCAAAATGGATTATTTACTTAAAAATAATGAAATTAAATAATTAATTGATAAGGGTATAAAATTGTATGTGTAAAATATCAGAAATGTTATTGTGATGAGTTGTGATATTTTCAAATAAAGATTAATATGCGTCAAAAAGCTAAGATAAGCTTGCAATATCTATTAGATATTTAATATCTCATTTAATGCTTTTTTTTTTTTTTTGCTTAAACTCTTAGCTTGAAATCATGACAAAAAAATGTCTGGTTTGTTTCTGTTCTCTAGGTAGTAATTCTGTGGATGAACAAGGAAATAAGGTAAGCACGAATTTTCACAAAATCAGGTTTTAAGACTTAAATGAAATGACCCATACATCTTTTGTACATATTCTAATGAGCTATGAATTTCACCCCCGTATCAAGAAAGAAAAAAATTTAATATTAACATTAAAATTTAACATTAGCTGAATAGATTTAATTAGCAGTCTAAAAGTATCTTAATGGTGATAGTTTGTCATAACACTTCCCAGCTCTCCGTCTTTTCCCTCCATTTTTTCTAATATGGTAATTTAACATGCTCTAAGCCGCACTATTTCCCATGGCACACTTTCTCACCTGCACTCCCCCATCAGTCTCTTTTGCCTGGCAGACAGTTCAATCAGGTATCAGTGTGAAGATTTTCACTCTGTAGGGCACACTTCTCAAAGTGCTGTGAATTTCCTTTCTTCAGTGAGCAGACTTCTAGCACCTCTCGAGGTCGCCCACTTCAAACGACTCTATTTACAAAGACAGTCTCACAGGAGACCAGAGTGAAATGTGCTTTGATTGTTGGTGTTGCATTTTGTACCTCTCTTTCCTATGCGAGAGACCTGTGCTACTGTAATTGTAGCTTGACCATGATGTTGTGACAAAAACTGACATTGTTTTTTAATTTCATATTCTCAATGTCATAGTGAATTAGTAGTATATATTGTCATTTATCACAATGTCTTCACCCAAAAAAGACAATTCTGTCATTATTTACTCCCTTTCCATTCCAAACTTGTATCTTTTTAAGGTGTTAAAGGCCTTAGAGCTCGTAAATGAGCATTTTATGAGCATATTTGTCTTATAAAAGATCAAATTAGCAAGGTTTTGTAATGTTTCTGGAAGCCACCCACATTTAAAGAGGCACACTTCACAAGTAGATGCCAAATGCACCTAGTCTGGAGGCATGTGCTAGAGGTGTGAATTCAAAAAGGTGTTCACTTTAAAGAGCACACCTCCACCTTTGTTAGGCATCCTGTTTTGTTACCTGCTTAAGTTAGAGCTCACTTGTAAGGGCACACTTCACTGGTCAGTGTGATCTCACGGGAGTTCAGAGGGCCGTTGGTGCCTGATCGCACACCTCATCCATTATATTGGTTGGGTTTCATTGTTCTCAGCTCTTGTGATCTTATTGTGAATATGAGACCTTCATCCTGTTCCCGTACTGTAAATGTTTTCCTCCGTCTCAGGGACTGGCTTTATGATCAGTCTGACACATTTTTATGAATGAAACATACACTGCACCGAGTGTTTAGCGCTCCGTGATGTTCATCTCGTCTTATTCTGGGTCCGAATAAAACATCAATCATTCACAGCCTATCCTGTGCTCTTTGAATTTAAATCTATAGTATTCACACCGGGGGGGGGGGGGGGCGGCTGAAAAACCTCTATGTCTAAGCCCTGCCCGCAAAAGTTCGGTGGTACAATTTACGTGATATTAAAATTTTGTGTTTGTGGGTGGGGGGGGTATACTTCCCCCGCGAAAATTCTCCCGCCGTACCCCCCGCTTATCACGCCCCTGCATCAAAGTATGGCGAGAGAAAGTATGGAGACGTCTGCTCTCTCTTAATAGCTCTCGCAGTACTTTGATGACACACACCCAGCAGTCTAAGCAGCGCTGCTTCAAGCGAGCGCGGACCAATCAAGCAAAAAAGAAAAGAAATAACACATAACAGCCAAAGGACGTAACCTTAGAATGGGGAGATTGATCGGTTGTTGAACGGGAATAAAAAGCCTTAGATAAGTTGCACAGACCCAGGCGGTGCTGGTCATTCAAGCATAAATTGCAGAAAATATGACGAGCATCTCTTGGGCAGATTTTTTTTTTATATTGGTTTAACGGGGGGCGCGCCAAAAAAAGTTGGAAACCACTGTCTAAAGTTAACAGACAGTGTTTAAAAAGTGCAGTCCACATGTTTACATTTGTTTATTACAGTGACTTTGAATTACCTAAAGTTGTGTGGTAAAGCAACAGATTTGTTTTTCTATTTCTGCAATCTACTTCAGTTTGTGTGATCTGTTACTGACTTTCATATTAATGTTTAAACCAGGCTTATTTGTCAGTGCTTTATTTTGTCATAATTATTACATGCTTACAACGTTGGAAGTTCAACAAATCAGTCAATACTGTTTATTTGTTATTGTATAAACCTTCATATCATTCATGCATCACCTAATTTCATCGTGACGTATAGGCCTGGCCTACAGAAAAGAAAATCTATCTAATAGTGTGTTGGTCATACTATACATGATTTATAGCTTGTCTTTGTTGAATAATACAGAACATATAGAGCTTTAAAAAAAATTGGCATAGGAAAAAGCGCAATAGTGGGAAAAACAGCACAATGAGAGTAAGTTTCCAAAATGGGGATCAGCCCTAGTCCCTAATGGTTTTGTGGGGGGAGCTCCTATAACAGGGTGACAGGCATGCATGGAAAAAACACCGGAGGTTGCCGCAGAATATACGTTAATTCACCGGGGCATTTCGTAAGGAGGGCGGAAACGCGTGCGGACACAGCAAGTGGCGAAGAATCAGTCTCTCTAAACCCCTCCTTTCTGTGAGCTTACTCTGCTCTGATTGGTCAGATGGCTTTGTTATTGGTCTACCACGTATAGCGGGTGTCGGAAACGATACGCCCATTGCCATAACTGAATGGCAGCTCTGGAGAGAATGTATAGAGAGAAAGATGGTATCGATTTTACCTTATAAATTCGAGCCCGAGTTCGATGATGAAACATCTAGTTGACCAACCAGACACTGATTCGCAAGCACAACTGGAGCATTGTCATTGTTATAATTTATTTAGGTGCACATGTGGGAACTATATGCCAAGCGAAGGGGAAAACCTCTGCTGCACGAAGTACGACAGGTAGTATTTCTGCATTAGTTGAGCATTAGACACCTATTTTATAGAGAATTAAATTAATTTTGAATGATTGCTAGAAAATATAAACATCAATTATTAATCATTCTTACAGGTCAAGTTTCAGAGGAGCAATCTGGTCCAAATAAACTGCAGGGAACTGATACATTTTTCAAGAGCAAGTGTTTTGTATATATCCTGCGTTGAACTCCCTGAGATTAGAGAAGCAGTCGTCTGTAAAATGACAGGAACACAACAAAAGATTAGGGTTGTACTGCTGTGGTATCGTTAAAAAAAAATTGTCAACCACTGATTTTTTTGCAGCCTCATCATTTGGAAGTGAAAATAAAACAAGAATTTATTTTCACAGCGTCTTCTTGACATGAAGTTAACCACAGAAAGCTACAGTGCTTGAGGGCGGGTCAAGTTGTTTGCGGCCGAAGTGGGATTCGTATTCCAGACGACTCGTTTAGGTGATTTTTTTTTGGAGAAACAATTACTTTATTTACCGTGCACCGTCAGCTTCACAACTTAGTTTAGATAGTTTACATTCACAGACAACTACATTACACACTACATGAAAGGGCAAAATTCGAAATGGCATAATAAAGGCAGGGCACTTTAATAAATTTTTTATGAAATCCAAGAGCTTTCTGACCCTGCATAGACAGCAACGCAACTGAAAAGTTTTATGGCCCAGAAAGGTAGTAAGGACATCGATAAAGTAGTCCATGTGACACCAGTGGTTCAACCGTGATGTTATGACGTTACTAGTATACTTTTTGAGTGCAAAGAAAACAAAAATAATGACTTTATTGAATAATTTCTTCTCTTCTGTGTCAGTGGACACGTTCACAAGAGTACAACGACACATGCGTGTGGTTTTGCTGACGCAAGAGCCTGTGTTCTGACGTAGAACACAGATGCGCTGCACCTTGTTTACAAGCAGTGAAATGCACACGCATGCGTCATGGTACCGTTGTGAATGGCGGCGGAGACTTTGCAAGAGAGAGATTATTTGAAAGATCAAATGGTATCAAAGGTAATGGTTTGCTAAATATTGAAGCAATTTCTCACACATTTCTTCAGTAATGTGAGCTTCTATAAGAACATTTGCAGGAACCTTTTTGATCATATTGGAAAAATTGGGTTTCAAAGGGATTGCCAGCTCTCCTAACCATGGGATTTGGACCCAACTGTTAAGGTGTTTATTTTCAGACCTCTTTGGTTTAGTGTCCACTGCACAGACACACTTTTCACAGCATGCCGGGTGAGATCACAGGTGTCACCTCATTGCCACTGTGCTCTATAAACCACACACCTTTCAAACTCTCTTTAAACTGTGGCATGTGCTGGGCTAAGGTGTGTTCATGGGAAAATATGGTTTGCTGGTTCCACCTCTCCTGGTCTGCTTGCTTCACTTATTTCAAAGGGCACACTTTAAAATGTGCATGCGACCACATAGGAGACAAATGTGAAGTATGCCAGACCTTTTGTTGTAAAAAATTGTCACCTCTGCCCGCTCCAATTGGATGTCAATTAGGTGACAATGTGAGACTGGAAACCTGGCTCTCTTCCCATAGACAGGCTGTCATATGTCTGTCTTTTTTTGCCATTAGCACATTTACTTTTAAATGTAAGACAGATTTGTAAATTGATTTGAGCTTGTTTTTACCATTTTATTCATTCTTTGAGGAGTTGTATAAATTGCTTTGAGCTTATTTTTAAATACAGTATTTTTTTTACAATTTTTTTAGTTGAGTTGTGTAAATAGCTTATTTTTACTTGTTTTTGTACAATTTTATTTATTATTTGAGGGGTTGGGTAAATAGTTTTGAGCTTATTTTTAAATATGGTACCTTTTGCTGATTTGTTTTCTCTTTCTCTCTGAGGAGTTGTGTAAATTGCTTTGAGCTTATTTTTACATTTTTTGTTTTTTAACATTTATTCTTTGAGGGGTTGTGTAAATTGCTTTGAAGTTCTTTTTAAATAACTTTTTAACCATTCTATTTATTTATTTATTTTAATGGTTGTGTAAATTGTTTTAAACTCATTTTTATATACAGTGATTTTTACTATTTTGTTTATTTTTGGGAGGGCTTGTGAAAATTGTTACCTTTTTTTTTTTTTAAGGGTCATGTCGTATGTGGTTCAAAACTGGTAACCCAAAGTTCACCAGCTCAATCCAAAAATCTGGGGGCTGAAAAAAAACATAAAAACATGTCTGCATTTGTGATAGTAGGAGAAATGACAAACAACAAGTGCTACGCTAAACTGTTCAAAACTCACTTTTGAATCGTCAGTGGCAAATTGTTTAAATATAAAAACGTACTTGCAATCTGTGAGTCAGAACAGCCGGCATTGTAGTCTACTCTCCCAGTATCAGGAAACAGTCCTCCATAAAATGAGCTGCACACATCTGAATATTTGGGTTGAAGGTGTTCTGGAGAAATGTTTAAATACAACTTAACCACTGATTTCGAGTCGTGTCCTTTTTTGGAAGGCCAAACAAAGTAGTTTCACAAAATTCACTTTCAAACAACGGAACCACAGCGTCACACACCCGGCGGGCTAGAGTGCGCGGCGGCGGCCCTTAGAGTGAGTGGAAAGGGCCGGGTGCTGAGAGCGAAAACGGGCCCCGGGTGGACTTGAAACGGGCGCAGCCGGTGGGCTTGCGGCAACCACATGGTGAACGACAACGCCGGGCTGGACTCCGCGCCGTCCACGGTGAATCCACACGCGAAGTGTGATTATTTCCCTAAGCGACCAGCACGGATCACTCTAGAGGGCATGAATGAAGCGTAGATCGTCCTTTTTGAAGGCCAAACAAAGTATTTTCGTTTTCACAACGAAACACACAGTGCCTTAACGACACGGCAGCAGCAACAATACTACAGCGAGAAAAAGTTACACCTTCTTTCTTTGCATGAATATTTGGGTGGTGTTATGCAAATCTTCCCACATCGTGACGTAGACATGTGGGGTCGTGTTAGAACGAGACGGTTTCAGAGGTAGGCGTGTAGGATTTCTTTGGATTTGAGACTTTAGTCTTTGCAACTTTACAGATCATCTTTATGCACCAAGAGCTTGTAACACCCCAAAGAGAAAGGAAAAATTTTAATCGCATCATATGACCCCTTTAAAACAATACAGTATTTTAGGCTCTTAGACATTTTTGGAGGAACCATCCCTTTAAGGGCTTACCTTTCACATCAGTGTGCTATGTGTAAAGGCTTGTGGTGTTTCCTCGGGAAGATTGCTGCCTCAAAGCTTGAGTTCCTCACACGTCTGTCACTGGAGCTTCTGTAGGCTGTGGATCACTTTGAATGGGCACACTTCTCAGACAGTTGAGATTTCGTAAGTGTTGTGAATGGAGTGTGCCCGGCCTTTCAAGGCTGAGTCACGCTTCTCATGCCGAAGACACCGGCGAGACTTTGCTCATTAGACTTCTTGCCAGAAGGTCTTGTCATCCTGCCAGAGTGTTTTGGAAATTGTTTGCACCTTATAGTTATTGAAAGTTTCAAAAGAACATTCAACCAGTTTAGCCTGTAACGGTAAAGTGTGGGAAGGCCTGCAGTGAATGGATTGTTTGTCATCTACCACTGTTACACATTTGACATTAACACACATTTTGCTTGATTTATATATTTAAAAAAATAAGTGGTTGGCTGTTGTAATTTCCAGCGTGTAGTAACAGATTTTATGCTAGAGTTTGACTCGAGGACTATTTTGAAAGCAGGAACTTTCATCAAAGCCATAGCCTTCAAACAGACTGTTTATCCAGCATTTGTCATGTGAATTAAACCTTTTAATAATGTCCTACAGTTACAAGTGACTTAAAGGACACACTAAGCACAGGTGTCTGGTTTAATGACCCTTTTGGCTCGCTTGCCTTTTGGACAAGTGATCTCCTAACTGGGCACACTTCACATGTAGTTAAGACCTTGTTGGAGATATATGTGGAGTGTGCCAGGCTTTAGGGTGCCATTTTTTACAGCCAGTGTTCTTAATTGAAGGGCACTTAAGGGAGGTGACAACGTGAGACCAAAGGCTGAATCCTCTTCTCATAGAACAGAATTGAATCTTAATTGGTGCATATAATGGCCACAATGGCTGTTGGAGTTTGTTTCTGTGCCGTGTTAGCACATTTCTTATTCTTATTATCAGTTTAAACAGTTTGTGCTGCTTCTATTTTTTTTGTGGAAACCTTGATACAAAAGAACATTATGTGACAGTTTTTGGTAAGACTGGAGTCTTTCCTGAATAAAAGTATTTATTTTATTATTATTTTTTTAATAATCTTACTGACCCAAAACCTTTGAAAGGTAGTGTATATCCACCTGGAATACTAATGTATGTTAAATAGCAGTGTGTTTGTGGGTAGTTACTAGTTAGTGCTTTCTGTGTGGTTACAATGCTTTCATCTTCAGTCAGTGGCTGTGGATTCTCTTGGAATAAAAATTCATAATTTATTAAGCGAATGAATAAAATATTTTTGCTTGCATGCTCATTTGGTAGAGGCACACTTCCATATACTGTGTTATTTCCATAACCATGTAGTTTATCCATTATTTTTAACAATATGGCTTTATTAATATAAACAACAATCTCTCTTTGAATTATCTGTCGTCTTTATCTCTTTGCAAGCAATGACTGAGACATAAAGTGTTCAGCCAAAAATGTAAACTCTATACTCATTTACTCATCCTCATTTCACTCCAGACCTGATTGAATTTCTTTCTTCTGTGGGGCACTTTGCAACCTGTTCTGGAACCAAATAGTTTTGGTAACCATTGACTGAACTTGCATGGGGAAAAAACACACAGACGTTTCTCAAATGATCTTTTCAGAGAAGAAAGTTTCACAGAAGAAAGTCGGTCAAAGAAGTTTGGAATGACATGACTGACTTAAGTCAGAAAATGTAGTTCACCAGCAGGGGGCAGAGTATGTTCTTCATTCTCAACAACGTGTTGAAGATCGTCTTAACTCCATTGATTTATGCTTTTTGTCACATTTATAATTGAGTGACGTTTGCATGTGATGAACCAGAAAACTGAGGCTTGAGTCAGAATTTTCCCCTTCAGCCCCAAAAAAGCACTTAGTCCTTTGTTTCTGCATACTGGCTCTGTGCTGTTTTGTCCAGTGGAGGGCGCCAAAGCTGTTCCTGTAAAATTAATGAATGCATTAGGAGAATGACAGAGGTTAGAAACAGGCCCTTTGCCCACGTTGTACTGTTAACCATCCCACCAGGCAGCATGTGGTGGTCCTGGACCCCAAGAGGGGGAGAACCTGCTGACAGATGCAGCTGAATATTCATTGGTTTGGTGCTTATTGGTGGACTAATGTGCATTGTTATTAAAGAGATTGCTTACACAAAAATGAAAATTCTGTCATTAATTCCTCACCCTCATATCGTTCCAAATCCGTAAGACGTTTATCTTCGGTACACAAATTAAGATATTTTTGATGAAATCTGAGAGCTTTCTGACCCTGCATAGACAGCAACACAGTTGAACCATTTTATGGCCCAGTGCCTTGTTTGCATGCAGAGGAATGCACACGCATGCGTCGTTGTGCTCTTGTGAACACAACATGGAAGAGAATAAATTGTTGAATAAAGTCGTTATTTTTGTTTTCTTTGCGCGCTAAAAGTATTCTCGTAGCTTCATAAAATTAAGTTTGAACCATTGATGTCACATGGACTATTTTAACGAGGTCCTTACTACCTTTCTGGGCCATAAAAAGTTTTAGTTGCGTTGCTGTCTATGCAGGGTCAGAAAGCTCTCGGATTTCATCAAAAATATCTTTATTTGTGTTCCGAAGATGAACAAAGCTCTTACAGGTTTGGAACAACATGAGGGTGAGGAATTAATGACAGAATTCAAATTTTTGGGTGAACTACCCTTTAAAAGACCAAAGAACTATATATTTTTACATTTAATCTCTGACAGTAATATGCCAAAAGGTATTTTAGCTGTGCCTGATGTGCCATGTTCAGTAATAGATCTTCTACCTGGAAGAGGGTGATGTGGTCCTGTGGACCAGGGTTATTTATTATAGTTAACTAAACTAAAATTTGAACTAAACATTAACTGAGACAAAAGAAGAAAAAATATTTTTTTTAGCTAGCTGCCAAAGCAACATATCTCATTTTCATTTAGTTTAACATATACAACTGCCTCACTTAAAACTAAAATAAAACTTATATAAATATAAAATATAGAGCATAAAAGAATTAATAATAGCAAAAATGCAAAGCAAAATTACTAAAACATAACTAAAAGGAAAATGGAAAATAAAAATAACCTGTCATTCTAAAAGAATCAAAAGTTTTATCCAACTTTTTACTGCTAATTTGTTGTTGTATTTCTAGTTTGTGCAGGCACTATCCTCATTCCCACATGTGATGACTTGATGTACCAGTGTGCATTAAAAACATGTCTACTTGTATCTCACCTCTTTTTTTTTTTTTTTTCCAGATTCCAGATGAGTTTGATAATGGTAAGTCCTCCCCTTATCTGAACACATGTAAGGCCCTGAGGCAGTTAGGAAATATTTTATGAAAAAATTTATAAGACAGTTTAGTTTCACTTTAAGTGGATTTAAAGGCACTGAATGCATAGCTCAAAGCTTAGAAGGAAGTTGGCATGACAAAAATAAAGTAGAAAGCTCCATTTGTAGACCTTCAGTCTACAAGCGTGAAATGCTGTCATTCCCCATCCTTTTGAATGCAGAGTATTGTTCCCCCCCTCACACAGCCCTTTTTAGCAGATGAGGACCCATCTGGCCTGCATGTTGTGTGTTTGTTCACCTGTCAGGTTAGCATGGCACATGATGGATTTCTGGTGCCATGCAGCACCTTTTACCCAGTGCCAGCGGGTGTCAGCCCACTTCACAACCAAATGTTTCATGGGACTGAGCCCCTGCACATGGCCCCTGCAAGCATCAGTCTCTTACATACCCAGATTGGCCCTTAACCAGTGGCATGTGGCGCATGTGCCAGTTCATATTGGCAGTTGTTTCATCGCTTTCATTCATGCTACATTGACTCTTAATTGTGGGTTGTTGAATTATGAGGCTTGTGCCTCTTTTTTCAGTTTTAAAGGGATAGTTTACATACAAATAGAAATTCAGTCACCATTTAATAACCGCTATGTTGTTCCAGACCTGTATGAATTTCTTTCCCCTGTGAAACACACATTGTGAATTTTTAAAGAATGTCAATTTTTTTAACCTAAATTTTACATTTGATGTCTTTTTTTTTTTTGGTCCTTTTGGAGCTTGAAACTCTGTTTTCTATTTCACTTAATTTTATATGGGAAATTCACTACATTTAAAAAGTTTGTCGTTAGTAAGATTTTATTTATTTATTTATTTTGAAAGAAATGTCTTATAGAAGTCTCTATAGTAAAACAGTAATTTTGTGAAATATTATTACAAATTAAAACAACCGTTTTCTGATTGAAATATTTTGAAATGCAATTTTTTCCTGTGATGCAAAGCTGAATTTTCAGCATGATTACTCCAGTCTTCAGTGTTACATGATCCTTCAGAAATCATTTTCTCAATATGCTGATTTGGTGCTCAAGAAACATTTCTTTTTATTTTCAGCATTTTAAATGTCTTTGTCACTTTTGATCATTTAAATGCCGGGCTATATATTATTATTTTTTAATAAAACTTAACTTTTGAACAGTGTTTATTCGCATAAGAAAGTCATACAGGTTTGAAATTACATGAGGGTGAGTAAATAATGATTGCTTCTTTTTTTTTTTTTTTTTTTTTTTTTTTTTTTTTTTTTTTTTTTTAGTTGTACTGCTCCTTTAAGTTTGGCTTTCTGTTAGTGAAATGGCTTGGGTTTTATGTGGTTATTTGACTTTGACGTATTTATAGTACAATTACATACAGATATGCCATCCTCAGAGCATTAGCTTTAATATAGGAAAGGTAGAGACACCACTTAACAGCGGTAAATGCAGACCACCTGCACTTTTTATTCACTGCTGATGTCAGTTGAGATAGCAGGCTGCTTTCGCTTTCTCTACGTGGTCACACACTCTTATCATAATTATGTAATTAATTCCACACATTCCCTGAAGTGTCCTCCTCCCCCCACCTCGATTTATCTCCTCTGAGCCCAGAGTGCTGCTGTCCAACACTAATGCTCTTATAGCTTTTAATGCCATAACGAAGGGCCATGATTACTTTAGGGACCGAGGTGAAACGCCTACTCCCTCAAGGGAGTGGAGAAGCAGGTTTTCTGCCTCCTGGGCCCATGCTCACCCTCCCTAACACAACAGAAGGCCAGCGTGGGGATGCAGAGCAGACCCTTGATAGGCACCGTCCTCAGGGAGAGGGGACATGGCAAACAGGTGTGCCTCCAAAAAAACATTTCTGCCTTGCCAAGTGACGGCATTCAATGGAAGACGCTTATATACACATCCTGCACCAACACACCCTCTATCAAAACCTGCATCACTCAATTTGTACGAAATGGCAGCTGGCCAGTGGTATAATTTATGGAGCCACGTGGTTTCGTACTTGTGTTACTGGTATAAAGTGTGGAGTGTAATGTAACGACAGGTTTACCCATCACCTGGGTCTGATCTCTGAAATGACAAGTGTAGTCTTGTTTGCAGTGGTAACGTGTGGATTCAGATGTTTTAGGAGGAGGGGTTGTTTTGCTTGGGCTTAAACACACAAAGATTTCATCACCAACTGATAGCAACAACAATAATCAGGAAATAAAAAGAGGAGGGTTTGTGTAATGCTCAGGTATGAAAGCTCACTTTTCTTTGAAGGCATTACGCTTATTGTTATCTGTTATCCCTTGTTAGTCTGCCAGGCATGGATCTCAGAATTCAGATGTTGTGGGCATGCTATTGGTTAGTTCACCAAAAATGAAAATTAGCTTGTGTTTTCTCACCCTCACGCCTCCTAGGTAGTATGTGAGACTTTCTTTCTCTGTCAGACGAACCAATCTGCGTTATACAAATTGTCCTTGCCCCCTCCACGCCTTTCAATGGGAATACGCTGGTGTTGGTTGTGACCTGTTCAAAAGCCGTGAAATAAAGTGGCGCACCGATAAAGGTCCTCCACCATACAGCTCCGGGGGGTGAATAAAGGCCTCTCTGTAGAATAATTCCATGCATTTTTGTAGATAATATCCATTTTCGATGTATACCTTTTTTCTCACTTCCGTCTGCCTGTCATACGCGGAAGGCTTTTCCGCTGATGACGCAGACACAACGTGCGTGATAAGACGACACCGTTCAAGAATTAGTAGTATAAAATGAGGATTTGTAAAGAAGATTGTCAGAGGATTTCGATATAAGCCAAGAGGGACTGGTTTTCCTTTGCTCCTGCATGTCTCAGAAGGTTGCGCGCTGCGCAGACTCTTACGTCATCCGCTGGAACTGCTTCAGTGTATGACAGTCAGTGGAAGTGAGAGAAAAGTGTTTTATTACATTTGAAATATGGATATTTTCTTACAAAAAAAATGCATGCATTCACTACAGAAGGCCTTTATTCACACCCCAGAGCCGTGTGAGACACTTTTTATTAAATGGAGTCGTGCACTTTATTTACAGGCCTTCCTGAACTGTTACAACCACACCGCGCTTATGCCAGGGAAGGCTTGATGGGCCAGGACCATTTTTATATAACTCAATTGGATTCATCGAAAGAAGAAAGTCACATACCACCTAGGAATGCTTTTGAGGTGATAAACACAGGCTAATTTTCAGCTTTGGGTGAACTACCCCCTTTTAATATTAGAATATTTTAAAACTTATGGTCACCAAGGCTGCATTTATTTGATAAAAATGCGTAAAAATAGTAATACTGTGAAATATATTACAATTTAAAATGAATAAATAGTTTCTATTTGAATATATTTTAAAATGTAATTTATTCCTGTGATGCAAAGCTGAAATTTCAGCAGCCATTACTCCAGTCTTCAGTGTCACATGATCCTTCAGAAATTTCTATCGCTTTCTCTTGTTATCAATGTTGTGCTGCTTAATATTTTGTGGAAACCGTGATAAATCTTCAAAAAAAAATGCAATTTATTTGAAATAGAAATCTTTACAATCTTTAACATTATAAATGTGTTTACTGTTACTTTTGATCCCTTTAATGCATATTTATTTAACAAAAGTACTGGTATCAGTTTCTCAAATAATTTTGTGCTCAACAAATTTTTCTTTGTTTTTACATTTACTGAATTCATATTTGAAGTGAAAATTTAAAATGTTTCTCTTCAGGTCTAAACACATATTGTTATTCCAGTAGTCTAATACACACAGTATATATGGGTGTTTACACATAAACATATTTAGCTGTCTTAGTATTTAAGGAAGGCCTTAAAGATATTTTGGACAACCACTACTTCTGATTATATCAGTTTGGAGAAAAGAACAGAATTAGACTTGTAGAGTTGTCCTGGTTATAGGGAGTGTGATAGGTTAGTGGTCAGATTTGTTATTTCGTCCTTAAGCACAAAAGCCTCCAATACTCAAAGCAAACAAACGGTGAGCTGTATATGACCCAGGAAAACACGAGCACGGGCCTGGTACTCTATCCATAGGACAGTTAGATCCCCGTATGACCGCAATGAGAGAGGGGTGGCAAATAAAGACCACTTTTCACGGCTGGAGAATAGAGCAATTGACAGGGAGTAAAAAAAGCAAGAGGCTCCCAAAGAAAGGGATGGAAGAAAGGCAATTGAGTAATGGCCTTTGGCAAACAAGCGAAGCATATGCTAACCCAGTGCTGGATTAAAGGAGGCCTTTGTTGTGTCCAGAGGCCTAGCCATCGATCTTCCTCTCCCTCCCTCCTTGCCTGAGACTCAAAGGACATCCCTCCAGAAAGCTCTGTGAAGCAACAATGGGACTCCTCGCATTTACACTGACAAACAAGGTTAGCACAAGAGACTCTTCAAAGTGCACCCAGTTGATTTGTGCTTTTCAGGTGTCGTCTTGAATCAGTCTTGGTAACGGTTCTTGCAACTGTTCACTCCTTGAATTGATCTTGGCCTAGTGGAGAAGGAAGGGCTTATGCCGGGACAGATGTGTCAGTTTGGATGGAGTTAAACAGCCTACTAAGTCAATGTGAAGAGAATAAACCTTCTCTGAACACTCCATTGGAAATCATACAAAAGTAAAACCTGGTTACCTACACTACCGTTCCAAGATTATTTTTATTATTATTATTATGTTGATCAAAAGTGGCAGTAAAGACATTTTTCTAGCTCACTAAAAAACGTCATCACACTAATCCCTAAAAACAAACAAAAATGTCCATTTAATGTTAATTCCATAAATATATAATTAAGCAGCACACACTGTTATTCACTTGATGAATGATAGAATGTTTACCTGAAACCTGAGCTGCTGTGAAATTCAGCTTTGCCATCACGGAATACGTGCATTTTTCAATCTATTCAAATAGAGAATGGTTATTTTTAATTGTAATATTATTCACAATTCGTTCGGTTTTTTTTACTGTATTTTTAATTAAATACATGCAGCCTTGTTGAGCATAAGAAACCATTTAAAAAAATCTTACTGACACCAAACCTTTGAACGTTAGTGTAAAAAACGAACACATCTTCATTATTAACCACCCTAATGTTGTTCCAAAAAGGCATGTGATGGTTTTTTTTTTTTTTTCCCAAAGAGTTTTAACACTCTTGTAAGATAAGAGTAATAGATTTTTGAAAGTAGTTACAAAAGCACCATAAAGTAGTCATAATCTAAGTCTCTCTAAGATATAAAATTGCTTTGTAACGTTAATCAGTATTCACTCTTGAAAAAAGTAATTCTACATCTCAGCTCCAGTTTTCTCATATTTGATCTCAGAGTTGCATATTACAATGTTCGTAAACAAGCTATTGAAAAATGGCTTTCGAGCACTGTTATGGGGGGAAATGCTTGCGGGTTTCTTTAAGATTTTTTGGGGAGTCCTCAAAGCAGAATGTCCTTCAGAGACAAAATATTGGTGAAGAGAGTGAACAACATTTTGGGAAAAACCGATTCAATTCATTGTTCAACCGTGTTTGGTCTGAGCACGCTTCATGCTGTGGCTTTATAATCCATTACTTTACAGAAACAATCGTTTTGCTGATACCCTATTATGTCCCCCTACTACGCCACCAAAAGAGAAATGTCTCCCTTCAATATGACGAAGACTGTCCCATCGCATCTCACCATTAGTCTCAGGGAAGCTTATTCCTTGGGAAGGCTGCCAACAGCACATGCTTCCCTCATAGAACATCAAAACACCTCCCCCTCCGACTAATCAAACGGAGAAAGGAGTAAAGGTCTCAAACAACCGGGGATGATTTTAAGCATGTTTATATGTCCCTCCCCGCAGTCCCTTCCAATCAGCCTCCTTCCTCATTCCGCTGATGTTGTTGATGGGGTCCCTTGGCGGGCTGGCTGCTTTAACAGACGCACAGCAGGCCAGTCAGGAGGAGCGTGGAACCTGTGCGCCGCCACTTTATCTGTCCTTTCTGCCGCTTGAGGTGGCATATGGCATGTCGACTGGAAGGACCTGAGGCCATGAAATGGGGCTAATACTTTACTTTGAATTGGGATTTTGGAAATTGTCTTGAAGTGGCCATTATTGTAGAATGTGTTGATGTAACTATTATCAGTAAGCTATTAATGGTTTAAAATGACTTAACAGTTTATATTTGCATTTTATACAGTTAGTTGAAGACAATTGAGGAGTTCAAATAAACATAAATAATATTTTATTCATCTGGCTTGACCAGTCTATGATTTCTCTGTCCTCTAGATGTTCCTGTCGTCCAGCAGCTCAGAAGAACCTTCAAATATTTCAAAGATTACCGACAGGTTCGAGCATATAGAAAATATTCCCCATTTATATCTGCATAAGAAAGAATCGGAAATATAAAATAAAACGGTTCTCTTTCTGTTTCTCTGTGAGATGATCATCGAGCCCACAAGCCCAAAGCTTCTCCCAGA
The DNA here is from genome assembly GCA_018155175.1 of Sinocyclocheilus anophthalmus. NCBI lineage: Eukaryota > Metazoa > Chordata > Actinopteri > Cypriniformes > Cyprinidae > Sinocyclocheilus > Sinocyclocheilus anophthalmus. The sequence goes on along the minus strand of JADLZN010001788.1, from coordinate 392,253 downwards.
CCCTCTGAGAGAACCCTACTACCAGCCTCCATACACTCTAGTGCTGGAGCTCACCGATGTCCTCCTTCATCCAGAGTGGTCGGTAGGTGTCAGCTCAATTAAAATAACCACGAGAGCACCTGTATTTGAGGATCGAGGAAAGACCTATGCACAAGATATTTTTTAAAGAAATTAGTCATTTTATTCAGATGCGACATATTTCTCAGAACTGACAGTAAAGACATTTATAATGATAAAAAAATATTTCAAATAAATGCTGTTCTTTTGAACTTCCTATTCACCAAGGAATCCTAGAAATAGAATGTATCAAGGTTTCCAAAAAAAGGCAACACAACTGCTTTCAGTAAGTCTGTAATGACTGCTGAAAATTCAGCTTTGCCGCCATTTACCTTTACCATTAAAATATAAAACAGTTAAATTATAATAATATTTCACAATATTACTGCTGTTTTCTGTATTTTTAATCAAATAAATGCAGCCTTGGTGAGCAAAAGACACTTCTTTCAAAAACTTTTACAAATTGTACTGACCCCAAACTGTTGAATAGTAGTGTAATTGGATGTTTCTATTATTTTTTTTCTCTCATATTTTGCCTTTACTTATTCAATTTTAATGGACTTTCAGTGTGAGACATACATTTTTAAAAAGTACAATTAATATGAGGACATAAACTCTATGGAAGCCTGTTTCCAATTAAAAAAATAAAATAAAAAGCATCTTTATTTCTAGTAATTTTTCAAACACCCAATGTGACTTTTTTTGTCATTTCAATTTGTATCTCAAATACCTTTCTTTTTTTTCTGAGTTGGAAAAGGGTTCTGCATGTATTATAATTATAAAAAGCTATTTAATATAGTTTGAGGTGGACGTAGAGTGTCACACCATAGACCATGTCAACTACCCGTGAGCCACCTTGAGCTGCGGAGCATGCACTTCACATTCTCAGATCTATATTTATAGATCTAACATGAAGGCTGCTTTTACATTGGCACAAAAAAAATCGGATTTTTTTTTTTTGCTCACATCTGACACAGATCGGAATTTGTTGCACACGTGTAAACACAAAAATCCACACGAGATCCGATTTTTTTTTGCATCCGATCTGAGCCACTTCAAAATGTGGATTTTAATCGGATACAGATCTGATATCTGGACATCCGACCTACATCTAAACACACACATCCGACTCCCTGCAGACTTCCCAATGTGAGAGCGACAAGTTTGCCCATAAAGATAGCGTTTTAATGCCGGTGTGCTGTATGCACTCGCATTTTATTAAGATGGAAACTTTAAAAAATTGCACATTCAGGAGCTGGTTTTCAACCCCTGCCCGTGAATTTTATAAATACAACAGCTTTGCTACTAAAAGCTACATTACATTTCTTAGCAATGAGGTGAAAACTTTCCCATGTTTGCAAGCTTCACACACACTCTCTCTCTCTCTCTCTCTCTCTCTCTCTCTCTTCCTCCCTCTCTCCTCCTCTCTCTCTCCCTCTCCTTCCCCCTCCCGCTCTTCTCTCTCTCTCTCTCTCTCGCTCTTCTCTCTCTCTCTCTCTCTCTCTCTCTCCCTCCCTCCCCCCTCTCTCTCTCTCTCTCTCTCGCTGTTATTCATCGCATTCATTTTAAATAAATATCATCTTGGCGCTATTTTATTTCACTAAAGAATTCTACCTCTAACGAGCTGTAGATAAAATAGCATACCAAATGAAAATTAGTCATTTTCCGTTATTTATCCATTCAGTCAGATTTTGTGCTGCAATATATCCATGACAGCTGTTGTCCATGCTGGCAAATAATAATGGTCACTCGACGTGAATTATATAAATAATTTTAATAGCACGGCCATTCAAAACCCGAGGGTCTACCATGTGCATATAAAGCGATCACTCACAATCATTTTGGCCGGGAATTAAACACAGATATCGGATACCAGTCGTGTCTAAATTGAGTGTAAACAGACGGGCCCAAAAAATCGGATATGGTTAAAAGATCGGATCTGTGCATTATAGACTTCCAGTGTAAATGCAGCCAAAATGATTTTGAAACCTAGATTGGTTAGATTGATCCCCTGGTAAACTTTTCGTGGCTGTTTAGTTCCTACACTGTATTTTTGTGCACTCGGATCCATTCCAGACTGCAATAAAATGTCTCTATTTGAGCCTTAGCTTATCAGTTTATTACTGTCCTTATCAATTTCTGTTGATCATATGAGGCCATCTGGAACGCTGTTTTGTGCCAGCCACCTGCTCCCTCCTCCCCTTTGTTCCCTCTACCTGGCCAGCTGTGAGGGAAGGGCCACACACAGGTGACAGGTGGAGCATAGCCGACCTGTAACCTGACACACCTCAGCAGACTGTTTCCGTGGCGCATGGCACAGTGATTTTTGTTGAACCTGAAGCTTTGTCTGAGACTGTACTCTTACTTTTTGTTTTTTTCTGACATGTATTCTCGGGTATAAGTGTTCAGTGCCACATAAAAGCGCAATTAAAGTATCTGTTACTCTAAACTATACAAAAGTACGGGTTCTGTCTCACAGTACAGAAGAGTTTGTTGAGTTTGATGCTTAAATACAACTAACTTGACTAAAGACATATATTTAATACAATCAATTGTGAAAAATGCCTCTTTGCTCTGCCTTTACTCTACAGACTGGTGAGCGCAATAGTCAGGCTCTTGTTTTCCAGTAAATGATTGAGAAAGGCTGTACAACAGCGTGTTTGATTAAAAATGTATTCCAGATGGGACGTCTAAAGATGTTTGAGATTAAATAGCAACACACAAGAAATCTGAAACACCACCTATGAGCAAAACACGTCATGATTGCATAAGGAGACCAGCAGTGGGCTGCTAATTGCAAAAATCTGTTATCTATTATTTCCTTTTTTCCTGAGTGCATTAAAATACATTTTAAAAATACATTACCTTTCAAAAGTTCAGGGTCAGAAAGATTTCTTTAAAATGTTTTTCAAATATGTCTCTTTTGTTTGCCAGGGCTGCATTTATTTGATCAAAAATACAGGAAAAAACATAATATTGTGAGATATTATAACAATTAAAAACGTTCTAAGGAATATATTTTTAAAATGGAATTTCCAGCAGCCATTACTCCAGTCTTCAGTGTCACATGATCCTTCATTTTAACATGCTGATTTGCTGCTCAAAAACATTTCTACTATTATCATGTTGAACCATTGTGGTTGCTAAGATTATTTGTGCAAACATACATTGTTTTCAGGATATCTTTATTGAATAGACGGTCAAAAGACGAATTATTTGGAATAGATCCCTTGTAAATGAAATGTCTTCACTGTCCACTTTTGACCCTTGCGGATAAAAGTATTAATTTAATAATTTCTTTTGAAAAAATGGTACTGACCCCAACCATTTGAACGTAATTAAATTACATACATACTGAACCCGTTAAATACAAATAGCCATACAAAAGATTGAATTATTATATATTATAAAAAAGATTAACTTTAAAATAATTTTATTGAAGATGAGTGTTATGCTGTATTTTAAGGTTTTCTTGATCTCCTCTCCCCTCCTATTTGCCACGGCTGGCGTTTTTTAAGAAGAGGCTGGCATGACTACCTTTTCCAGCACTGGCCCCGCTCTATGAATAGTAACTTTACTCAGACGGCATGGTGAGTCCCATTGGTGTTTGAGGACTTACTGTTTTACCACAATAATGCACGTGCTACACGGTTTCAGTTCATTGAAAGGAAAGGTTTCGTGAACCCGGCTTGCATTTGACCCCTTACAATAGATGCTATTTTGGGTACAGTGGCACACCTACTTGTCTGTTGATTCAACAAACACAGTCTTGTGCTCAAATATAACGTTTCCTAAATGATGCCATCAGTGAACCTTTAGTCTTTTAGTTGTTTGTGTGTGTCTGTTGTTTTTTGTTGGTGTGGCACACTTTAAGTCATGCAAATGAGCCATTGCTGCTGCTGTGGTATTTTGTGTTTTAATTCTCTGCATGCAAATATCAATCATCATTTTATCTTGTGGCAAAAAAATGGCCCATCCACTGTCTTGATGCTTCACAAATTTTAGAGCAACTAGCATTTGTCATTTATGCTTTTGACAATATTGTATAGCTAAATGATATTATGAGTAACTTTAATTGTCTTGATTCCACTATATTATGTTTTACTTTACTTAATGGAATAGTTCACCCAAAAATGAAAAGTTGTTGAAAATCTACTCAAAGCTCAGGCCATCCAAGATGTCATAAGTTTTTCTCGTTTGAGATTTAGAGAAATGTAGCATTGCATCACTTGCTCACCAATGGATGCTGATGTTTTTATCAGCTATTTGAATCGGGACCCATTCACTGCAGAGGATCCATTGGTGAGCAAGTTCTATATTTCTCCCAATCTGCTTCTGATCTGATTCCTGAACACATAATATTGTATGTTTGTGTGTGAGCAGACGGCGTACCCCTTGATTGACAGTATAGACCCTCAAGGATTTGTGATGTACCGGCTCTTCAGAGATGCCACACGCTACATGGAGGGCCACCATGTTAAGGTAAACTTCACAATCTGCTTGTCTATTCATCTGCTTCTCGATATCATGCTTTGTTGGAATTCACTCTCAGTATTTAGGACACTTCTCTGTTCCTGTAAACAGTGTCCGCCACTTACCATAAAAAAATTCAACTGTCTGGTATTTCACCCCTACATGGCCACGAGTCTTTTGAGTCACAGTATTTGAGATAAGCCATATGTCGCATAACACTGAAATATTTCACTGGCCTCAGATAGATGCTGCTCGTTTAACCATAAATTATAATGTTTTCTTGTACAGATGTTGATAGTTTGGTTTCACCAAAGTCCACGTGTTCTGGGGAAACTCATTCATAGAACTGTGAAGTTTCAAAATGTGCTCATTTTCATGCTACAATCCTGATTCACAGACTAACTTCCTAATTTCTTACAAATGGCAATGAGTAAAGCTCCTCCATGTGTATGTAATACAGTATTGCTCAAGATCCCGCCCCATGGGCCCCCTCTCCTGAGTGACCCGGGCAACATTATGGCGCGATACCCCCCGTGTCTCTTCTGCATGCCGTCCTTCTGTTCACCCATTGATTTCCCCACTGCTATGTCCTTATTCTTTTTTTCTTTTCTCAACAGCCCAAGACAATAGCAGTTTCTTCCCCTCCTCCTCCCATCTTTCTTCTCAGGCCTCATTAACCTTCTGCCCCCTCCTTTTTCCTTCATTAGGCCGTCCGTCATTACCTAAGCTTTCTCCTCATTAGGTTTGTGAATGGTGCACAACGCTTAAGATCAAATTTACTATTGCATTACAGTGTTCAAATTCGGTTTTAAAATCAACTTTAGCAACCATAATCATATACAGTGTCACGTTGCTGAAGGGCATTATTTATTATTTTATTCTTTCACTATTATTCAAAAGTTTGGAGTTACTGAGTTATTTTTTTGTGTAAGAAATTAATACTTTTATTCCGCAAGGATGCATCCAATTGATCAAAAGTGACCGTACACGCGTAATGTTTACAAAAGGTGCTATGTTTAATGAACTGTTCTGTTTGAACTTCTTTTCGAAATGCTTCACTTAATATTTTTGGAGAAACTGTAATACAACTGTTTTCAGCTTTTGATAATAATGAGATGTTTCTTGAGCACCAAATCTGCATATTTGAATGATTTCTGATCATGTGACACTGAAGACTGGAGTAATGATGCTGAAAATTCAGATTTGCATCACAGGAATAAATTACATTTTAAAATATAGTCAAATAGAACAGTTGTTTTAAATTGTAATGATATTACTCAATATTACTGTTTTTACTGAAGTTTTGATCAAATAAATGCAGCCTTGGTGAGCATACGAGGCATCTTTCAAAAACATTTCAAAAAATTTATAAAACATTGTAAAGTAATTATTTTAACTCAATTTCTTTAATCGCATGTTAAAGTACTATTATTAATCTCAAGATATTACATTTAAACTTGTAGAACATGTTTGCTGGTAATGGACTAAAACAAATTAGAGTAAATGTCTTTTGATCTCAGTTTGCTTTTGTTTTGTGTTTTATAAAATAATTATAATATTTATAAATAATTACGTTTATTTTATGGTGGATAACTGATATTATTGAAAGTATATACTTTTTTTCGTCTACATTTAAAAAACAAAACAGAAATTAAAATAAAAAATCAGTCATTAATCAAAGTAAATTTACACAGTATTATAATATATAGTATGAAAAATATATATTCATTCATTTTGAGATTTGCAAAAGAATACATTTAACAGTGTTTTTAAATTTAATGTGCTGAGTTGAAATGGTTAACATTTCATGATCGTACAGAAACAGACATGAGTGTATGCATGTGTATTTGCGCAATAGGTCTTCGCTTCGGTCACATTTCACCACTGCCTGTCTGGCCTTGTCCACACCAGACCCCCATCAGCACTCTCTCTCCATCCACCTTCTGCCAACCCACGTTTATTTCACTCTGCTTCACCCTCCTCTCCTCTCCTCTTCTCTCCCTCCCTCACCTCCCATCTGGCTCTCAGAAGCGGTTTGGGGAAGGAGCAAACAAGTCGGATAAGTGTGTCTTCTAAAGAACTGTGAAAGAAAAACTGCTGATGAAAGAATTAACAACATATACACTTAGTAAAAGCAATGAGAAGTGTGACGAAAACTGGTGCCATGACAAGATTGATACTAAAAGCGAAAGCTAAAGCAGCATAATGCATTTTGGGCCAGCATGAACTTGATCGCTTTGAGCGATGCATGACAGAAAGGTTCCCTGGTATTTATGTAAAACTCAACTGTGCTCAGTTTCCCAAGGTAGCCTTTCTGTGAACCGTTTGGCACAGATATGACACCAGTAGATGCTGCTCCCCACCCCCAACACAGAAAGGGGGGGTGGGACGGATTTGATTGGCAGGTGCATAGCATGGCACGTGTGTATATTTAGCGGCACGCTTCCTCCGGCTCGTGCTCCAATGTTTCACCTGGGGAATTGGAGAGACTGTTTGACTCGGCAACATGACACTCTTACGCGCCCGCTTGCGTTGACCAAAAACGCTGGGTCTCCCACAGCACACACACACACACACACACACACACACACACACACACACACACACACACATTTAAGATCAAATACACGCTAGCTCCATAAACATTCTAATTATCATTAGGTTTCACATTTTGGATGTGATTTAGATGCCATTAAGGACACGTGTAGCAATAATCTATAAAAATCTCATTACTTACACATGCACGCTCATACACTCAATAACAAATACAGTGAAACACACTCTCATTCCCGGTGGGGTTCAGGGCGTCCCTCATAGGGAAGGCAGATGTGGGTAATTTTTTGTAAATGCTACGGAGTGTGCCACCGTCAAGAGGGCTTTCATTTCGGGGGCCCTCCATCTCTCGCACACGCAATGTTTTTTTTTTCCGGTCCCTCAGGGGGATGCTGATGACCTCAGTGATAGAGGGAGTGCAGCGTCCCTGTCCATCTGCTCTGTTGGACCACCACTGAGACAGCTGGCCCAGAGAGAGTGTGTGTTTGTGTGTTAGCGAGCTGGTGAACGCCGGGGCCAATGGGCTGGTGTTAAATCTTTGCACCCCTCCACAAATGCATAGGTGTAAATATGGTTCGCATCAGTGTCACAGAAACGTTTGGGGGTGTGAGAGGTCACATTTAACCTCAATTTGTATGTATAGCTGTGATAAGTAGACTGGGGCTAGTTTACTAGATGTCAGGGCTATTGACGCAGTAGGCCGCAAGGGGCCGAGTGGTGATTTTCCCACAGGTAAGGGGTGTTTTGGGGATTTAACCATAGTAAAATCACTGTACCACACAGCCTAGAGTGGCTCTTATCACATTGTTGTTGCTAACATTCATTTTAATAAAAAAAAAAAAGACTGCCATGTTCAGCATATATACAGATAGATACAAGTCTAAAAATGTTAAGTAAAATGTAAATGAAAAAAATAATAGTTGTATATAATATGATTATATTATAAATAGAATTTAAATATAATTTAATTTGTATAGTTGCATGTATATTTCTATTTTTATATTCTTAATTTTGTTAGTTTTTTATCATTAAAATGATAGCAACAGCAATAATCATTCATTTCAAGTACATTATGTTTTGAAGCATATTTGATGACTCCTTTTAGTTGATTTCTTTAAGAAAGATTTTTAATTAAGTGATACCTATTATCAAAGAAACTAAGAAAATTAATTAAATGAATTTGTTTATATCTATCTATCTATACATACTGGATAGATAGATAGATAGATAATACATTTACCTTTCATCTTAGAGTTTTTTTTTTTTTTGGTACTTTTTTCTGTTTTTTCTGCCATGATAAAGCTGTAGTAAGCTGCATGGCACGAAGTTATAAACAATCTATATATATATATATATATCTTATATATATATATATATATATATAAAAGCGTCTAGACAAATACTAATTATATATTAATTTATCCTGTATGTTTTGTACATTATAATTTAATTTAATATTTTAAGAAATGATTATACTTATAATTTATGTATTAAATAATTGCTTTTGTCTAATTTGATATTTTATTGTCATTTTTTTATTTTGTTTTAGGTTTAAAGGTTTAACTCTGGGATATTTTACTTGTCAAAACACCTTGCACATTTAAAACTTTTTTTGTTGGTAAAAATCAGTAGATGGTGCATACGCTTAAATGATATTCACTAATGACACTAATTGTTTGTCCTGCAGGACGTGTCTTGTTTGAACAGAGACTCCTCTAAAGTCATTGTGGTGGACTGCAAGCGAGAGGCCTTCGGTCTACAGCCTTTCAATGGCTTGGCACTGTGCAAGTGGGATGGCAACTCAGAGGATCGCACACTCTATGACTTGGCCACTTTCCTTAAAAGTGAGTATGCATGTGTGTGAAAAGAGTTCCGGGCAAATGGGAGTTTCCTATTTGTACAAATCATTTGACCAATTGTAAATGGTGTGTAGCTATAGCCATCAGCGGAGTGGAGGATGTACGTTCAGTGCTAGAGAACTATGCCCATGAGGAAGACCCCATTGAAGCCTTCAAAAGAAGACAAGCACAGCTTGCACAGGTACTCATTACATTTCTTTTTCCTTGTCAGATGGCATATAAAGTGGTGTTTACTAATACTGCATGAATGTTTCGCACGTACAGGAAGAAGAACAGAGACTTTCGGAGCTCGCGCAACAGAAGAAACAGGGATTTTCTTTAGGTACCATCGCAGGTCGTCTCTGGTCCCGAAAGCAGCAGTGAGGACTCGTCCTGCTCACACCCACCTGAAACGGTCCCGCCTCGACTGTGACCAGCCACTGAGATGAGGATCATAGTCAAACAGGTGGACAGTGTATGTGGGAGAGAGGGAAAAATGGGCGCAGAAGGGCATGTGGAAAAAAACATCCAATCAGCTGCACTGAAGAGATGCTACCTTCCAAAAGACGTTCCATTCCTGTGGAAAATAGCACTTTGTGGACGGCAGATATGGTGCCATAATGTATGATCTCACTGATTAGAAATTGTCTCAGGGTGGATGGACCAGTTCCTGTCCACTTCTTGGCTCCGTTACAAAGGACTGCATAGCACCACGTGAACTGAAAAACTGATGCTGTTTCCATCAAGTAGATCCTATTTCAGACCCATAACTGTTGCTGTAGGCAATAGTCTGATATTGGACTTCAAAAATGTCTGTTCAGCACACGGTGCATGACACAAAACCTTGGATTTGTGTTCATGCTGCCAGTGAGACTGTCTTTGTCATTGTGATACTGTTGAAGAGAACCGAACAAAGAGCTCAATCTGGTGCTATTTCTCTTCACGACAGAAATGGCCCATCATGTCTGAGGATGTGCTTGAGGAACGTTCTTTGCATTGCTTTTGTTGTGAAACACCCAGAATATCTCCAATAAACAAACCATAACATAATGTGTGTGTAATGTATTGCCATGGTATATTTTTCTGTGCTTAAAGGTGTCATCCAGAGCAAATCAGCTTGAATTATTTATGCTTTAAATTATGAACTTGTTTATTATTAATCATAATTTGTTATATGGCAGATAGTTATATAAGGAGAAGAAACTGTAGATTAACTGCAACACAAAAAAAACACTTGCTTCTCTAATCTTTTTGCATTCTATCTATTTGTTTTCTTTTTATTTATACAATTATAATTCTGACTTTTGATTAACAATAGCAAAAAAGGCCTCTAACTTGCTCTATTCTTTTTCTATTCTATGTTTTCTTTTTATTTATTAGAAGATTTAAAAAAAACCTTGCTATGTGTACTGCATTAAGCTAAATGAGACTTTTTATAGCACTTGAATATCATTGCTCTTTTGTTGATTTTGATTGCTTCCATTGTCCTCATTTGTAAGTCGATTTGGATAAAAGCGTCTGCTAATTGTCTAAATGTAACGATATATTATGGAAGCCTGTTTTGCAATTCTGAGGGGAAAACAATTATGAGATAGAAACTTGCGATTCTGAGTTTACATCTTGCAATTCTTGCAGCTCTTGTTGATATTTTACGATTCAGACTTTTTTTCTTAGAATTTTGATTTTATATCTCAATTCTGACTTTATTAGAATTTGACATTTTGCAATTCTCAGAATTTTGAGGGGGAAACAGTCTGAATTGTGAAATTGTATTATGTTAACTTGAATTATTTTTTTAATACTATGCCTTTTTAGTTGTATTAAAAAAAAAAATTTTGTTACCAGTTCACTATTATGGCCCAGTTGTTTTACGTGATGCAGTTTTTTGTTTGTTTTTTTTGGCTGTGGTACTTATTTCAGAAAACAAAATGCTCCATTAAGACACAAAATGCTAAATTGAGGCGCAACTTTGTAATTTCCTGCTATTTTCAAATAATGTTCAGTGCAAAGGGGTTTCATAAAATGACATTCTGGCTTTAGCTAAAATGTCACATTGCTTTAATAATATAATCAGAATTAAATGGCTGAATTTTACTACTGCTATTTCTAGTGTGTCGTTTAATTTTGTTGCACAAATATTAGAAATCTTAGTTTTAAATCAGTGCATACTCTACCAATTGCAATTGTTTAAACAAAACTTTCAAAGCTATTGTTTGTAACGGTTTGTGTTCCTCTGTTTATCTTGTGTGAATTAGAATCTAGCACTAAATCAGTTTATCTGTATTATTTACTTCAACAGTCTAACTCGATCTTTGTGCACTTAAAATAACACCCACACCTATGAGTGGCCTTATAGGCCATAATTATTGAAAAGCCTCATACAAACACTAGTGAAACAAAAAACATTGATCGACCTTAGTGAAATTCATTCATACACATTACTGAAAAACCTCTTACGTTATAGGCTAGTGAAACGAAAACAAGCCCACATAATGACCGAGCCGATGCTCCAGCAGCACGCTTCAGAACGCACACAATTTGAGGCAATTGAGAGACACAAAATGCGAGGTGTTAAACTTTTGTCAATGTCACACCTTCGCGTTTGACAGAAGGACACGTGCCATGATGGCCTCATGGTAACCTTTGAATATCTCTGCAAAATCACACCATGTTATGCTTAGGGATATGAGACAGAAAACGCATTCTAGTCTAATAATTGTTCCTAAACGCTGAGAAAACATTCAAACAAAAATGTGGTGACATTTAATTTATATATAGTGACTAATTACAAACGAATTAATATTTTTAACTAAACGTTGTCATATCAACAAACAATAACATAGTCTGACGAGCCTTAAATACATAATTTAGATTAGGACATGGCTACCTTTAGTAAATTATATTCATTCAGTAACAGCTCCGACTAAGTGTTTTTGTTTCAATAAAAAGAACCGGTTCGTAAGACTCGAGCTACGCTGTGTGTCTATGATTCATTTAAAAGAACCGACTCTTAAGAGTCATTCGTTGGGGAATCGGATTATCGCACTATTACGCTGTATGTGTTTGATTCACTAAGAAGAACCAGCTCATAAGAGTTATTTCGCGAATCTGAGTACATAGTTTAATAATAATAACTTACGATGTTTCGCAGGGGCGCCTGCAGGATTTCTTCCGAGGGTACGCACAGAGTTTGTTTTTTTGAAGGGGGGGGGGGGTTCTTTTTTCCCCTTTTCCCAAAAAAGCTTATAGCCTACTACTGTTTTAGCTATTAAAATAGTTCAGTTTTGTATGTAATGGAAAAGTGATTGTATTTCGTTTCGTTTTTTTATTAAATTAATTTATAAAAACGTTTGAAGCATTTTTGTTTCGTTAAATGTAAGTTTTTTTGTGTTTTTTAGTAAGGACCAAGTGGCCAGAGCAGACAGTGAATTGATCATAGTTTGATCAATGTAGCCTTCTCAAATCATCACCACTTGCCTAAAATAAAATCTATAGCTATAAAACAGTTCAAACATATCAAACATATCACAATGTTCATTTAAATGTTTAACCTATATAAATGTGTGCTGTTAGATGTTTATTATCCAAGCGTTTGTGCAGAGAGTGGAAGCTGAAGCTCTACAGGACCTGGAGGCGCCAGCGCGATCACTTGCATTTTTTTCTAACAGTAGAAACAACTTAAAATAATTAAATACGCAGGAGCATTTTTTTTGCTCATAAAAGGTAAAAGTAATACCTCATTCTAAACTGTAAAGGGTCTACTTTATTTGTGTGCACTCACAATAACAAAAAAAATTGCGCTTTTGTAAAATAATGAAAGAAAACATAATGCGCTTTCTGCCGTCTCGGTCTTGAGCAGGAGCGCTTCACAAAAAATGAACCAAAAATAAGCAAATATTTTCCTTACAGACATGAATATATCTATAGAAAGCTTTAAATTAATACTTTAAAACGAAATAATTCAAATCAAAAATAGAAACTATTTCATTATGTAATCCCTAAGATGCATTTATCTCGAAGGCCGTCCATAGGAGTCATTTTTTTCCACATAATGTGGCTGTCTAAAAAAGAAATCATAAAAGCTAAAACAGGCCCGATTTATAATTTGCGTTTTATAATTCTGTACAATTAAAATCATTATAATGGCATATATGTACAACTTTGTCCTATAATTGTAATAGCTGCTTATATTTTCTGATTTTTATGTTGCTCTGTTCTGAATACCTTAAAAGTTAAAGGATTTGCTGCAACGCAATTTTGTCTGATATGTGAATTATGTATTAGCCTTTTTTTAAATCCATGCAGCGAATGCTTTAAAAATAGCTTTAAAAATTACTTTATTGCATTCCAGACGCTTTTAAAGAACTTTTCACTATAAGTTTTACGGGTAGCTTGAATGTAAAACATTGCCATGAATTCATTGTATTCCCAGTTGTAAAATAGCCAACAAATTAATTTTTGTAGGCTAACCCGATCTCATGAAAGTGCGTATAGCACGATTTTCTGCTTCTATTGACCGTAATAGGTTTATCTGCTGCATGCATTGAGTTGGGCTGCGAAGACAGAAAGGTTTGCAAAAAGGTTCAGTCGACAGAAATACGGGACACACAGGCCTTTAATAACTGCTGAAATGTTTGCGGGGCAAATCTCAGGTCAGTCTCATGGTACGCACAGTGCGGACAGCCGTACACCTGCAGGTGCCACTGATGTTTCGTACTGTAGGCAGCACAGTATAACGGAACCGTAAAAATAAAAATCATTAGGTTCCGTTTTTAATCGTTTAAACATACGAAAAAGTGACGCCTCGGAGCATCAAGCACGTGCAGGGAGCCTGGGAACCGTTCTGCGTCGGGCACCACGTGTCGCACTTCACACCTTGGCGGAGGGGCACCAATTCACATTTATGGATACGCCTTCTGCCACTGGCTAACACCTCACCATAACTATTGCCATGTGTCATTTCACCCCCATGTGCCAATTCTCCTCCTCTTCCCCCCAGAATTCACTAGCACCCAGTCACAGACACGCTTTATCCCAGCCAAAGCGACGGCTCTTACACCGTTTGGATGTTAGACACGTGGATGGGAAAGTGTTAAGCACTGGCGCGCAAAGCAAAACATCTAGGGTTTAATTTTGTAAGCCTCAAAAGCAAGCAATGAAACTACTGCCGTGGTGACTTTATTACACGAATTAATGTCCCCGGGGGAAAGGGGCTTCGTGTAAGTTTGATCTATCATTCACCTATCAGGAAACATCGGCGATGCACCATGCGCGTCTTCGATTGAGCCAGATGGCTATTGATTTTGTGACTTTTCCCCGCTTTCCCCTCATCACTCTCTTTGTCGAATGAACATGATGAGCACACGACACCTATTTTGCTGAACATGTACCCCATAGCGCGCATCAACGAGCGTGGGCACTCATCACGGGACTGATATAGGCCCTATGATATTTAAGGGCGCAGATGACATATAGTTCAACAAAAGTAACAAACTGCATAACAGTGTTACATTGTTTAGGCTACATAAAATGTTACATAAACATTAACAAGAGGTTAAGATTTTATATGCAAATAAATACACAAACTACCACAGAAATACTAAAATGATTTTTATAAATAAAAAGTTTAAATGGTCTTATAATTTATGGAGAAATATTCTCTACTTGCTAATATTTTAATTTATCATGGTTATCGTTTTTGTATATTAGAGTGTTTATGTAACATTTTATGTTATTTTTTGCTGGAAAGTCTTTTTTGTGCATTTGTGAGTTATTGTGCGGCCTTCCACCTGTGTAACCAATACAGTTTATACTAACAATCATATTTTAATAGCTCTAATCGGTTGGCATATTAACATTATATAATTGAATGACATATATACCTATTACTATTGTTGCATTAACTCACATAACCGCTGTATGGATACAGTGTATTCAACCAAACCCCATTCCAGTTGTTTATTTGCCGAGACAGTTTTCTTGTTTACACAGATAATATAACTCTTGTTTACGTATTCCTTGTGTCCATCAGAAGCCAAGAAACCAGACTGTCTAAATAATTGTCCGACAATAAATTAACAATAGCAGCCCTTCCTAACCCCCCTAATCATATGGTGCCGTCCAGTGGGCAAAGCGTGCCTGGGGTAAAGATGGGGCCAGCAGAGGCACGCGCTGCTCTCATTAGAATCACAATAGAAAATCACTAAAGCACGAGCAACAGTTTGGAACGCTGCGCATTGTTCGCGCGTGTCTCATCTGTTTAACCTTAACATGGCCCAGTATAGTGCGACAGAAACTGAAGTGAACTCAAAAATTGAATTTTTACCTGCAGTTCTTAATTTTGAGTTTCTGCTCGCGTGTAATAACATTTCAGCAACTGCTGCTGCATGCTCTAATTTAGCGTATTAATAAACTTGCATGTCATTTATATAAGAAAGAGGTTGTCTAAACTTAATCAAAATAATGAAATCAGTGAAGACGATGAGGGAATATTCTACCGTATGCATATTATCGTGACCTGAAGTTGGTGTGTTTAGCTACACATATAGTATATCAAGAAAGCGAAGCGCAAACACAGTGCGCAGGTGCAAGGATTACCATACAGCTGTAGCGAGAGCCCCCTCCCCGCACACGTACACACACTCTTACTCCAGAAAGCAATTATCTGCAATCTTAAATGCCCTGCGCAACCCCCACCATTTCACCCTCTTTACCAAAGACCTACAATCCAAACCCAAGATAACAAAAGAGCCCTCCGGATCTTTCCAGGGCACAACAAAGCGCTTGCTGGTTTAACGACTCACACGCGTCAGAACAATTACGGATTTGTAGTGCTGAATTAAAGGGGATGTACGAATCCCATCCACCCGACCAACCCACCCCCCTTTCCGCGATCGGTGACGACCATTCAAGACGAAAACAAACTTTTTTAGAAAATGACATGGCACGCGACATCGTAGAAAACCCAAAGTGTGCGTACTTGGTAAGAATACAAGAATTACAAATTGACATAAAAAAAAACCTCTGCACATCTTTGCACATCGTTAAATAGCTATATGACAAGAGGCACAGATTTAATTACGCCCCGGACATATTTAAAGAAAGTTTAGACTTTATTCCTATAATGTTTAGGAACACAATGTGGAGCAATGTCCAATAAATTGTGATTTGATTTTTGAATTCATTTAAAAACCAATGTGATCATGTTAATATTTAACTAGGTTAATTGCTGGTTGTTATCAACATATAACCTACTTTTGTATAGTTTCCAAATGCCTGTGTTATGTAAAGTTTATGTTGTGCTGTAATATCTCTTTTACTATAAAATGAACTTAAAGCGTCATGGTGTTCAGGGAATCATCAAATAAATCCATCAAAGCACATTTATGGGTTTCGCATAGGCCACGCCTCCTCTTGGCTGCTATTTAAACGCAGTCCACACTCCACGAAAGGTAACAGGTCCGAAGTCCCCTGGAGCTAGAAATCTGTTTCTCTTTGCTTTGTAAGCTCCAACATAGACGACATAAAAAAATTTTTTTATAGTTAAGTCATTTTGCTTTGAAATCCGATATTTTTAACAGTTTTTTCTTTCTTTCTTTTTTTTTCTTAAGTCGTGGATACCACTACAAACATTCATATCGGACTACTCTCGCAGTCTGCTATCGTTCAGTAGCAGACAAGAAGATCCAAAATGGCTATTGTTTTATTAAAGTGTTTTTTAATTTTGTTATCGGCGCATCTGGTGAGTATTCCACACCTATTGTAACACACTTATTGTAAGTATTGTAAGCCGCGTCTTTGACAAGTGCTTTCCCAGCGTGCTAATAATAGTCCTGTATTATTTCCATAGGCGGAATCATCCGGAGTGTTTGAGTTGAAAGTGCACTCTTTCACAAGCTCAAGCAGTGTGTGTAAACGGTCCAGTGACTGCCAGATCTTTTTCCGCGTTTGCCTGAAGCACTCACATGATATCATACTACCAGAGCCGCCGTGCACTTACGGCACTGGAACGACAGGAATATTCAACGCAGACTCCGTCTCCAGCAGTGCGCATATCCGTTTGCCTTTTAATTTCAAGTGGCCGGTGAGTAGCTCAAAATGACATACTACTCATTATCAGTTCGTATTTAGGTATATATATATATATGCATGTATAATGCATGTAATATTAAACAGAGCCTTCTGGCATTACAGGGAATCGTCTCGTTGATAATCGAAGCCTGGAACGCAGAGTCCTCTGACCAGTCTACAGGTGTGCGCCCTACTGTTGCCTCACCTGCGTAGTTTTAGTAGTGTACACAACATGTATTTGTTACCTCTAGATCAATATGTTAACTGATGTTTAATTTAATCCAGAGAACATCAACAACATGATCAGCCGTTTGGCCACCAAAAGAAGACTCGCCATCGGCGAGGACTGGTCCCAGGACGTGCATCTCGGAGAGCAAAGCCAACTGCGCTTTTCTTATCGTGTCGTGTGCGATGAATTCTACCATGGCGAGGAATGCTCGGATTTCTGCCGCCCACGGAACGACGCATTCGGCCACTTCAACTGTGACACCGCTGGCAACAGAATTTGCCTGCCTGGATGGAAAGGCGACTATTGCGCAGAACGTAAGTGTTTTTTAATGTTGTACATAATTGTTGGCGCTTGGGTAAACGAACATTCGCGGAGAAATAAATAACGCGGGCAAGTTCAACGGCTTCTTGCGGCTACATAAAACGTCCAGTTTGCTTTTGTTCACTGTAACAATAGAAGCAAAGAGCATGATTCAACAAGGACACGCGCTGAAACCTAATATGCTCTGCCTTCCATGAAAAAGACGGCATGTGTTTCTTTTGTGTGCGTCCCAGCTGCTTAGTTTAGTACTTAACAAATACTTGATGTGCCTGAGCCTCCAGAAGGGGGGTTGTTTTATGATGCCCAGTCATTCTAATGTCCCCCTTTCTCTCCTTCTCCTTTTTAAACAGCCATCTGCTTGTCTGGCTGTAGCGAAGAGCACGGTTCTTGTGAGGCCCCCGGTGAGTGCAAATGCCGCCTCGGGTGGCAGGGCCCCCTTTGTGACGAGTGCCAGCGACACCCGGGGTGCCTGCATGGCACCTGCAACCAGCCCTTTCAGTGCACTTGCAAGGAAGGCTGGGGCGGCCTTTTCTGCAATGAGGATCTGAATTTCTGCACCAATCACAAGCCCTGCATGAACGGCGCCACCTGTACCAACACCGGCCAGGGCAGCTACACCTGCATCTGCAAGCCTGGCTTCAGCGGCAAAAACTGCGAGATTGAGACCGAGTGCGACAGCAACCCATGCAAGAATGGAGGCAGTTGCAATGTAAGCAACCGGTTGTGACACTACAATTTACAGTCTTGTCCTTTCTTGTCCTTGGAACAGGAATGTTAATGGCTTTTGCTTCTTCTTAGGATCTGGTGAATGATTACACCTGCACGTGCCCTCAAGGCTTCTACGGGAAGAACTGCGAGGTCAGCGATATGACCTGTGCCGACGGGCCCTGCTTCAATGGAGGGACCTGCATGGAGAAGGGAACTGCTGGCTACTCCTGCCTCTGCCCTCCTGGTTACATGGGCTCCAACTGTGAGAAGAAAATCGACCGATGCAGCAGCGACCCCTGTGGTAATGGTAAGCATATTTTCCCCTTATCTTCAGTCATAAATGCACAACATTCCAGTGTCATCGCCACCAGCAGCATGCTGAACCTTCTTTTTTTTTTTGTTTTGAGATGCATCCACTGTGCGTGATATACAACTCATGCATGATCGAACAGACGCCAGTGAGGCTCTTACACTGATATGAATGGCGAGATAGAGCTGTCATAAAGCAATAGACTTGCTTTCCCAAGGGTTATGATTACTAGCCCTGGTTTACACCCTTGCCATTATTAGCCGCGTTTCCACTGTCGGGCCAAAAGCGAGCGTGCTAGTGCGTGCCAGGGTCAGTCGTGTTTCCACTGTCACTTCCGGGGCTTGATCGTGCCTCGTCGGTGCTTCCTCGGGGCCAACGGCCAGGGATTTTTGGCCCGCCGAATACCTTGGGCCAAAGCGGGCCAACTAGGGCTGGGAGTGGTTATGTTCAAAGGCGGAGTTTATCCGAGTGAGGAGACGGTCGGCACCGCTTCTCATTTCCCGTGTTTTCATATCAAGCTACCAGCTAAAATCAGCAATTTAAAACATTCAAAACAATTTTTAAACTATTTTAAAATTAACCTTCAGACACCAGCTCGTGTCTGAAATAACAAATAATTACAAAAACTGTTCATTGTGTGAGGCAGAAATTTATTATATGCAATGCTAAAGGCTATGTATTCTAACCATCGGCATAATAATAAATACACATGCTTTTGAAAATACCAGAGACCACTGGAAGAACTTAGACAAATCATAAATGATTAATCGTGTATTTATTTGGTTTCTTGTTCTGTCTTTCTGACTTCTGCATTCGCATATGTAATACATTTTATATCCATTTAATATCTCATAATCCTTTTTCGGTCTGTGAGCTCCCTCTGTTGCTTTGGCTGAAAGGATAACAGTATAGTGAGGCAGGACAGCGCGCAAACATCCTCACATTATATAATTTCGTGGAAAATTAATATAAAGTGTCATTCTTTCTAAAGTTGAAACATATGGCTTTATCAATGTTTTTCTAATGTGTTATACGTGTATGTCTCTAGACTGAGTTTTTGTGTATTTCTGTGATTACAAATAAACGGAGCAGCCACGACTGAACAAGTAGGCCTATGTGTTTTCTCTTTTTATCTGAAATAATTATACATATTAGTTGGATTTAGCATCACTGATGTGCACTTCTGACACACATTATTAAATTACTTTCACTGTAACTTTTTTTTTTTTTTATCGTAAATCATTTAAAGTCTTTTTAAAGGACGAAGCGTCCGCTTATGTCAAGTTCGTTTTGCGATAGCTTTCATTTATTTTCCCTTCACTGGTGAAATGGTGATGTTGTGTGACGTTTGCTTCAGAGAGGTGTGTTAAGGCTGGGTTTTTAGAGTAGCACTGGCCTGACAGTGGAAATCCAGCATGATTTTGGGCTCGCGGCTTGAGGTGCTAGCCCATTGACCCTGCTCGTCTCGTTGTAAGCCCTGGCTCGCACTGTCCCGACAGTGGAAAAGCGGCTATTCAGTTCAAGTTCCCTCATTATTAGGCTAATGCTTTGATATGGTTCCCTTGGTTGTGTTTTTTTTTTTAAGGTGGCCAGTGTCATGATATGGGTACCAGACTGATATGCCGATGCCGCCCCGGCTTTTCAGGCTTGCGTTGCGAAATCAACATTGACGACTGTGCGAACAACCCTTGCCAAAATGCTGGCACCTGCGTGGACGGTATCAATGGCTTTACCTGCACATGTACGCTTGGTTTCTCAGGCAAAAACTGTGCTGTCCGCTCTGACGCCTGCAGCCTCAAGCCTTGCGAGAATGGAGGGACCTGCTACACCCACTTCTCTGGGCCCGTCTGCCAGTGTCCACCAGGCTTCATGGGCACACTTTGCGAGGATAAAGACAAGCCTGCTGTGGCCAGCTCTCCTCTTCCAGCGGCCCTGGTGGTCTCATTCACTCTAGGCCTCATCACTCTTACCCTATGAGTCGGGGGGGGGGGGGGGGGGGGGGGGGGGGGGGGGGGGGGGGGGGGGGTGGGGGGGGGGGGGGGGGGGGGTGGGGGGGGGGGGGGGGGGGGGGGGGGGGGGGGGGGGGGGGGGGGGGGGGGGGGGGGGGTGGGGGGGGGGGGGGGGGGGGGGGGGGGGGGGGGGGGGGGGGGGGGGGGGGGGGGGGGGGGGGGGGGGGGGGGGGGGGGGGGGGGGGGGGGGGGGGGGGGGGGGGGGGGAGGGGGGGGGGGGGGGGGGGGGGGGGGGGGGGGGGGGGGGGGGGGGGGGGAAAAAAGGGGGGGGGGGGGGGGGGGGGGGGGGGGGGGGGGGGGGGGGGGGGGGGGGGGGGGGGGGGGGGGGGGGGGGGGGGGGGGGGGGGGGGGGGGGGGGGGGGGGGGGGGGGGGGGGGGGGGGGGGGGGGGGGGGGGGGGGGGGGGGGGGGGGGGGGGGGGGGGGGGGGGGGGGGGGGGGGGGGGGGGGGGGGGGGGGGGGGGGGGGGGGGGGGGGGGGGGGGGGGGGCAGGGGGGGGGGGGGGGGGGGGGGGGGGGGGGGGGGGGGGGGGGGGGGGGGGGGGGGGGGGGGGGGGGGGGGGGGGGGGGGGGGGGGGGGGGGGGGGGGGGGGGGGGGGGGGGGGGGGGGGGGGGGGGGGGGGGGGGGGGGGGGGGGGGGGGGGGGGGGGGGGGGGGGGGGGGGGGGGCGCCGCCATTGTGGTCCTGAGACAGATGCGACAAAGCCAAAAAATCACCTCCACCACCTTACGCAATGACTTGGATTCTGTCAACAACCGAGTCTCTTTGACCCCAGCTTCAACTTTAGGCAGAGAAAAGGAGGCCTTGCTCATTCCTGGTGGTCCGTTTAAGGTGTCCAATAAAGATGTGGCACTCAGATCCACCACTGTGGACAGTCATTCCAATGAAAAATCAAATTACAAGCAGAAGATGGTGGACTACAATATGAGCATTGACGAAAAACCCACAAACAACAAACTAGACATGTAAGTTCATGTCTTGTTTTATTTTGTTCTTTGTTTCTGGCTTTTTATTTTATTGACATCAGTGTGCAAAACTAACACTGATGTGCTTGCTTTATTTCAGGAAAAACTCTGAATCTGCATTGCTGGTTCCACCACTGAACTATCCAAAAGAGGGAGTGTATCACCCTGTGTACATCATTCCTGAACAAATAGAACAATGTGTATTTGCTACTGAGGTAAGCATCTTCTGACATTGTTTTAAGTTCTTTCATTATTTATCATGATTTCAGTGTGTTGCTTTTAAAGAACATGCGTTAATGGTTTTCTCTTTCTGTTCTTTCTCAGGTTTAACAGTATTCTTCAATCTGGAGCACCTCAATCACCAGTGGGCCTGACCCGAAAATGTTTACAGTCTTAAAGGACAAAAGGAAGACATGAAGAGAGTATATATTATATCTACATTATATTATTTATTTATTCATGCTGCTGAGTAAAATGACTACTTCTTGTTATGGACAATGCTTTTGCGAAGGCAAAGCAAAAGACTTGAAGACTTGAGGAACAACTTGCATTATTTGCACAATCCCCCCACCCCCTTTTTTTTTAAATGACCCAAATAGAATTTATATATATTTCATCATATTTAAAATGTAGATAAAGACCAAGAACTCTCTGGAAGAGCTGGGCAGAATCAAGGATTCATTAATCACAGAAGCCTTGAAAAGGAAGAAAACAGGCATCCTGAAGTTCATCTCACTCTGTGAATCACATGAAGCCCAATCAATCAGCCTTATGGGTGGAGGAGATGCAACTGAAGGATCTGGAACTGTGACCATGGAGTATTTTTATTTTTTGGATATGGTTCGAAATGCTATTTATAGACATATATGTGATGAGAAGCAATCAAAGTTATTGAAACAAGCTGTTTTGACTGTGAAAAATGTGAACAACTGTCTTCGGAATCTACAGTTATATATGACTATGATTTTACTTAGTGCCTACAATGGATTTGACTATCAGTGACGTTCACTCAAACCAAACTCAATCTTAATTAAGTGCCTCATCTTTCAATGTGTTATAGCTCAATGAAAAAGGTACTCCTTAGAAACACTGAAAAAAAAAAACTTTGTATGTTTTTCGACAGAAAATATTTGGGTTGACTTGGGTACAAATTGTTTAACCAGCAGTGCATGATGGATGCTGTTGTGTACAGCTTTCATCCTGTCAACATTCACTGCTGCTAAGCTATTTCCGACATTCCCAAGGCTCGAAAGTACCAGTTGGTTCAAACCGATAGCCTTATCATTGTCAAGATTTCCTGGTTTTGTGAACCTCTGCATTAGGGTCTTTTTCAAAAAGCAAAAAAAAAAGTAAGATCAAGATTCTTTGAAAGAGTAGAATTTTTTTCCTTTCCTTTTTTTGTACATGGCATTTGTTTGTTTCTTAAATTTTTTAAACCATTTAAACCAAATAGATACTTTTATATTTTATACAGTCTTTCTTAATTTAACAATGCAATATTGTACACCATTTTGAGATATTCCTGCTATTTAATTGGATTGTAAATAATTTGTATTTATGAAAGATAAATGTATATATGTTTATGTATTGTGCATTTTGTCCAAAAAAGTCCACATATATATATATTTTTTCATACAATAAATCCTGAAATAATTTACTTTGTATCATGTCTTCTTTTCTTTCAAGACTGCTGAGATAATACTAGGATGGATATATTCAGCTTTTAATTTTAAACAACTACCTATAGAGTATGAATGCAACATCCTAAACAACTTGTAACACCATATATGAATCAATGTTTGATTACAATTAGAAAAGGAAACTATCTTGACAACTGTAGTGAACCATTATCTAGTAAAATTCATAAGAAAGCCTTCCAGTATGCCCTGTACTAATCCACTATTAATTAATTACTGTGAGTTTTTCTTGTATGGCTAGTTTGGTTGTGAGATATACTTAGTATCTCTGATCAGAACAGTGCAGATGAAGCCAGAGAAAATTGTGAAGGGTTATTAATGGTCCTCAGAGAGGATCACCTGCCATTCACCCCCACTCTTCCTCTTCCATTCAAAGAGAGAAGCCGAGGCTTGAATAGGGGATGGGAGACACTCGGACATGTCTCTGTACTGAGACCCACTATGAAGATTTTCTATGTCACCTTCAAACTCTCAAAAATACACATAATTATAAAAGCGTCCTGAGACTACAGCAAATACTTTATTTTCTAGAACAGGAGACTAGAGAAAGATTATGAGCATTTATGTAACTTTTCTGTTTATGTAACTTTCTATCTTTGAACTAAATCAATACTTTTATTCAGCAAAGACGCATTACAAGTATCAAAAGTGACTGCAAAGACATTTATAATGTAAAAAAATTATTTATATTTCAAATAAACACAGAACGTTCTATTCATCAAATAATCCTGAAAAAAAGTATCATGTTTCCACAAAAAGTTTAAGCAGCACAACTGTTTTCAACATTGATAATAATAGGAAATCTTGAGGATTAAATCAGAATGATATGATTTCTGAACTATTATGTGAAACTGAAGACTGGCTGCTGAAAAGTCAGCTTTGCCTTCACAGGAATAAATAACATTTTAAAATGGAAAAATTATTCTTACACTGTAATAATATTCACATATTACTGCTTTTACTGTATGCTTGATCAGTTAACGCAGCCTTGATGATCATAAGAGACTTCTTTCAAAAACATAACATTTCAATAGTGATAAACTGAATACTTTTGGAAAAAGTTTTAATATACAAAAAAAATAATCTAGATCTATTAATATATAATATATATAATATATAATAATTATATAGTAATATTGTCACTTGTGTTTACAACAATCTACTTGATTTTTAAACTGATAATAAAGTCTCCATCTGAAAGTTTACACTCCTTTCATACTCATACTCATCGGTCTTGTTTTCTCTTTGCGGGAGTCTTAAAATCTTTTCCCTGCAGTTTTCTGTGCAAGCACCTGTGGCTAAGCTAGTTGGTCACAGTGACGTTAGCCGCACCAGGAGCAAAATATGTTTGCAAGCTTTAGAGGTTCCTGTGTGAGGTCATAGATGTGGAAACGTTGATTTTCCCTAATGACTTATATCAAATTGAAAGAGAAAGAAAAGATTTCAGGCAGCGATACAGACCTTTAAACTGAACATCACTGTCAATGTTTAACTTTTAAACTGGTCGCTTTCATACTTTGTATGGTCAGGAAGTGTATCAGTACATGAACCCACACCCTGCTAATTATATTTGTGATGGTGATAAGGCTGCATGTTTAACTGCTTTGGCATTCTTATGCCATGATGAACCAGAAGCACAACATGTTCTCAATGTCCAACCTTGGTCACGTAGAACTGTTACTTTCTTATATGAGATTTTTGAAGAGCAGCAGTAAATTTGAACTGGCTATATGGCAGATGGGAGTGGCCACTAACACACTAACAAGAGACTATGCATTAACAAGGCATGTTTGATAAGAGAAAGTAATTTTGTAGTATAAAGGCCAGTTGATAACCAAGAATGACAACTACCATAACTATATTAGCATCCACATGAGCGCACGAAAATGCTCTGTTTAATAAAGGCGTTTGCTGCAGTTGTTTTTTTGTTTTTTGTCAGTACTTTAACGTTCCGCTTTAAATGCTCAAGCTCTTTAAAGTCGGTGGAATCTGAAAGGCTGTCAATGTTTTTTATCATTCATTAGATGGAAAAAAATCACTCTGAAAGTGATTTTAATGATATTGTTCCTCAATGTTGTTATAGTTGTGGTATAGGAATTCCTCCTATTAAAACGATTATTCAAATGTTATAGTTATTGTTATAGATTAAAAGTAGTGTGTTCACACAGAAAAACTCAGACAAATTAGTGTAGTGTAATGTTGGACATTTTCACTTTACAATCACAGCCTTCCCTACATAGCTGAAGGGGCACAACATGATGAAAACAATGGCAAAATCCAAATGTTTCCTTCAAATGGAAAACAGCAAATGTTCCTGTATAGGAAAAAACATTAAGTGTTCCATTTGATATGACAAAAATTCATACACTGGGTGACATGGCGTACAGCGCATGTACTCAATTTGGGGCGCAGCTCTTGTTACATCAATCACTACTATATTTTTACTATATTTTAGGTGCTCAATGTGTGTGCATTGATCAATGTTTATATGTGAATAAAAGCCTAAATGAAATCTGTTCATAAAGTAATCACGTCTCTTCAGAAGATCTGAACGACTCAGATTTATATAGTTTATATAGATTACATTTATTATGTCTTTATAATCTTTTTGAAGCATCAAAGTTTGGTGCAATGGACTTTTAATGGAGGTTTCATTAAAAATACCTTCATTTGTGTTTCGAAGATGAATGAAAGTCTTACTGGTGCTTTGAAAAACATAAATGATGACAGAACTTTCATTTTTGGGTTTAGAGTTTTAGTCATTAACAGTCGAAAAGTCCGGCTAACTGCTCTTCTTAGAAAACTATGCTGTTGCTGATCAATAATGGGATTTCCATTATCCTTCCTTTTTCTTGTTTCTTGACTGAATGGGGGATGTCAGGGTTGTTTCTTGTTAACGTATCAAGTGAGAGATCGTAAAACACAGTGAAAAATTAACTCGACACCTGTAACATGCAATCTGGATATGTACCACAGTCGTCCCTGCAGGGTGAACGACTACCATCACTGTCTCAAACATTGTACTTGAGACATTTCCAAGTTCCAGTTCCAATTTCAAACTGTTCAAAAGAACATGATGTCATTATGTTTACTTATAAAATCTGCAACTGTAAACACTTCCTTATTTAGAGACTTGTTATGCTATCAGAACTCCAGCTTCCAGTCATTGCGTGCAGTGAAGCAATATAATTATCCACTGTAATTACTGTAAAACATAAATAGGAAAGGAGGACAGAAGCAACAAATGAAGGCAGAAAAAAACTAAGCAGTAAAAGGGAGAATCCCACATAGATTAAAGACACACCTGTCATCACTACATCACTGCTGATTTCACCCTTCTTCCTTCTTTTCATGACCCTGAGAACCCCGCCTGGCATCTGTCCTGTGAAACAGAGAGAGGAAACGCACAATTCACGCACATGCTCTGAAAAGACAGTTGCAAATCCCAGTGAAACACATATTCTCTTTTATTTCTTGATGGACAGTGACAACGCTTTACACATGGTGATCTGACAGTCATATCATTTATTTGACATAGAAAGACATTGAACCCCTTATTAAAAGTCTTTACAGTAACTTTTGATCAATTTAATGCACCCTTTCTGAATGAAGATATTAATTTCCTTCTGATCTGACAACATGGATATTGTACGTAAGCCATGTGTCAGTTGTTCTGTTTGTTTGAGCATCCTGGCCAGCAGAACATAGCAAAACTGGCTCAACCAACAGTGTGAGTTTGGGGGTGGGGCTGTCTGTCTGTCTGGCCAATGACAGATGAGGGGACTGTTTAAGAAACTTGTTTGGAAACAATCATTATTTTAGCAATTCTGTTTGGTGTTCCTAGAAAGTAAACACTTTACTTTTAAGATTAATCCAATTTTGAAGTATTGAGTATTGCAATGTTGATATTATGGGTATGACTTTAAAAATCAATTGATACCTCACTTAATTATGCTTAGATTATGGTTCCAAACCCTGGTCCTTGAGGCACCCCAACACTGCCCATTTTGCATGTCTCCTTAATCAAACACACCTGATTCGGGTCATCAGATCATTAGTAAAGACTCCTTGGCCTGAAATTGGTGTGTTAGAGAAAGGAGACATGCAAAATGTGCAGTGTTGGGGTGCCTCCAGGACCAGGGTTGGGAACCACTGATATAGACTATTGTAATATGTTTGTTTGTATGTGTGTGTGTGTGTGTGTGTTTATTTATGGAGAAGAGACTCTAAGAGGTCATTTTGAAAAATTTTATGGTTCTTCAATTGAATTTTTGAAAACTTTGTATGAATTTATGAGTTGTGTGTATTTAGTACCATGCGAGGTAAGTTGTTACAGATCAAATGAAATAGGACAATAAAACTTTGCAGTACAGCTCTTTGACCCATTACCAAACACAAACAAGTTGTGGTGAAAAAGACACTCCACCTGCTCCTCCACTCACAAGTCTGATAAATATCAGCTACACCCTGATCTAACCGCCTTCTTTCATTTTACTATAAACCCTTGAGTCTTCTGTTACAAAAAGATATGCATGATTGAGAACTTCAAGGAAACTCTTTATGCAGAGTGCATTGGTATGTTTTTGTATATGTATATACTGTATATGTATGAGTATTGGCAGAGTGAGAGGTCGGGGTAATGGGGGGGGAATATGGGGAGAAATTTGTCTATCTAGGATTAATGTTTGCCCACAAATCCTTCCCTCCTAACTTCCTGTTTTGGAGTATTTATAGGTCTTGACATGGGAAGGGAAGTGGAGCTTATAGTGGCACACTCATCACTCCTAGGCCCCTATTATTTCCTTTAGCATGAGGAGGAAACGGTGCATCTTCCTGACCACACACCCTCAAACACACACGTTCACTTATATACAAACAGCCAAAAGCACTTCATGGTGGTTTCATATGGTTCTGAAAAAAGTTTATACCATTTTCAAGAAACGTCTTAATTCAGTAACACAAAAATGTCATGTGGTCTAACCATCAAGTAAAAAGTATATACATGTATCATAAATTGTAACATTTTCCTTACACCCTGAATAGTTTTAATTATATTTTTTCAAGGTAAAAATCTTTTTTTTTATTTTTTTTTAAGAAATACAATGAACTATTAATCACATAACATTTTTGGGGAGTTGCACCACATGACATTTTACAGCCTGAACTGACTTTTCCTTGTCATGAAAATGTCAAATTATCCAATATTTTAAGAGATTCATTAAAAAATAAATGTAAAAAAATTCCTGCACACTATACACACTTGCAAATGTTTATCAATGTATTCACTCACAACGTTTCAGACCTTCATCGGGCTTCGTTGTGAGTGGAATAAATTTATATACATTTGCAAGTGCGGATAGTGTGCAGGATTTATTCTTTTTTGTTTTGATGTTGGACCAGTTTTTTTTTTTTTCCTATGCAACTATCTATTACCTCCAGGTATGCGAGTGTAATTGTTGATTAAGAGACTCATTAAAGAAATAATATTAATAGGAAATTAATAAGGCTTTCTTTTTAAAACAACTTTAATCTTTTAAAAATCTACATGATTTTTAATTCAGAAAATTATAGTTTTTGTCACAGAAGATATCAAATCCTTTTTATCCTTTATAATATATCCTTTTTATCCTTTATAAATAAATAAATCCTTTAGTTATATAAGTTTGAGATCAGTAATTGTTTAGTTAATACTTTTATTCATCAAGAATGCATTAAACTGATCAAATGAGACAGTAAAGACATTTATAATGTGGCAAGATTTCTATTTCAAATAAATGTTGTTCTTTTAAACTTTCTATTCATCACAGAATGAAACAGAATATTAAAATAGAAAACGTTTACTTTAAATTGTAATAATTTTTCACAATATTACTGTTTCTACTGTATTTTTTATTTTTTTTAAATGCAGCCTTGCTGAATATAAGAAACTCCTTTCAAAACCATTACTAAAATCTTCTGAAAAAAAAAAAAAAAAAAAACAACCCAATATTTTAACATAGATAGTGTCGTGAAGTAGA
This sequence comes from Sinocyclocheilus anophthalmus, assembly GCA_018155175.1. Taxonomy (NCBI): domain Eukaryota; kingdom Metazoa; phylum Chordata; class Actinopteri; order Cypriniformes; family Cyprinidae; genus Sinocyclocheilus; species Sinocyclocheilus anophthalmus. The sequence continues at coordinate 363,009 of JADLZN010001788.1, read as the reverse complement.
TTTATATGACTGAGCATCATGTCAACGACCCATCAACAGGACATTTCACCAAGTAAAAAGCCAGTGCTTTACTTTGTCATGTTGGCAATGTGGATGCAGTGATGTCTGCACTGAGACATGGTGAGGTCAGGGTTTGACACCACCCTCCACGGTTCAGCTGCTGGGACTCTGAATGCCAAAGGTCAGAAAAAATAGGAAGTGCCCAACACAAATATAGGTCCCACTGACAGAGTGGATTTTTTGGATGGGATGTGAAGGGGAGGAAAGGGAATGCAGTAGGGCTGTGGCTATGACAGTGGGCAATAACAAAACAGAGAAAAAAAAACATGCCAGAGCGAGAGTCAACAAACCTAATTTCAAAAGAAAACAAGAGACCCTTCCTTCTCACTGTAATTAGTCCCACAATCTCGACGCACACTTACAGAGCAGAAACACAGCATAACAAGTGCATTGTCTCACATCAAACTTAAGGAAAAAAACAAAATGAACGGTTACTGGATTTCCTGCTTTTGTCTCAGAGGGAAAGGTGCTAATGTGCACTTCTGATATGTATGAGGAATCAGATATCAACCAAAACAACACTGGACCCCACTGACTTATATCGAAAGAAAAACCCTGAGACATTTTCAAAGTAAATAGTCATGAGGGTGAGTAAACAATGACAGAACTTTCATTTTGGTGGTCTATCCTATTAAGTGTCCAAACATGGTTATTTGCGCTAATGTTGTCTTTTGTCTTTGTTGCTAAAGTTGTTCCCGTTTCCAGCAAAGAACAGATGGAGGCTTCTTGTCTGCTTTGCAAGCCCGAGAAAAAGCATTGGCAATATAAACTCCCACACATAAATAAAAACAAGAACAGTGGGATACAGACCGAGAACACTATTCCCCCCACGCTCCTCCCCTCCAGACCCTGTCCCAAGAGAGGAACTTTCGTTGGGGATGGAGGGGTTCGTAAATCAGTGATTGCCAGTGATGAGCTTGAGACTGTCTCCTTACATTCTCCTTGAAGAGAGTATGCTTACTGGCATATTAGGGATCTTCTTACAAAGTTGAATGACCCTAAAGAAGTAGAAGATCTGGTAGAAGGTTTCTGGTTTGGTATTGCTAAGTGTGTCAGAGAGAAATGGCTTGCAATAGTCATCTGCCGAAGTTGCAATGGTTTTGGCTGGAGAGTTTTAGGGGTGATCTGTGTGGTGGATGGGTTCTTGGGGGAGGCCGGTGGTATCCGGCAGGCTGCTCCCCTCTGACCCCGGTCAGCATGGGAAAGAGAGTATAGGGAACTGGCGTGACCAGGGACATTAACACAGATGACTCTAGCAGACCTGGGCGAACACCTGTCCTCCTCCTCTCTACCTCAGACATCAGTCAGTGGCGCTTCACCAAACCCCTGCTCTCCCAAAGCGATGGGAAGGAAGACTGAACAGATCTGAGATCCGTTTTTCTCTACACTTTAAAAAATGAATGTAATTTTTACTGTATAATATTGTAAAAACACTATGGAAAAAACTGGTAATAGATTATCAGTAATTTCCCATACTATATGCAAGCAAAAACGGTAAAATATCTATTTTACAGTAAAATTAATTGTACAGTTTTTAGAAGTAAAAAAAGTACAAATCAACATAATATACAGTCAAAATATGTAAACTGATATTTCCAGAATTCCCTGCATGACACTCAAATTTGAAAGTATTTTGATCAAATAATCATGCTTCTTAATAGCTTTTGTTATCAGTTATGTACATTAGCAGGGCTCAACAATAAGTACTGCCCAATAGCTCGGGGCAAGTGTGAAAGACACTCGGGACAGTTGAAGAATTTTTCACTGGCCCGATCGGGCCACTGCTGTTGTCACGAAAGTTTATCATTTGCACGAGTTTTTAAGCTTTGTTAATTAAAAATTCAAGCTATTTTAACCTGCTAGCATTCCACTGTACCGCCCGTGGTACACTGCTTGTTTTTGAGGGTTCATTTTGTGACATATAACAACAAAAAAAAATAAAAGCTAAACATGTCACATATCTTTGGAAATCTGAGATTCTTGTGATTCAAATGATGCAATCAAAGCAGCAGGTACAATGAGTGTCTTTCTCAGACCGCCAACAGGGATTCATGCTGTGATCCCATTGTGTTTTCCAGCTAATAGCGCCCAGCTATAGTCATCTGCAGGCATCGGTTTACAAAAAAAAAAAATAATAATAATGTAGGCATAAGGTTTTTTTCAGTGTGTTCAAAGTTTTATTACTCAACACCAGTAAGACTTACAATGACACTCTAAGATACATAGGTTTGCTCCTAAACAGAAGAAACCTCAGAGTGTCACCTTTTAAAAGAGACCAAAACCATACATATACTCCAAATGGTTCAAGAACAGCATACAATTTACTTTGGGTATGCCTTTCTTTAGGCATTTTAGGCTAATTTTATGGGACAGTTTCTTTCCGTGCCTTCTTGCGCTTGAATGGACAGATATATACAGAAGTATGTCAAAATACCTGTCTTGGCGAGTAACTTTGTAGCTTTAACAATGATTAATCTATATTTAATTTTTACAGTGGAGTACAGAAGTACTGGTCGACCGCCCCTTTTTTGTTTTATTTTTTTCCAATCTCTGTTCTGGACTTGCACACACACTGTAGTGCCAGCGTGGCGAACTCCAGTCCTGGAGAGCCGCAGCCCTGCAGAGTACAGCTCAACCCTAATTAAAAAAAAAAAAACTCCCCTGCCTGTAGCTTCTAGTAATCCTGAAGACCTTGATTAGCTGTTCAGGTGTGTTTGATTAGGGTTGAAGCAAATCTCTGCAGGGCTGCGGCTCTCCAGGACCGACGTTCGCCACCCCTGCTGTATGCAATCATTTTCCAAAATATCATTTGCTCTCTGATTCAGCCATTCTGATGTTTTTCCTAAAGCATGCATCTTTTCATTTGTATCTTTGTTCTATATATTCAATTGTGCTATTGCTTGTAATTTGTTCATTTGTTCTTATTTACTGACGGTTCACTTGTCTTTAATAATGTTTGAACTTTATATTTGTTAGGCTAGTAGTTTTTTCTGTGCTATCAAAAGTAGAATCGTCAAATTTAATTTGTATCTAAAAATTTAATTTTGATACCAATTAAAAAAAGTTTGATACCCAACTGGGCCAGTAGAAAAAATTGGATGCCAGTATAAGTGGCACATTCTTACAATCAGATGGTTTAGGGGAGTTAAAGCATTAGAAATAAATCAGGAATTCTCAGTCATGCACATCTCTCCCTGTGATCTTGAAAAACGAGGACAGGACTGCAGCCAAGCACGAATGCACAGAATATAGCTTTGGGAAACTGTTTCAGTTGCATCATTTAAGATAACTGATCAAGAAAATACATCGTCAAATGTTGGAAGTCACTGTCATTAGCTGAATATCACTTCTTTTTGACTGTGCGATCAGCAGTATCTTGTACTTTATCTCCAAAACTGCTGAATAAGCCCAAATAGAGCTCATTGTTACAGAGTAAGTTCTTAAAACTCTGTCAGCTCCATCATGACTGCACAATGGAGTCCAGTATGGGAAAGGAGGTAGAGGAAGGAAATGGGTTTCAGTCTTACTCGGAGAGAGAGAGAGCTATGATAAGCATCTACCGAGGGGAGCAGGAAGCTTTTCCGTGGGGGAAACACATTGAAGAACAGCTTGGACTGACCCCTGTGCTGGATCCCGAAACTGGGTATTCCAGTCTGACCAACCCACTGACCAAAGCGATACACGGGGTTCCAAAGCGAAAGATCAGGGGAAGCATGTTCAACTTATTTGTCAACCAGGCACGCTTATCTCACAGAGGTGCAGTGTTAGCAATTTGATAACCAAAAGTAGCTTGACAGCAGCTCAGCTGTTAAAAAAAACCTGTTTTCCAGTAACAAGCTACTTTCCATTTAAGTACCAACGTAGCTACTTTAGTTAGCGGACAGAGGTAATACTCAGTCAGCTCAATTAAAATATTAATTCTTTCACTTTCATATGAGTCATTGGGAATCTGATTTATTTTGTGGAATCATTTGTTGACTGATTGATTGATTTGGGTCCCACTGATATACATGGAGCAATTAACATATTTTTGTAGCGATATACACAATTTTATTACAATAACTTGACCAAATAATATACTATTTAGTTAAATACTGATGTTAATTAAATTATGGTGTTTTCTTAGTCAAGTTTTTTAGTGATATACAGTGTGTACGGAAAGTATTCAAACCCCCTTACATTTTTCACTCTTTGTTATATTGCAGCCATTGGCTAAAATCATTTAAGTTTTTTTTTTTTCCTCATTAATGTACACACAGCACCGCATATTGACAGAAATACACAGAATTGTTGACATTTTGCAGATTTATTAAAAAAAGAAAAAATGAAATATCACATGGACCTAAGTATTCAGACCCTTTGCTCAGTATTAAGTAGAAGCCACCCTTTTGTCTAATACAGCCATGAGTCTTTTTGGGAAAGAAGTTTTTTCACACCTGGATTTGGGGATCCCTCTGCCATTCCTCCTTGCAGATCCTCTCCATTTCTGTCAGGTTAGATGGTAAACGTTGGTGGACAGCAATTTTTATGTCTCTCCAGAGATGCTCAGTTGGGTTTAAGTTAGGGCTCTGGCTGGGCCATTCAAGAAGTTGTTGTCACAGAGTTGTTGTGAAGCCACTCTTTTGTTATTTTAGCTGTGTGCTTAGGCTTGTTGTCTTGTTGGGAGGTAAACCTTCGGCCCAGTCTGAGGGTCCTGAGCACTCTGGAGAAGGTTTTCGTCCAGAGTGTACTTGGCCTGTACTTGGCCGCATTCATCTTTCCCTCGATTGCAAACAGTCGTCCTGTCCCTGCAGCTGAAAACACCCCCACAGCATGATGCTGCCACAACCATGTTTCACTGTTGGGACTGTATTGGACAGGTAATGAGTGCCTGGTTTTCTCCATACATACCTCTTAGAATTAAGGCCAAAAAGTTCTCATCAAACCAGAGAATCTTATTTCTCACCATCTTGGAGTTCTTCAGGTGTTTTTTTTAGCAAACTCCATTTGTGTCTTGCACTGAGGAGAGGCTTCTGTTGGGCCACTCGGCCATAAAGCCCCGACTGTTGGAGGGCTGCAGTGATGGTTGACTTTCTACAACTTTTCCCATCTCCCGACTGCATCTCTGGATCTCAGCCACAGTGATCTTTGGGTTCTGTTTTACCTCTCTCACCAAGGCTCTTCTCCCCCGATACCTCAGTTTGGGCGGGGGGGGGGGGGGGGCCGGACCGGCCATCTCTAGGAATGTTCGTCGTCCCAAACGTCTTCCATTTAAGGATATGGAGGCCACTGTGCTCTTAGGAAACCTTAAGTGCAGCAGAAATTTTTTGTAACTTTGGCCAGATCTGTGCCTTGCCACAATTCTTTTTCTGAGCTCTTCAGGCAGTTCCTTTGCCCTCATTATTCTCATTTGCTCTGACATGCACTGTGAGCTGTAAGGTCCTTATATAGACAGGTGTGTGGCTTTCCTAATCAAGTCCAATCAGTATAATCAAACCGCTGGACTCAAATGAAGGTGTAGAACCATCTAAAGGATGATAAGAAGAAATGGACAGCACCTGAGTTAAATATATTAGTGTCACAGCAAAGGGTCTGAATACTTAGGATTATGTGATATTTCAGTTTTTCTTTTTAATAAATCTGCAAAATGTCAAACAGTCTGTTGTTTTTCTGTCAATATGGGGTGCTTTTGTACATTAATGAGGAAAAAAATTAACTTAAATTTTTAGCAAATGGGCTGTCATCTAACAAAGAGTGAAAAATTTAGGGGTCTGAATACTTTCCGTACCCACTGTATAGGTAAAAGCCAAGCCATTTCTATCCTCTAATGCGACAGCAATCCTGCGACATTACATATACTATAGTATTATGAATATTTTCAATTAGCTTTTATTTTTAGATTTCCCGTTTTCATTTTACTTTCAGTTTGTTTTAGTAAAGTGGTTATTTTTGCCTTTATATATATATTTATAGTTACAGTTATAGTTTTAGTACTTAAACTTTAAGTTAGTTTCCAAGGCAATGCTTTAAAAATGTTCCTTTAAGTTTTTTAAGTGGAATTTTTTTATTTAATATTTGTTTTATAAAAAAATATAAATAGATTTATTATAGTTCTAATATATTTACTAATAAATTTAATTATAATAGCTTTAGTTACTGTTAACAGTAACAACACTGTTCCAAGATGGGCATGTAACTTAACCCAATGAACCTGCTCAATAAGCTCAACAAAACAAACAAAAGTGAGACTTGTTTGTATAGGTCTGTAAGTAAATACATAGTAATCGCTGCATAGAACATCAGCCAAGGCCTAAAGTCTGTTAAAACAAAAGGAAATGATCAAAGTTGCTTTCAGTTCAGGCTACATTTCCTTCCTCCAAGATGTCAACAAGCACTAGACTTGTTTTCCAGACAAGCTCCAACCAGTTGTAAGTACATTTCTAAAAATGTCTCTTTTACTAGTCTCACTGAGTATCGGAAGGCCATCTTCAGCAACACACATGCTAGGGTCTGAGGTCACTTCCACTGCAAAGAAGCATCAGCTGAGTCTTTCTTTGAGATTAGAGGATTGACAAAAAGCCATTTTCTAACAATAAACACCATACTCCTGCAACAACATCTTGTTTTCATAGATTTTAGATGTTCTGCTTGTCACATGCAGACAGTTTCTGGATTGGTTTTATGGGTTAGAGAGACAGCCGTGGGAAGTCTTGGAATTAGCTGTGTTCCCCATACCGTTCAGTTTTACTTCCTTCTCAGGGCAGATTTTTTTGCTTAATAAAAATTTAATTTTCCTTTTATCCTATTATGTAATTTTATATGTATTCCTATTTACATTACTGTTTGTTCACAAGAAAAAAAATTATATATATATTAAAGACATTAATACTTTGAATAAATGCTGTTCTTTTTAAAAGGGTCATATGATGCGATTTCAATTTTTCCTTTCTCTTTGGAGTGTTACAAGCTCTTGGTGCATAAAGAAGATCTGTAAAGTTGCAAAGACTAAAGTCTCAAATCCAAAGAGATATTCTTTATAAAATTTAAGAGTCAACCAAACCACGCCTACCTAAAACCTCGTTCTAACACGCCCCCACATGTCTACCGCACGATGTGGGAAGATTTGCATAACGCCTCCCCAAATGTTGACGCAAAGAAAGAAGGCGTAACTTTTATTCTCGCTGTAGTATTGTTGCTGCTGCCGCCGCCATGTCGTGAAGACGTTGTGTGTTTCGTTGTGAAAGCGAAACACTTTGTTTGGCCTTCCAAAAGAGGAATATATCTGCTCGTCATGCCTGGAGCTGATCCGTGCTGGGTGCTGAGGAAATACATCAACTTCGCACTGTGGATCGCCGGATCGGCTTTCACAGTGGAGGGTTAGCACATGTGTTTGCCGCAAGCCCGCCGGCCGCCGCTCACTCTAGGCCGCCGTGTGTGACGCTGTGTTTCGTTGTGAAAGTGAAACTACTTTGTTTGGCCTTCCAAAAGAGGACACAACTAGAAATCAGTGGTTAAGTTGTATTTACAACACTGTTCCATAACAGTTCAACACCCAAATATTCAGATGTGTGCATCACATTTAATGGAGGACCGTTTCCTGATCCTGGTAAATGCCGGCTGTTCTGACTCACAGACTATAAGTACGTTTTTTATATATAAAGAATATGCCACTGACGATTCAAATGCCAGTTTTGAGCAGTGTAGCGCTTGTTGTTTGTCATTTCTCCGATCACAAATGCAGACATGGTTTTATGTTGATGCGGCTCGCCATGTTGCGTAAAAGACAGTATAAATCATTATAATCCGTAATTATGTCCCCACTGGATGCAACAAATGCCTCGTTTATAATGGGTTTTAATGTTTTTTGTCTCGTTGCTCCGGCCGGACTGGGCATCACAGTATGTGAGGGGCGTAGCATTTTCGTCACACGCTTGAGGTATTTGGCCATCACAACGCACTGGATAGCTGGCCAATCACGCACACCTCGCTTTTCAGACCGATGAAAATCAACGCGTTTCAGAAAGGCCGGGCATAGAGGAGAAACAATAATGTACAGTATGTGGAAAATAATGTGTTTTTTTAACCTTAAACCGCATAAACACATTTCATTACACCAAATACACAATAATGTTCTTTTTATCAACTTCATGACCCCTTTAAACTTTTTAAAAGTTGCAGTAATTACATGTATAATGTTACAAAAGATTTCCATTCAATAACTGCTTTTCTTTTGAACTTTCTATTCACAAGAATCCCGAAAAAAATTTCACAGTTTCCAAAAACATATTAAGCAGCAACACTGTTTTCAACATTGACAATAATATTAAGTGATGTTTTATTAACAAGTTTCGGGAGGAGCGCGCACAGATAATTAACACGGCCAGTTCATCATCAGTAATTACAACATCTATCCAATCAGCTCAAGAGAGAACCTCTATAAGTAATCAAAGCAGCCTTACCTCCATTATCTCCCGTCCTTAGCACCATGTCAGACATCGAACTTTTCCCGGACGATAATGAGTTTGACACCACGGGTCCTCCGGCGTCTCCAGTCGCCGTTCAGCGCACCAGTGCTCCGCAGGACACCATAATTGAGCCCGCGGCTGCAACTAGGGGCCGCCGGCCCTCCCGCGTCACAGTCGCGCATACCTCCAGGCACCGAGGCACACCATCACCTGCGCCTTCAAGGCGCCAGCCACCTTCTCCAGCGTCCTCCTACGCCTCAGCCCGCTCCCCCGCCCCAGCCCTCTGCGGAGAAATGGACCGCCAGCCCCAGACCTCTTCCTCCATCCACCGAGCGCCAGCTCGACGAAATGCCAGCTCCAGTCTCCACGAGCCACCGCGTTAGCGTGAGCATGCCTCCGCTAGCGGCGCAGACCTACCCACAACCCTCGCCACACACCTCCCCATACCCCCTCCCCTACCCATGGCCCGCAGCCCCACCATCCATCACTAGCGTGAGCATGCCTCCGCTAATGGCGCAGGCCCCGGCGCCCGCCATTCCCCCTCTCTTTCCTCCTTTTTCTTCCGCTATCGGAACTGCCACAAGCGCGAGCATGCCTCCGCTAATGGCGCAGGCCCCGACGCCCGCCATTCCCCCTCTCTTTCCTCCTTTTTCTTCCGCTATCGGAACTGTCACAAGCGCGAGCATGCCTCCGCTAATGGCGCAGGTCCCGACGCCCGCCGTTTCCTCTCTTTTTCCTCCTTTTTCTTCCGCTATCGGTACTGCCACAAGCGCGAGCATGCCTCCGCTTATGGCGCAGGCCCTGATGCCCGCCTTTCCCTCTCTCTTTCCCCCCTTTTCTTCCGCTCCCGGAGCTGTACCAAGCGTGAGCCTGCCTCCGCTACCGACGCAGGCCCCGATGCCCGTCTTTTCCCCTCTCTTTCCCTCTTTCTATTCCTTCCCCGGAACTGCCCCAAGCGTGAGCATGCCTCCGCAAGCAGTTCCGGCGGCTACCTTTCCACCTCCCCTCGCTCGCCCTTCCTTCTCTCTTTCTTCTGCCACGCCACTACCCACCCCTCCGAACGCCCTCGCCTTGGAACCAACCCCCGTGGCCAATAACATCAGGACACAGATCTTGGCAGGTGCGGACATAGATCTTTTTTCCCTTCTGTCACCAATTTCACCTGCATCCGCAAATCGCCAAATCGACTGCGGCGGATTTTCTGTCACTTTAAAAAACACAGCTCACAACCCATCACGTATTTTAACATTTGCTGAATTCACGATCGCTTTCACCCGTTACATTGAAGTCATCTGCACTGTTTTCCCTCACAGGAGACGCGAGCTCGTCGATTATCTCTCAATAATCGCCGAGCTCGCGTTATCATACGGCGGCTCTCACTTTTACACCTACCACAAATTTTTTTTCTGCTAAATGTGCCATCCGAATAGCCCAGTGGAATCAATGCCCTTACTGGGGGGCTTTGGACACCGAACTCCATAACAGAGTCTTTTTAGGATGCCGCAACATATCTTGCGCGGTCTGCCGATCCATTGCCCACTCCACCATTGCATGCCCTCTAATCAACCCATCTATTCCCCCCTGCCCTGAGCCATCCCAGCCCAAATCCACCAGCTATTTCCCGCGTCTCCTAGACATCCCAACCACCCCTTTCCCACCCACTTCCAACTACCACCGCCACCCAGCTCCCTCTGACAGCCAGGTCTGCGCCGGCTTCAACACGGGCAGATGCTCAAGACAGCGCTGTCGTTTTTTGCACGTTTGCAATTTTTGTGGCGGTGCCCATGCCCGCTTGATATGCCCAGTGAAAAAAGCCGCAAATAAAAATACTAAAAGTTATTTATCGACTCCTGTGAATGTTTCTCGTTTATCTTCAGAATTACTTCATCACTCTGACTCCCCTTTTACGGATTATCTACTATCGGGTCTCTCACACGGCTTTCACCCTGGCGTTGAAAATCTCCCCTCCCAAAGCCTCATCTGCCCCAATCTCCAGTCCGCTCTCGCCGAACCCGAAACAGTCGACCTCCTAATTAAAAGAGAAACAGATGCAAAATTTATGATCGGCCCCTTTTCCGCCCCCCCCCTTTAAAGTTTTCCGCGTTAGCCCCATCGGTATAGCTACCAGGAAATTCTCAGGTAAAAAAACGCCTCATAATCGATCTCTCATCCTGCATAATTCCCCGTTCCCAAGCGTTAACAGCCTCATTCCACTTGAAGAATTTTCTCTCCACTATCATGACGTTGACCAAGCCATTACCCTGATCAAAGACGCAGGTCGCGGCGCTTGGCTGGCCAAAGTCGACATCACCTCTGCCTTTAAAGTGATGCCCATCCACCCGAATTTTTGGCACTTATTCGGCATCCGCTGGCGTAATAAATTTTACTTTTCCGTCCGCCTCACTTTCGGCTGCAGAAGCAGCCCTAAAATTTTCGACATGTTGTCAGAAGCCATATGTTGGATCCTATCCAACAATTACGCAATACCTTACCTGATCCATCTCCCGACTCCATCCCAGCCGCGCATCTTTTGACAGCCCAAAAGGTTTTTGCTGAGCTCGGGATTCCTCTCGCCCAAGAAAAAACCGCAGGCCCGAGCACCTCCATCGAATTTTTGGGTATCAACTTAGATTCACAAAAATTCCAGGCTTCTCTGCCGAAGGAAAAAAATCGATAGGACGATCTTGGTCGCTTCCACCCTCTTAGACAACCCAAGCTGCTCCAAACGCGAGCTGCTATCCATTCTCGGTCATCTAAATTTCGCCATGCGCATCATCCCGCAGGGACGCCCTTTTATCTCATACCTCCTTTTTCTCGCGTCCTCCGCCCACGCACTAGAGGATCGAATATCACTAACTGACGCGTGCTGCAACGAGCTCAGCTTATGGATATCCTTCCTTAAACAATGGAACGGCCTATCTTTCTTTTACAATAACTTAATCTCTTCCCCAATCGACATTAAGTTATTTACTGACGCCGCCCCCTCCGTCGGTTTCGGAGGATTTTATCAAGGCCGCTGGTTCGCATCCACGTGGCCCCCCCAGCTGGTAGACTTACCACAGCAGCTAAAATCCTCAGCTCTCTTCGAGCTATATCCATTAGTCGTCGCAGCAATGCTGTGGGGTAAGGAGTGGTCCGCCAGCAGCATCATTATCCACTGTGACAACGAGGCTACTGTACACTGCATCAATAAAAGCCGTTCCCATTCACCCCCCTAATGCCTCTGTTAAGACGCCTGATTTGGATCTCGGCTTGCGACCAATTCATTCTAACTGCAAAACATATTCCTGGTTCAAAAAACCAAATAGCTGACTCTCTCTCTCGCTTTGCCTTCCAGAAATTCAGAACACTGGCACCGGAGGCGGATCCAGCCCCAACCCCAGTCCCTCCCTATTCAGAGCTGATATTCCCTTAAATCATCCTCTGAGACCACTACTCGAAGCTTCTCTCAACTCTATCCTACAAGCCGTCGCCCCCAGGTCCCTCCAATCTTACCTAACAGCTTGGAAATGCTTTAAAGCATTTCACTCCACCTACAACCTGCCATTTCCCGACTTTTCCTTGCTCGCTATCACCTCATTCATCTCTCACCTTAACATCAACAAAAACCTCCAAATCAGCTCCATTAAGGGTTATCTAAGCGGAATCCAGTTTTTTCACAAACTCTTATACGGTTCACCCTCACCCCAGATAGCCAATTCTCAGACCTCCCTACTCATCAAAGGTATCCAAAGATCCCATCCCACTCGCCCAGATACCAGGCAACCCATTACCTTACAAATATTGACCAAATGTATTTCTAACCTCCGCAGAGGTATCATTCCATTCACACCACCCGCATGCTTGACGCCGTGTTCATCCTGGCTTTCTTCGGTTTTCTAAGATGCTCTGAGCTCGCTATCACATCTAGATTCAATCCAAACATCCACCCCACTATCTCCGAAATAGCAGTGCTGGATGACGAAACCATCTTTTACTTCATTAAGCAAAGTAAAACAGACCAGACCAGGAAAGGCCATTTCATTTTTATTTTCAACCTCCAATCACCCATACTACCATACCAGGCCCTCCTAGCCTTCATCCAGCTCAAGAAATCACAGTCCAAACTCCCATCCGACCCCCTTTTTACAGATGATTCCAACCGTCCCGTCACCCGTTTCTGGTTCCAAAAGCACCTTAAGTCAGTTCTGCTCCTATCCGGTACCCCAGCTGATAATTTTTCCAGCCATTCATTTCGAATTGGCGCGGCTACCACAGCGAGGCAAAAAAGGCCTCTCCCAGCAGCAGATACAAGCACTCGGTCGCTGGTCGTCAGAAGCTTTCAAGAGCTACATTCGATCTGACCGCTCCCACATCAAGGAAGCTCAACGAACCCTCATCGGCCACCCCCTTTAAATGTCAGTACAGCCCCATCCACTCAAAACCAGCAGTGCCCGCTCCCGCAGGAGCTTTTCCATATTTCCCCACTGCTGCAGCAGTGCCCGCTCCGGCAGGAGCTTTTCTTTTTTTCCCCACTGCCGCAGCAGTGCCCGCTCTTGCAGGAGTTTTTTCTATATTTCCCCACTGCCGTAGTAGTGCCCGCTCCCGCAGGAGCATTTTCCTTATTTCCCCACTGCCGCAGCAGTTTCCGCTCCCGCAGGAGCTTTTCCATATTTCCCCACTGCTGCAGCAGTTTCCGCTCCCGCAGGAGCTTTTCCATTTTTTCCCCACTGCCGCAGCAGTTTCCGCTCCCGCAGGAGCTTTTCCATATTTCCCCACTGCCGCAGCAGTGCCCGCTCCCACAAGAGCTTTTTTCTTACGTCCCCACTGCCTCTGCAGTTCCCGCTCCCGCAGGAGCTTTTCTATATTTCCCCACTGCCGCAGCAGTGCCCGCTCCCACAAGAGCTTTTTTTTTTTCTTACGTCCCCACTGCCTCTGCAGTTCCCGCTCCCGCTGGAGCTTTTCCATATTTCCCCACTGCTGCAGCAGTTTCCGCTCCCGCAGGAGCTTTTCATATTTCCCCACTGCCGCAGCAGCGCCCACTCCCGCAGGAGCATTTTCCATATTCCCCCAAACGCCCAACCTCCCCACCCCTCTCTTCCGCTCCCGGAGCCACCCCAAGCGTGAGCACGCCTCCGCAAGCGGTCCCGGCAGCTATCTTTCCTCCTACCTCTCGCATGCCTGCCCTTCCTTCCGCCTTGCCCCTACCCAGCCCTCCGAACACTCCCGCCTCAGAACCACCCATTTAACGCCATCCCATCCCTGTTCACTCAAACTCCCGACCCACCATGGCTAACCCCCGTTAACATCACCTAAATCACCTATAACGACCCATCCCCACTACATTCATCCCAACAGCACCCCGCTCCCGCAGGAGCTTTACCTGTATTTCCCCACTGCCGCAGCAGTGCCTGCTCCCGCAGGAGCCTGTATCTCTACTTCCCACTGCTGCAGCAGTGCCCGCTCCGGCAGGAGCTTTTTTATATTTCCCCACTGCCGCAGCAGTGCATGCTCCCGCAGGAGCTTTTCCATATTTCCCCACTGCCGCAGCAGTTCCCGCTCCCGCTGGAGCTTTCCATATTTCCCCACTGCCGCAGCAGTGCCCGCTCCCGCAGGAGCCATTATCTGTTTTTTACACTGCCGCAGCAGCGCTTGCTTCTGCAGAAGCCTCTAGTTCTCTCTTCTAAGCCTCAGCAGTGCCGCTACTATAAGTGATGTCCAGCACCCCACCAATTTTAAGTTTTGCTAATTTTGGGGGGTTATCAATGCTCCTCTTTGGCTGCTGTCCCATACTAATTGCATCTTTTGGGGGAGTGCTCTGGGTCCGGGCTAAAAACCGACCTCGGACCCCTATTCCCGGACAGGGGGAGTACCCCGGGTTCGAGAGTAATTACCGAGCTCGGAGCCTTCTCCCCGGACAGCACGCCAAATACGAATAAACTTTACTCGGTTCATTATAAGTCAGTGTGAACTCGTGAAGTGATGTTTTATTAACAAGTTTCGGGAGGAGCGCGCACAGATAATTAACACGACCAGTTCATCATCAGTAATTACACCATCTATCCAATCAGCTCAAGAGAGAACCTCTATAAATAATCAAAGTAGCCTTACCTCCATTATCTCCCGTCCTTAGCATCCCTCCACCACCCCGACTCCTCACCTTCAGCCCGTTCCTACCCCAACACGGGGAGGAACACTCAGGGGGGAGCATTTTGGGCCCGGGCTTAATCCCGAGCTCGGACCCCTCTCCCCAGCCAGGGGGAGTACCCCGGGCTCGAGAATAATTACCGAGCTCGGAGCCCTCTCCCAGGACAGCACGCCAAATACACATAACCTTTAATCTGTTCACTATATGTAAGTGTGAACTCGTGTAGTTAAGTTATGGGAAATTAATATAAGACTGGAGTAATGAGGCTGACAATTAGCATTGCCATTACCCTGACTTGTGTTTTAAAACATATTTAATAGAAACTGTATTCCTTACTGAATTCAGTCTAAAGTCTGAGTCGCCATACAAATTGCTGATGTAATATACTGCCTATCCCTACATTTAGCAATAGGCTTGTCTGGAGTCATATCAAACAAAACAAAGTGTTTCATTAGGGATGATGATTCGATCAGACCAGATGTCTCGATTTAACTTCAACTCAAAGTTAAGGCCAAATCCTAGTTTTCCTTCATTCATCCACAGTGAGTAAATGTATAGGGCAGACAAACCGGGGTGTGGAGTGGTGGGTATAGGGTGGTGCATCATTTTTACTGTTTTTTGTGTGAAACGCTGAACCAGACGGTAATCTGGACGACGGCCGGTACACAGGGACAGGTCCACTAACCGCAACTGACTGTGAATACGAGGAGACACCGCTCCAGCAAACATACGATTCGACTGACATGAGCTGCTAGGTGAATCTGAGGTCGTCACATAGTCATATATTCCCCGGTTACGTGTGGTGGCCATCGTCTCTCGTGCCGTGTTACAGCAGTCTCAGCTATCTGCAGATACGTAGTACTGTAGTGCCAGCTGAGTACCGCAGCCACACCATCTAAGACAGTTTACAAAGGCCTCAGGATCTGGATCTAAAGCTCCTCTACACTTTTGTTTCTAGATTTTTGCCATAGAAGTGTCAGGATTTTCCCGGGAATATGAGCAATATGTTGCAATCTCAAGAACCTTATCACAATGCTCCTGTTACTGGGTTACACTGAAAATCTGAACTAGCACTTTTTTACACTTACGTTGTTATGTGTTGAGTATCTTCTCTACACTTCAACACGATTACAATACCATCAAAAGAATCATTTGGATTTGCACAGTTCCGGTGCTATATTTCCCCATTTCCCCTCTAGGCATCGTGCTCGAACTTCACATTAGTTTTAAATGACATCTCAAGCAGTTTTTAAGTAAAGGCAAACCCTTTTCAGAGAAACCTTCTTGAAAAATGACAAAACAAAACTATTGCTATTTATCGAGAAACATCTGAGTAATAGTCTTTGCAGAGATCTTGAGAAAGAGTCTTCCATTCTGAAAAACTCAACACAGACATGTGCAAGGCAGTGTGCAGTTGTCAACATGTATAAGTTCATGTACAGTCTCTGGGAGGAGATGGTGGAAGGAGGTGGGTTGAAAAGGTGAGGAAGATGGGAGTGGACCACTTCATTCTTCCTGAAGGATCAAAGGCTTCATTTGACAATTTCCCAGGTCAACACATTCCATTTATAGAGGAAAGAGTGGCAACATTTCATTATGGGGGAGGCTATTATGCATGAGGGAGGATGTAAGGTAGACAAAAAAAAGATCAAAGTGAAAGAGACCGTATAAATATATTTATTTAAAGCCTTTGCATGAATGACACTTGAAGCCCATTCTAAAAAGTATTAATTTCTTTCATATATATTAGAACTGTGCGATATTGAAGAAAAATGCGATACCTTGTTAAATAATGCAATATTCGATATGCGATACGACATTGACTTAACTGTGTAAAATCAATTAAAATTTAAATATGTAAAAATTTTAATTATATAACCAATATATGTTTCATTCTTTCTTGGAAAAGAAAGCATCAATACAACTTCTGAAAGTGACCAGCAGTGTTTTAGCATTACATAAGTAATGTCACAAATCTGAAAATGTAATTTTAACATCAATGTGAGGAATCAACTCGGTGTCTGCGCGCTGTCTAAACGTGTCTTCGTGTGTGCGCGCTTTGCACAGAAAATGGAAGAGATCACATGCTGTCCGAGATGCGGCTTGTGCGCACGCTTCAGGTGTGAGTCAGACAGCAAGACGAAACGGCAAAGAGTTGTTTTCTGCAAACTTATTGCACTTAACTCTTTTTAACCTCGAGCAATTCTCTGTTATATGCATCGACCAGAAACTTTGAACTTTTGCAACGTTTTGATTGAAGTAGCCTATTATTAAAATGATTCAGATATGGCATGCTGCTGCAATATGCATATCGCGATATTTACATGTGCGATATTTCGATATATCGTGCAGCCCTAAATATCGTGCTGTTTTGTTAAGTTTAGGGTCGGTAAGATTTAAAATAAATATCAGTATGATTTTTTTGTAAAAATAAATTAATACTTTTTTCACCAAGCAGGGCTCGACAATAAGAACTGCCCGATGGACCGGGAGCCAGCGTGAAAGACGCTCGGGACAGTCACTTGCCCGATCGGGCCACTGCCACGTCGTCACAAAAAGTTTATCATTTGCATCTGTTTTTAAGCCTTACTAATAAAAAAAACAAGCAATTTAAAAGCATTCCAGCAAGGAGCGAAAGACAACTCCATTCAGTACTCGCGCGCTGTGTTCTGTGTGTACAGCGCTCGCACAGAGAGATGCGTCTCTGACACCCGAACCCTGAGTTGAGTTTCTTTCCGTGTCTTTCTTGCGCTTGAACAGACAAATACATATAAAAATGTGTCAAAATACCCATCTTGGAGACTAACTTTGTAGCTTTAACAATGATTAATCTATATTTAATTTATACAGTGGCGTAGAGATGCACCGATCGACCAGGCATTTTTTGTTTTATTTCAGACTATCTCTGTTCCGTGCTTGCATACAAACTGCATCGCAATAATTTTTTCAAAATGTAATTTGTGTGTAAATATTACGTTGTTATTATATTTAGTCTGTAAATGGCCGTTAACAGAGGCCAGCGATGCTGAAGATGGATGCAAACAGGAGAAAGTAGCAGGCAGAGCAAGATTGCTGTTCACGATGCGCGAAATATAGGAAGAAAATCCTAAATATTGAATTTTATATGGATGTGTTTATGAGGGGAACTGACAGTTTTCTGAAAAGTTTACATGGCGTTTTCTTTCCATCTTGGCTCTGTATAATGTATATAGTGGTGCTAATATGCACAGCTTGTGTACAGCAGTAACCAAGGAAACGCTGCTGTTCCATAAGCGCCGCCTGCTGGCAGAGAGTGAATCTGCGTCTCATTCAGCCCGTCTGCTGTTGCGGTTTCATTCAGACTTTTCATGTAGCATTTCACAAAGCTAATGTCAGAACATTAAGTTTTTGCTTCAAATCTTGAAATTATACAGTCTAATTTAAATAATTCTTTTTGGATCGATTCATAATTAAAATGCAGTGGTTACCACTCATTTCAAATGGCCATGAAAAACCAATGTGCAACACAGTGAAGAATATGCAATGTCATTTTTCATGTGATTATTCAATATCTGTACCTGAATCCTAAATCATTTCATTTGTATCTTTGTTCTATATATTCAGTGGTGTTATTGCTTGTAATTCGTTCATTTGTTCTTATTTAATGACTGTTCACTTGTTTTTAATAATGATTGAAATGTATATTTGTCAGGCATGTAGTTTTGGCTGAAATTGAAATTGAGAATTGTACAATTTAATTTGTATCTAAAATATTGGTGTCATATAAGCTTATTTATTAGAATACAAGATAACATAGATAAAAAAACGATGATAACAGCATTTTTTTTTGTGGCAGGGCCAGTGAAAATGTTGGCAGGTCAAGTAATAATTTGAACAAATCCGTAGTATTGATCCCTGCCAAGGATGCATTAAATTGCTCAAAAGTAACAGTAAATAGTTTACATTTTTACAAAAAACCAATGCTCTCCTTTTGAAATTTCTATTCATCAAAGAATCTTGAAAAAAATTATATATCACAGTTCGCACAAAATTATTAAGCAGCACAACTGATTTCAGCATTAATAATAATGTTTCTTGAGCATCAAATCAGCATATTAGAAAGATTTTTGAAGGAGCATGTGACACTGAAAACTTGAGTAATGGCTAAAACTTTAAAATATATTCAAATAGAAAACAGTTATCTAAAACTAATGATGTACTTTTTTACTGTATTTTTGATCAAATAAATGCAGCCTTGGTGATCATAAGAGGCTTCTTCTAAAAACGTTTTAAAAAAATCTTACCAGCCTCAAACTTTTGAAGTGTAGTTTTTAGTTAGATTTTTATTGATTATTGAGTTCAATCAATTATTTAATTGCTCCTTCATGATTACTGTCCAAATGTTTATTGTAATTATACTTTCTGTTGTAGAATTTTACATTGTAAAAGTATTTTCAGACTATTAAAAATGCCACATCAGAAATAAATACACATAAACTACTGTACAATACCTCAAAGTCAATGGCCTCAATTGCATAAGTCTTCAGCCTTCAGGTGAAACACTCTCACACTCTCGCAGCAGCTGACGCTTCACCCAACAGGAAAGGCTTGTATTTTGAGCCCGGAGAGAAAGAACAATGTGCTGATAAGTCACAACCTCCTCAGTGCAAATATATAAATACTTCTTTTGCACCTCAAATGTTTCCACTAAAATCAATGATCAACAGATGGTCTGGTTTAAAATGTGTACCATAGCCATAAAAGATTCTTTTATTAATCTGTTGTAATAGACCACATGAGAATGACTTTATAAATGAACGTTCCTTGGATTGATAACAGATAAAGGTCAACAACACCACTGCTGGTGGGCCTGATTCGATGTTGACAATCCTTAAAACATTCTCTAGAAAACAGGACAGCTGCTGCTGGTGCGAGACCGGGAGCTGACTGTGAGCTCTGTGACCTCTGACCTCTTGCTGGGGCGCTAATCTGCCGACTGTCGTCAGGAGTCAGAGAACACGATTTATCCTTCAGGTCAAAGACCTTGCACACACACAGAAGAAAATAGGAAAAGATATATTATAATAATTAGCGTGGGCCATAAAACCATAATATTTGACGGAGAACTAAACTTAAGGTTGCAAGCAGGAAGTCCTTGAAACTACAAACAGGAAGAGGACACTGGAATATATGCTGAGGTTATTCTGGTTTATCTGGTGGTGCCCCATAAAGCCATAATAAACTAACAGACACTTCCTTCTCAGTAGTATGTGATGGAAACTGAATATTACATCATTTTCATATTTCAATTTTCTTATCAAATTTCGAGTATTAAAAGAATTTCCAAACAAAATATACGCACTTCCTGTTGTACTGTAGAAAGTTATGAAATGTACCCTAGGCCTAAACAGTTTTTATCTAAATAATTATTATGACTTATGAAATAACGCGTACATTTCTGCGATGGATATGGGCTGTTTAACTAGTTAAAATAACTGATGCTATAAATGCAGCATGTGAGGCCACGCCAATTTTGTTTCCTCATGGCACTTTCAATCAGCTGCGCTAAGTAGCTACTATACATCTTTTCCGAAAAAGCATCCGATTCAGGACACGCCGGTGAGTTGCGGCCTCCGTCTGGCCTGGTTGATCAGGTAACAGTTTTAGCCACAGGTGTAAGAGCTGTCTATACGGTGAAACTGTGAAAGGATCATTAAATCGGTAGGTTATAGGTGGATACAAGGTTCGATCCACACATAAAAATGATACATTTATTTAAAAAAATCTAAACGAATGGTTTTATTTTTCATTTAGGCTATGAAAATAATGCGTAAAAAGTTTGAAGACAAAAACTTTAAATTAGTAGTTGTTATACGACTTTACTTTTTTTTTTTGTATATTATTTATTCTAATAATCATTCTTTAATCATTATTAATAATTTACAGTGTGGGTCTATTAAATGTGTAAATAGGAAAAATCTTTTTTCATTTCCTAAAATATCACAAAAAAAGCCCATTTCATAGGGTATTGGTATCATTAATGGCACTGATAATAAGATTATAATTGTTATAATTATTATAAACTATTCATTATAAATGAACAACATTTAGAAAATAATCCCAATTAAAATCACACACTCCCATAATTCGTATTTCTGTTTTAAAATATTAAATGTTACATATTTGTTGTTTTAAACATTTGGCATAGCCATTGCATGAAGGGAAACCAAGAGAAAAACTAAAGGTCTTAAAACCAAGTCTGGCCTTGCATAATTTGGAGAATTATTATGCATTATGCATCCCTGGTTAAGCCAATTTTGAACTGAATGCCAGTGGAAACGTATAGTGAAAGGGATACTTAAATAGAAAGGAAAGGAGAAGAAGAAAAAATAAGAAATATGTCCTTGTAAAAGAAACTTTAATGAACGACATCTATAAAATATTTTTAAAGCCCATTTATTATTCTTCCAAATGCTTTTACTTTGCTTTCACTTCTTTTCACTTCTGTGCTTTTGAGAAGACTAGCCCAGTTTTGCAGTTTTCCAAGATGTCAGATGACTGATACAATGGTATGTGACAACTGACCGGACATATCAGCTCTGAGGACAAAAGGACAAATCACTCCTGCTGATGTGAAATACACGGCAACGTTTTATTGTATTTCTCTTCTCATTTTATAAGTTTACCTAAAAACTCATCTCATCATGAAACTTCAAGTCTCATATCCAAACTCCTTGTCCACCTCTTGTCTGTTGTCAGCACCATAACACAATGTGACCGTTACTCCAAATTATCGTCTTCTGGACCTCGTCCGCGTTCATCAACCTCCCGTGCAGTTACCCGTTTTTGCACAAATAATGGGAGGAATTCAGGGAATGTGCTTTTGAGAAATGGTCCAGGCGTCTTCATTTCTGAATGCAAGTGAGGCCCTCCGTCACCCCCTGCTCTCTTCAGACCCCCTAAAGTAAAACATTAAAGGGGTCATATGATGTTGCTAAAAATAACGTTATTTTGTGCATTTGGTGTAATGAAATGTGTTAATGCAGTTTAAGTTTAAAAAACACATTATTTTCCACATACTGCAGAGGTGTAAAGAGTACCTAAAAACCATACTTGAGTAAAAGTACTGATACCTTACAGTGAAAATTACTCCACTACACGTTACAAGTCACCAATTCCAAAACAACTTGAGTAAAAGTCTTAGAGTATCTGATTTTAACAGTACTTAATTATTTTACTTGTACTAATATAGGCTCAAAGAAGCACTAGTCCAAGAGACATCCCAGTGATAAACTGTAACTTTGTGGATAAGCTGCGGAAAACAGGCAGAGGCAAGGATCTATGTGCAGGTATTTCATGGAAAAACTAGAACAAACAATAAGGCAAAACCCAAAGGGAACAAAGAACAGAATGACTGGCAAACAGACAACCATTACATTCAACAACTCACAAGGAACTAAAGAAAAACTAGGGCTATATATACACACAGGGGGCTAACAAGCTTAACAAGATAAGACACACCTGGGGAGACTAATCAAGGGGAACCAATGAACAAACGGACTACAAACTGACTACAAACACCACGGGAGACAGGAAGTGACATAAAAGTCCAGGGCAAGGCACAGAGAGCATGAGACAAAAACAAGAATGAGTTGATTTGTGAGGAGAGCAATCACGTTTATTTTCTAAAACCAAAATAAAACTGAACACCTCAAAATTACAAAACAAAACAAACAAAAACAATATCTTTCAAAAAGGTCTCTTCAGTATAATGGATAAATAAAATAATGTTAAGTAAAATTAAAAAGCCGAAGCCTTCTTGCAGTGGATGTGCTGGTTTGGGCCTCATTGCCGGCTGCAGTCAGGTCCTCGTCTCATATATAAAACACCTCTGATTCACAAATACTTGCTAAGGAACTCGCATTCACATAAAGTAGCCTTGTTGACAAGTTTGGGTGAGTAAGGGCAAAACGCAGTACTTGCAGTGACCTGTAGGCAGTATCACGTCTTTTGTAGCAGAAATAAACTGCCGCAGAAAAAGCTAGGTCCATGCAAAATGTAATTTGTAACTGCAACACTCATTTCAAATGTAGTGGAGTAAAGAGTACAGATACTCATTCAGAAATGTAGTGGAGTAAAGAGTAAAAGTTGCTAATATCTTTGATACTCAGTACAACTACAAAGTATTCAAAAAGATACTCAAGTACAGTAACTAATTACATTTACTCCAATACTTTACACCTCTGACTACTGTAGATTATTGGTTTCTCCTCTGTGCCCCGCCTTTCTGAAACGCGTCGTCGGCTCATCGGTCTGAAAAGCGAGGTGTGCTGTGATTGGCCAGCTATCCAGTGCAGTGTGATTGGCCGAATATCTCAAGCGTGTGACGGAAATGTTACGCCCTTACCATACTGTGATGCCCTGTCGGGCCGGAGCGATGAATCAAAAACATTTATAAAACCCATTATAAACGAGGCATTCGTTGCTGCACATGGGGACATATTATTGATTATAATGACTTATACTGTTTTTTTACGCGTTGCGTTGCATCGCGCAGTGTTAACATAAAACCATGTCTGCATTTGTGATCGGAGAAATTACAAACAACTCTACACTGCTCAAAACTCGCATTTGAATCGTCAGTGGCAAATTCTTTAATATAAAAAACGTACTTACAGTCTGTGAGTCAGAACAGCCGGCATTGTAGTCTACTCTCCCAGGATCAGTAAACAGTCCTCCATAAAAAATGTGCTTGCCACATCTGAATATTTGGGTTTAAGTGTTCTGGAACAGTGTTGTAAATACAACTTTACCACTGATTGCTAGACCCCCCCCCCCCCCCCCCCACCCCCCCCCCCACCCCCCCCCCCCCCCCCCCCCCCCCCCCCCCCCCCCCCCCCCCCCCCCGTGTGCCATTTTTGGAAGACCAACAAGTAGTTTCGCTTTCACAACGAAACACAGCGTTACACACGGTGGCCTAGAGTGAGCGGAGGCCGGTGGGCTTGAGAATGGCGCGGCCGGCGGATTCGACGAAGGAGCGTCCGGAGGGCTTCCGGCAACCACATGTGACGACCCTGGGCTGGACTCTGCTTCGTCCACGGTGAAAGCCGATCCGGCGATCCACAGCGCAAAGTTGATGTATTTCCTCAGCAACCAGCACGGATCAGCTCCAGGCATGACGAAGCAATATCGTCCTCTTTTGGAAGGCCAAACAAAGTAGTTTTCGCTTTTCACAACGAAACACAGTGCTTCCCAAATAGTTCCGCGGCGGCACCACAATACTACAGCGAGAATAAAAGTTACGCCTTCTTTCTTTGCGTCAACATTTGGGCGGTGTTATGCAAATCTTCCCACATCGTGACATAGACATGTGGGGGCGTGTTAGCACAAAACAAAAAAAGGCCAATTTAGGAGGGTGTGGTTGATTCTTAACTTTTATAAAGAATATCTCTTTGGATTTGAGACTTTAGTCTTTGCAACTTTACAGATCTTCTTTATGCACCAAGAGCTTGTAACACTCCAAAGAGAAAGGAAAAATTGAAATCGCATCATATGACCCCTTTATGTTTCATCCAGCCAGCTTCCTGCTCTTCCGTTTAACTAGTACAAACAGAGAAAACAGGATACGTGCTGAAAAACACCAGCAGGCAGAACATAACAAGACAGAGTGAATAGGATGTGTTAATGATGAGGGTGATTTGAACGGTGTCATATTTGATGTCCGAATATCTTTTGAAGGTCCTTGGAGGATAATGACTGGGCAAATAAGTCACTGGTCTGCCAGTGATGTGTTAATAAAATTTATGAAAAAAGCAAGCATAATAATGCATGTTAATATTTCTAAGTCATCGTAATATCAGCAGCTCGTCATATTAATAGTATTAGACCCAAAAAGTTTTAAAAACCATCCCGGGAACTGTGATCTTTATAAACTTTCTTTGTGAAGCATCAGGGTCTTGTAAACATAACAGAACATTTATTTTGGGACTTCATTGGATTAATGGGGGAAAGTGTGCATTTGGTTTATATAAGGTTTCCAGTTCTGAGCTCATATTTCCCTGCTGACTATCTTGAAGAATCTGCAGCATTACAGTCTTTAGGGCAAATCCAAACAGGATCAGATGTTGACTTGAAATGCATACATTCATGTTCCAGCGGCAGAGGAATCCAAACACTGTCGAGTTTCCCCTGCAGTGATGAATCCTAGTGTTTTTCCCTACACTTTGATCATTTAAAACAAGCAGAACTAATGACATTAATTACGTTAGTAAACGAAACATCCAAACAAAAAAGAAACAAGATGTTTCGCAAATTAGTGAAGTTTTGCTTAGACTTGTTGCATGACCCACACAAAAGCAACACATATTTTGTCGGCCCATCACAAAATATGCACTGTAGATGCCAGAAGAGTTTATTTTGGCGCTGAGCACATTGAAGATAAATTAATAACTTATTTATACAGACTTCCTGCCTTGCCTTTTAGGAAGTAACAGAATACTTGAGCAGATTGTTTATATATCTGAATACATATCCTATTCAAGTTTGTAATGCTTTTCAATGGCCCACACTTGAAACATGCTCATTGTAGTGACCCAGAAGTTCTTGGAATCGTTTAATGGTGTTACTGAAAGCTTTGTAGAAAGGACAGACATAGTGAAATTGGACACATCCTGTTGTCACTGCTCCAAAATCTAAAGTATTGATGCATGCTGATCTTCGTATGACACCAATACTGAGTTGAGATTGAGTGGAGCTACTAATATGATGTATGTAATATGATGCTCTTATGATGTAGGAGGATGAATATTAAAGATGATGAATTATGCTATTAAAGGTTTTTTCCATTGACATGTAAAAACCAAACAAGTGGCGAATACAGACTTCCCTTTTCAAATGTTCCTTTATAGTAGAGTTTCTTTTCTGATGTGCATCTTCAGTGGGAAACAGTTTTATTGCCTTTTGTTTCTGCAACCTTCCTTGTTTCTGCTACTTTGCATCTTCCTGAGATTTGTCCTGAAATATTTTCTGGCATCTAACAAACATGTCAGTTCTGCTCAGTGAAGAGGGTTTCCAAAAGCATCGTTTTACATTCAAGGATGTAGATTTCTCATAAATGTCTGGTTTATCCAGAGACACTTCTTTATTCTCCTGATATTATATGTCATTATGTCGTAAATGAAATAAAAGATAGGCTTACTGCAGTCACATTCTGAATGAAAGTGTTGTGAAGTAATGAAAGTGAAAATACAGAAGTATTGAGAACACTGATGTCTGCATGACTCACTCAGCAGACTTTCATTGATTCTATGAAGTATGATTAATAATCCTATCTTTGGTGTTTAGCTTTAATTATAGGGTGTATTATAATCCAAGTCCAAGTACTTGAATTATGTCTGGTTAAATCAGCAAAAATCTAAATAACAGTATCGATAAACATTAAATGAATCTGTTTTTTCTTTCTGCTCATGATATCCAAATGATAATGAATTGCAAAATCCTACATTTTATGTTGTGTTCAGTTTACCAAATAGCATTATTTATTTTAAAACCAAAACTTGCAATGTTCACTGTAAATGTTATTGAATCAAGGTGTTTTTCTGCTTTCAGAATTTCAGAAAATAATCATGAGGGAGACAAGCACTTCTAAACATTCCCATCATGCAAAACCGTACTCCATTCAAATGGAGATAAATCAACAAAAATAGACGCAGTTAATGGTAGAATTCAGTGTAACTTTGACCTAATAATTGTTTCTGATCAAATGTTGGTTCATACTGTGCAAAAAAGTACATACAGTTGCATTAGTTGCATAGTGTGTTTTAAAAAAGCAAAGACCCATTTGCAGTGTCCAGTGATACTACATTCATAACAGGGAAATAATGCAGCTTTCTCAGTTTATACAGTATATAGATGAATAAGACCTCTGAGACAAATTGAGAGTGGAATTGTGTTCTATTCCACATTTTATCATATTGGATGAACACAACTGGATGGTTATCTAGTCTTCCACTGCATGCACACCCACACAGACAGGAATTGGCAATGGAACGTAATTTCATATAATTTGATCAATGTGCATAAATGTTCTATGACAAAACCTGTGATGTGTACGGAAGTTCTAAGCGGCCATGCATTATTTTTTTTTCCTTCTTGTTTTCTCGTTATAACGACTTATTTTCTCGTTATATCGACATAACGAAGTTTTTTCTCGTTAGAACGACTTTTTTTCTTGTATATCGACATAACGAGCAGTTTTTTTCTCGTTATAACAACTTATTCTCGTATATCGATAACCATAGGTGTTTCCCTTTTTCCCCCCTCGTTATACCGACTTAATTTTCTCGTTATATCGACAAAAAAAGTTGTTTTCCGTTATAACGCCTTTATTTTCTCGTTATAATCGCCATAACGGTGTTTTCTCGTTATAACGACTTTTTTCTTGTTATATTCGACATAACGAGAGTTGCTTTTCTCGTTATAACGACTTAATTTTCTCGTTATATCGTTATAACGAGAGTTGTTTTCTCGTTATATTACTTATTTTCTCGTTATATCGACATATCGAGAGTTGTTTTCTCGTTATAACGATTTATTTTCTCGTTATATCGACATAACGGGAGTTGTTTTCTTGTTATAACGACTTAATTTTCTGATGATCTCGACATGAGTTGTTTTCTTGTTATAACGACTTATTTTTCTCGTTATATTGACATTAACGAGAGTTGTTTTCTCGTTATAACTACTTAATTTCTCGTTATATCGACATAACGAGAGTTGTTTTCTCGTTATAACGAGAGTTGTTTTCTCGTTATATCGACATAACGATAGTTGTTTTCTCGTTATAATGACTTAATTTTCTCGTGATCTCGACATAATGGGAGTTGTTTTCTTGTTATAACGACTTTATTTTCTTGTTATATCGACATAACTAGAGTTTTTTTCTCGTTATAACGACTTAATTTTTCTCGTTATATCGACATAACGAGAATTGTTTTCTCGTTATAACGACTTAATTTTCTCGTTATATCGACATAACGAGAGTTGTTTTCTCGTTATAAAGACTTCATTTTCTCGTTATATCGACATACCGAGAGTTGTTTTCTCGTTATAACGACTAATTTATTTTTCTCGTTATCTCACAAAGTATTATTATTTTTTTTTTTTTACATGATTTTTGATCTACTGTTGTTATAGTAACGAACTCAACTTTGACACGCATCTGATGGACAGATAAACCATGCGCTCTCACTGTAGCCTAGGTCGTGGATATTTCTGCTAATTTTGCTTCGCCTAGTAATAACTTCTACAATACAAAAATAAAGGCTGATCAATCACGGTTGATATTTCCAGAGACAGTACGCTAAACATGTGTTTGTGTAATTAGCATGTTTAAATGGTCAAAGCAACACCGCAAACACAGGCGGAGCGCCTTCAGGATGCAGAACTATTCTGAAATCTTTTAGAGCTGCTTGGATTCAACTCACTTTCATTTTTCCTTTTATTTGAAAAAATTTATATATAATTGTATTTTTTAGTAGTCATTATATGCTGTGACTGATATCATGTGCGTTTACAAGCTTCTGTTTGAAAAGAGCGTTAATGTGTAGCTATGTGTATATGTGTGTATATGTGTGGTGGTGTGTGGTGTTTGTGGTGTGTGTGTTTGCTTGTGTTGTTGTTTTCCACAAAGAAATGTAGAAAACACAAAAGATTACAACACTGTAGAACATCACTGAATTAAATTAGCCTATACACTTTACATATAAATCACATTTCTTATCAATATACATTTAATGATTAATAATAAGGAAAAGAGGCATATTACAAATAGCCTACGTTGTTGAAGTCTGTCCTACTGTAGATAAACAGAACATCTCCTCTTATTAACTAACAATAATGTACCTCAAAGGAGCACAAATAAAGATATAGGTGCAAACAGAATACAGTGACGTCAACCTTGGTTTTAAATAAGCAGTTATTTTATGACAGAACGCGTTGGTGAAACTCATGCATCTAGCAAGAACTTAATACACAAAATAGTCATATTGATTCAAGCATTTAACATTTATAAATGAATTAAATGTCAGTAGCCTAATGAACAATACTGTACAAATTATAGCGATCACGAGGTCGTTCATATTCTATCCCAAACGCGTACAGTAATGTGGACATACAGTATAGCCTACAACACTCCATCAGTTATATTCAGGTCAATAGTGTCACCTGTTGGCGCAGTTTTGTAACTTAGATAACAACTTTTTTTATGTCGAGATCACGAGAAAATTAGTCGTTATAACGAGAAAACAACTCTCGTTATGTCGATATAACGAGAAAATTAAGTCGTTATAACGAGAAAACAACTCTCGTTATGTCGATATAACGAGAAAATTAAGTCGTTATAACGAGAAAACAACTCTCGTTATGTTGAGATCACGAGAAAATTAAGTCTTTATAATGAGAAAACAACTCTCGTTATGTCAATTTAACGAGAAAATTAAGTCGTTATAACATTAAAACAACTCTCGTTATGTCGATATAGTGAGAAAATTAAGTCGTTATAACGAGACAACAACTCTCGTTATGTCTATATAACGAGAAACTTAAGTCGTTATAACGAGAAAACAACTCTCGTTATGTCGATATAACGAGAAAATAAGTCGTTATAACGAGAAAACAACTCTCGTTATGTCGATATAACGATAAATTAAGTCGTTATAACGAGAAAACAACTCGTTATGTCGATGTTACGAGAAAATTAAGTCGTTATAACGCGAAAACAACTCTCGTTATGTCGATATAAAGAGAAAAATAAGTCGTTATAACGAGAAAACAACTCTCGATATGTCGTATAACGATAAATTAAGTCGTTATAACGAGAAAACGACTCTCGTTATGTCGATATAACGAGTAAATTAAGTCGTTATAACGAGAAAACCACTCTCGTTATTTCGATATAACGAGAAAATAAGTCGTTATAACGAGAAAACAACTCTCGTTATGTCGATATAACGAGAAAATAAGTCGTTATAACGAGAAAACAAGAAGGGGGAAAAAAATAATGCATGGCCGCTTAGAACTTCCGTAGATGTGTGAGCATATCTGATTAAATATGAACAGAAGTTCAAATAAAATGAAATAATTAATTAAGTATAAATCAAATCAAATCAATACAATCGAAATACATTTTAGAAAATAAAATAAAATAAAATAATGCAAAACATGCAAACATTTAAAAATACATATTAATTGTACCCCTAGCTATCTGGGACAGTTACTGATATTAGATTTGTTGGATATTAGTGGATCAGAAATATTGTTGCTCAAGTCTGAAACCAACAATTACACATGCAGTGACAGTGTGTTCCTAAATATAAAGTTATCACTGCAATGGAGGGATGAAGATATTATTCACGTTTTGTCTCATATTACTTACAGACATCTCTGAAGTGAGCTCACATACATTGTTGTAAAAGACACATCCACTTGCCAAAACCAACAATTGTGATTCCGGTGGCAAACAAATTCAGTCTGGCATCCCTCTGTGTTAATACTGATATTGAAAGCATTATCCCAACAATACATATTTTTAGTATTGGGGTAATCATTTCAATTGGGCATGTCTGCTCTTTCGAGAAAAGGCTGACCTTTTTGTAAATGTTCAGTGTAAATTACTTGGGAAAATTCCTGGAGATCTGTGTCAGATAAAGGTCTGTGTGATAGAAGAATGCCACTACAGTTTAGAGACCGATGTGACATTACAGTGACAGTGACGGCAAAATGAAACCAAAACACACGTGCGGCACACCTTTTCCTGTTATTGATTATAATAAGAAGCATGTGATGTTTATTGTGTTAATTTGAAAGCAAAACTGCAATTTATGTTTATAGTAAATAATAGAACGCTTCCTGTCTAGATGTCAGTCTACAGAAGATTTTGGCTGGCTATTGCAATAAACCTGTTCGGCATCTTATTTCAAGAGAAAAAACGTTCAAATTAATTACGATTTCCGATAACATACAACAGACTCTCTTTTTTTCCCTCTACATGCAGAATTTTTAAACATGCAACACCCTTCTGTACTGACTCATCACTCATGAAGAAGTGATATATCACTCAAATTGTGCCAAAACTTCAGAGAATCCCCCCTAAATTCTTTCTAATCTTCGATTTTTTGTAATCTTGACATTTTGAGATTAAATGGGTAAAATTCCTGAGGAAAGTAAACAGGAAGTTAAGTCATTTTGAAGCTGAGGACTCGCTTTGGCTTTACTTCACAGAAAAGCTTTCTTTGTAAATGCATTTGGCTAATTAAAGCTTTTTTTTACAACAGACTGTGCAGGAATGACAGAAACCAGTATTAAGATACTGGAAATTCCCCCTCAAACCTACAGCAGATTTTATTTTTTGTTTATTTTGAATAAAGAAAACAATGCGCAAATGACGTCTATAGAGAGCGAGGATCAGGTAGTTTCAAACTTTTCCCCGGCATGCCACATTGCATTTTTTCCCAATTTAAATAAAACAAAAGAGAAGAAACCCTGATATTTTAATGAAAGGCAAAAAGCAAAAAAAAAAAGCAATATCATTTCATTATATGATATTGAGGTCTGTTATGCTATTTCAGATGGTACTACAAATCCTACAAATCATGCACTGGCCATAAAACAGAAACTTTCATGATTTATTTCTAAAATAATAATGATGATGATGATGGTAATACTAATAAATCTATTTTATTCATAATGTTTATACAGTCTTAGACCACATTGAAATCATGAACGTTTTAAGGATTTTAAACAAATTATTTTAATACAGAGGAACAATGTAAAATGAATAATAAATATTTCACATTCTGCACTATTTCTATCACAGAGCAAAGTAAATTTGACTCTTTGTACAGTTTGTCAGATGTTCTTGCTTTCATTGATCAAACAGGAATATGGTGAATGCACATAGTTGTAATATTGTTAACAGAAGTCACTGTCCAGGGCAAGAAACTGTTTTAGTGTCTGGATATTTATCTTTTGATGGGACTTAAATGCTTCTAGGAAGGTGGAGGTTGAATAACCTAATGAATAGATTGTGGAATTATTCATATGTTAGTTTATACTTTAATTTAAGAAAATAAAATAAATCAAACAGTAAAACAAATTATGTAAATTCCATCTGGTATTCATGCATTTAAGAGAAGGGAAATCAGATAAGCCGTTTTCCCAGATGATTGATCACTGGAAAATGTTTTGGCGCTGCCTCTTTTCTCACAATGATTTTTGTGATTACACAAGTCAGAGGAAAAGGCCTTTGCACGCTAACTTATTCCCAACACCTCCCCTTCATCAACAGCACAATAAAAATGAAAAAAAATGATGTATAATAATAATAATAATTCAAATCAATTCAAGTTTATTTGTATAGCGCTTTTCATGATACAAATCGTTGCAAACCAACTTTACAGCAAATTAAGTTTCTACAATATTTAGTGGTAGCTTATCAGTGGTGACTGTCAGTTAATGTACATATGGCAGAAATGTACGGAAAAATCAATTAAAGACGTAATCAAACAGACGATGAACACTATTAACAGCAATTATTATATGATGCAATCAAACGTATAGCCAAATGTGGTATTTCTTTATGTTGTTTCAGGGTTGGCATCATCTGAGGTCCTCTGAGGGGTTGGCATCATCTCTTCTCAGGTGTTCTGGATGCAGACTGAAGCTTTTGTAAATCCTAGTTACCACGGGATGTCAATCATAATGTCAGAAACAGAGAAACAAATAGAGACATAATTAGCGTAGCTGCTGTTCCAACCGAGCAAAATGTATTTGTTTAACCCAAGCTAAAGAATAATAATGTGCATTTGATCAGATATAACTGCAGTACAAGATTATGAGATGCATTATTTGAATGCTTGCATAATATTAATAATAAATCAAGGATCCAGAATGAACACATAGATGGTCCTTTTCTTTATAACCCAAACATCAGAGCAGCACAGGGTCCCAACAGGACACGCATACAGTCCTTCAGTGATTTCAGCAATTAGAGCCTCTGGTAAATGGCTTCAGCTGTCAATGTACCATCAACCTGTTCCGCATTAATGAGACGTTTGTCCTCCTTTTAGGCATGTGATAATTAAAAGCTGGTTGTTTTCCAGTTTTTCAAGGCACATTCTCCACACCACCATCTGTCAAAAATATAATCCATCTTTTCTTTCATTGTGCTACTTTTTGACAGTTTTCTAATTGCATTGCAGAACAATTTGTACTTTTGTGCTTTTTTTATTTCCACATGCCTTCTGCCTTATTTAGTTTCAGTTTTGCATTTGCTGTTGCTTTAGTTTGCCTGCAGTTTCAGTGACACCAGTCTGGTTTCTCTAAAGTCATTAGATAATGCAATTGTGTAATTAGTGTCGTGCATGAGTAAATATCACATGCAGCTGAAACTGTCAAGCAACAGATGATGCATTTTTAATTCACTGATAGCATTGAATCATTTACCTCTATTTTGTATTGTACTTTTGAGCTTGTTTCACCCTCAATTGACAGGATAGTAGGAAAGGAGAGCGGATCAAGACCAGAAAAGGACCTCAAGCCAAGACTCAAGCTCATGTTGCCTGAGTTGCAGCGTCAGATAATATGGCACATCCCATCCCATTTTTGTAAGCAAGATTTCTATGACTTTTAAGGATTTCCCACATGAAATAGTGGGTCATTATAGTATTTCACATTCGACACTGCTCATATTAACCCAGAGCTAACAATTCATTTTGGGTATTCGTAAGCTGACATTTCACATTGTACATTTCTAAACCCCAGGTAAACGTTCTTATTTGCATATTTGCTGTGTCAGTGTCATTTAATGACAGGATGCAATTTGTTTACATAACTCTAGCATTGCATTCTGTTATTATATATTGCTACTATCTCATATATTGGTGCTATCAAGTTTTTCCTGAATGTCTCGGTGGACTATAAAGATAAGAATGAAATAGTCTTTTTGTCACTTCAAGTCATGTGTTTTCCATCACCATTTGCCATCTTTCTCTTCAAAAGCTAAAACGACTGACACATACAACGCGTTGTGTTTCCTTGTCTGTCCAAAGCATGTGAATATGAGGTACGCTATTGGGTGTCTGTTGCTATTCTCAAAGCACAAACCATTTGTGAAACGTTTACCTGGAATCCAAAACGTGGTTCAGGACAGCAATAATCCACTGTCAATCACAGTGTGAAAAGCTTTTTTTTATGTGTCTTTTATATCTTGATAGACATAAAGTGGCATTTACTCTCAGAACATTGGCAAAATCCCAGGAAGACCAGTTATTTGTTTGTCATTGTGACTCAACAGGTTCACCCTCCACACCTGAAATTCCCTTTAAGAGTAGCAATAGATAGGATAGGATGTAACGCTAAAAGTACCAACATATTCAAAGGTTTTTATTTTGTTTTGTTCACACTTG
This sequence comes from Sinocyclocheilus anophthalmus, assembly GCA_018155175.1. Classification (NCBI taxonomy): domain Eukaryota; kingdom Metazoa; phylum Chordata; class Actinopteri; order Cypriniformes; family Cyprinidae; genus Sinocyclocheilus; species Sinocyclocheilus anophthalmus. Next base: position 328,936 of record JADLZN010001788.1, on the reverse strand, counting down.
GAATATCCCAAGAAAACAAAAACATTTGCGCAAAAGACCTTTGACCATCATTTCTGCATTCCAACAAACAAGGGTCAAAGTGTACCCACCATAAAAACCAGAGCAAAAATTAGTCTGAAAGACAGGAAACATGTCCTTCCCCCATTGGCCTGGTGTCTTTAACGTGCTTTCATTTTCACAATTGTAGCTATTTTATTTAAAGCACATTCTTTTTGCGTTGATAATTCACTAAAATTGGAATTGTACAATGTAGGAGTTGATAGGCAAGTGTTTTCGTAATCTCCTTTATCTGTATTTATCTTCTGCAATGTATAACGATAATGACCTTTGTGGTGTCAACCCAAAAGGATGTCATGTTTAGCACCTATCAATCATCCAAACTAGTTTCAATTCCAGGCTCTGCGGTGAAAACAGAAAGAGGTGTGGGGTTACAGGAATCAAACTGAATTGAAAGAACAGACGAGTTTTCATCAGGTAAACTGTTGAAGGCTTTCCCTTAGTCCCAAACAATGGCTGATTCTTTGTGAAGTTAGACTGAAGGTTTCATTTCATGTTTTGTGGTCTAAGTTCATCAAGGTCATTGTGCTAGTTTCATTGAATTACTGAGTTAATGTAAGGATGTGCTTTCAAATCCCAATGAGTCATGCAGGGAATTATTTACTATGTAGTTTGTATGACTCACATGTCTGGCTAAAAGGTAAATACAATGATGAACGTTTGACAGTTTAAGGAAGTGAGGATTGAAGCATTTTATAGGGAAAAAAAGTTATGCTAAATAATAAGACTTTCTTAAATAATACATGTGTACTTACTGTAGTTAGACAATCATTCAAAATACTAGCTATTATTTTTCTACCTACAGTTAAACTAGCCAAATATAACATTAGTAGTTAAACTCCACAGGAATTTGTGTAAGCAATATTCTTTTATACCATATTTAATTGCTATATTTATTCATTTTATATTTAATCCATAATTGCTGCATACATACATAGGTTTACAAATCACTTCCACCTTTAATATTTTAATAAAGTTTATTGAATATATCTAAAGAAATAATTACAAAAATATTATGCTACATTTAGGGTTAATGTAGTTATATGTGTTAGTGTGAGGTGTGTGTGTGTGTGTGTGTGTGTGTGTGTGGTGTCTATATTATATATAATATATATATATATTACAGATTTCTTATGATGTACAATACATATAAACCAATAATTATAATCTGAGGATATACCACTGAAAAAAGTTTGACGAACCATTTCACATTCAAAACAGTGAGGTGGTGCGTCAGGATTAATGTTAACAAAGGATGTGATTTTTGAGAGCGTTGCTTTTCTTTCAGATAAATATCTGGAACAAACAGTTGCTGAGTAATGCAGACCTTCTGGAAGCACTGTGTGGGTGTTGCTAGCATTTTCAAATATTATTTCTATGTTGAAAGAATGAAAGTTTGGTGTATATGGCACCAGAGTTTAGTATAGAATACAGGGATTTCAAAGGAATATACAGATTACTTGTTCATTTATGTCAATATGATTATATGCATGTTTAAAACTGTGATGAGAAAATGTGGAGTGAGTTTGCAAATATAAAGATGACAGAAGGCACTGAAATATACACTGAGTCAGCGTGGTCAGATGAGGTTTTAATATGGGAATTTCCAGAGGTGGACTCTTCTACTCCCCAATGATTTGTGCTTTGAGAATAAACAGCAAATATGAAGAAATCGCTAATAATTGATAGAGCTCATAACTATTTACACATTTTACAACTTGTGCAACATAATTCTTAAGGTGATAAAGACCGATGCACTGTAAAAAAGTACGCTTCACAAGAAAATATTATTTAAAAAATACTATTTTATTTCACTATTTCTTTCTACTTTGAAATTTCACACTTAATTCATTGTTACTTGCTGTTTCTTTGAAATCATTTGTAAAGATTACTAGCAATTTCTGAGATAAAATTGTTTCTGCAGCAAATTTTGACAATATTAAATTTTGAGCAATCTTACATATGAATAACATATTCTTTCAGTACGTGCATCAGTCGTCCATAATTGAGGTGTGGCTTTATCTTAAAACTGTTTGTCTCTTTTTATATGCACAGGAAACTTATTTTAAAGGGGTCATATGATGTTGCTAAAAAAGAACATTATTTTGTGTATTTGGTGTAATGAAATGTGTTTATGCGGTTAAGGTAAAAAAAAACACATTATTTTCCACATACTGTACATTACTGTTTCTCCTCTATGCCCCGCCTTTCTGAAACACGTCGATTTTTACAAAGCTCATCGGTCTGAAAAGCAAGGCGTGCTCTGATTGGCCAGCTATCCAATGCGTTGTGATTGGCCGAATACCTCAAAGCGTGTGACGGAAATGTTACGCCCAACCAGACTGTGATGATGCCCTGTCAGGCCGGAGCGACGAGACAAAAACATTAAAACCCATTATAAACGAGGCATTTGTTGCATCCAGTGGGGACATAATTACAGATTATAATGACTTATACTGTCTTTTTACACGTTGCGTTGCATCGCGCCGCGTAAACATGAAACCATGTCTGCATTTGTGATCGGAGAAATGACAAACAAGCGCTACTCTACACTGCTCAAAACTCGCGTTTGAATAATCAGTGGCAAATCCTTTAAATGTAAAAAACGTACTTACAGTCTGTGAGTCAGAACAGCCGGCATTGTAGTCTACTCTCCCAGGATCAGGAAACAGTCCTCCATAAAATGTGCTGCACACATCTGAATATTTGGGTTGAAGTGTCCTCTTTTGGAAGGCCAAACAAAGTAGTTTCACTTTCACAACGAAACACAGTGTCATGACATGGCGGCAACAACAATACTACAGCGAGAATAAAAGTTACGCCTTCGTTCTTTGCGTCAACATTTGGGCCACCCAAATGCACATCTTCCCACATCGTGATGTAGACATGTGGGGGCGTGTTAGAATGAGCCATTTAGGTAGGTGTGGTTGACTCTTAACTTTTATAAAGAATATCTCTTTGGATTTGAGACTTTAGTCTTTGCTGTGTTTGCAACTTTACAGATCTTCTTTATGCACCAAGAGCTTGTAACACTCCAAAGAGAAAGGAAAAATTGAAATCGCATCATATGACCCTTTTAAACGTGTCATGACAATGGATCATTGAGAAATGATCTCAATAGTATGAATGTATGTTCAGACAGTCGGAGTTGTGCAAAGTGCTCTACACTTGAGAACCCTGAGGGAGGCAGCAGCGAGATCTTTGGAGTCTTATTTTTTTTGTGTGTGCGTCTTTCCGTTTGAAACCGTTTCCCTTGAATTTCCCCACAGGCTTTTTCTTTGCAGGAATGTGCAACCATTTATAGTCATGCTTTTATTACCCCGGAACAGTTACATGGATTTGGAAAACCATGATTGTTGCACAGTGAGTAACAATCTGCTGATTATGGTAAGCATGAACTGATGTAGTGAGTAATTACACCTCATGTTGTTTGGGTATGTGCCAGTAAGTCTCCAGGTGCTTTACCTGCATCACAAGGTTTGTGACATCACAGATGTTTCCCTGTGCAACCTGTGTATTACAAATATTCCACTTGGCAATCAACCATCCTTTAATTTGACATATTTATTTATATATTAATACAATACAATACAATACAAATTTTATTTCTATAGCACATTTAAAACAACTGCCATTGACCAAAGTGCTTTCCAGCAACATTACATACAGTCACACAATCAAGATTCAACATTAAAATGTAAAACCTGGTCCCTCTAATCAATTCTAAAAGCTCTACCAAAAAGGTACGATTTCAATCTAGACTTAAAAGCATCCACAGATGGGGAAGATTTAATGTGCATTGGGAGAGGGTTCCATAATCGAGGAGCAGCCACTGCGAAAGCCCTATCACCCTTTGATTTTAATCTTGTTTTGGGAACATAAAGAATCATCTGATTCGAAGATCTCAGTCTAATAAGAAGTTTAAGCACAGGACTTTCAATAAACCATTAACCAAAATGGTTTACAAGGAATGGAAATGGTTTCACTTGTTTTCAGACTGTTTTGTAACTTTATATATTAACTTGTAAATACACTGCAAATATGAAAATATCATCTGCAAATGGTGTATATGCATGTGTCCTCAACATGAAAATATGCAAAAACATCATGAAAGTCCCCACATCCCCATGCAGCGTAATATCCCAAACACAAACTGGTCAGTTGACATTTTATTGACATGCTTACTATCTTCAACATGTAAACTTGCAATAAATTTTTAGCACAAGATTCCCCAGTACTTTTACTTCAGCCATCTGCTCTTGATACAGTTGTAACGCAACATGAAATGTCATTGTTGGGGATCTGTGTTATTTTAGTCATCTTGACAGATACAATTTGATTTATGATAGTTAAATTTGCTTTCATTTAAATTTTTAGTAAGTTTTAGTAATTTTTGTGTTTTTGTCATTTTTATTTTATTTTTTAAATGTGTTGTTTTATTCATTTTTATTTCCATTTTAAATGTAGTTTTAATGTATAATATTTTTATGGAATATGTATTATATGGAATATGTATTTATATGTCATTTATATGTATATGTAATATACAGTCATTTTTATGTAATTTACAGTTATTATAGTACATCAAATCAGAATGTTTACTTGGCAACTAGCTGTGATTTTTCTTTTTTTTTAAATTTATTTCAAGCAAGTGGTTTTATTTTTAGTTAAATATAATCACCCTGTTTGGTATTCAAATCTCTTGCAAAAAAATAAATAAATAAAAAAATCTAGGAAACAGTTACTCTCTAGTGTGTGTATATAAGGGAATTAAGTTAGGCCTCTAATCAAAATGATAATCATTCTTTCAAAGCATTTGTATGTGGATATGAGATTTTAGAAATGTGAATCTTTCTGTCAAGTAAAATAGTTTGATCATAATATATTTCTGTTGATATTTAGGTTTTCCTTGCCTGACACCATTTTGTATATGTTTTTAAAAGTAGTGAGGTTACTATTTTGATACTTTTATCTACCAGCAAGTGTTTTTTTGCCTTAAAAGTAACAACTACTCCGCAACAGACACCAAGCTCTGAGACCAGAAGTCACACTTTCCCAAGACAGTGTAGCATCAGGGGAAATATTAGTTATTTTAAAGATGCAACTAAGACTGAACGAAATCAATGGCTTTAGAGGAACTTCTTACACTAATATTTAAATATCTTACATAAACAGTCAAGTGTACAGACAGTGGACCGGAGTAGATGGACGTTCATCTCATATGAAAGACTCTGGCGCCTTCTAGTGTATTAAAAGGCGCTGAGCCTGTCATAAACGCTACCAAATGCATTCTGTCCACAAATATGGTCTATTAATGTGCAGAGGAGACTAAAACTGTTGCGAAACTTTTGGTGTATGTTCTTTCTCACAAGAAGAAATGAAATCTGATCAAATGATCTGGTTGATTGTGCGATGCTGCCATAAAAAATACATTGTACAAGTATTGCAAAATGTACGGATAACTTGGCACAAACAAAAACAAAACAAACATGTTATTAGTTATAGATTAAAGCGATTATTATGCGCAAATCAATAAAGATATCATACATAAGCAGTGTTGGGGAAAGTTACTTTTAAAAATAATGCATTACAACATTGCATTACTCCATTAAAAAAAGTAACTAATTACGTTACTTAGTTACTATTTTATGGAAAGTAATACGTTACGTTACTTTTGCGCTACTTTTTAAATCTGGACAGGGCTTGCTTGTTTGTTTTTAAAATAAAAAAGTTATATTTTTGGCAAATATAAAAGCCTTTTCACACCAAAAGTGAAATGAATAAGCCTCAGGCTGAAGGGAAAGTAAATTTACGTCTGTACAGTAGAATGCAGAAGAAGAAATCTCAACACACTTCAGCAATAAACAAAGACACACAAATGTTTGTCTAGAGTAATTTGTGCTTATTAGTACGGTTGAACTGGATCATCGAAGCTCAGAAGCAAAGACATTGATTAACAGAATGGGATTAAATACATAAAGTATATTTGTGTTGTTTAACATTTAATTATTGCAGGTTTGCGTCATATTCTGAGTTGCGTTATTTTTATTTAATTTTGAGGAATACTGAATCTGTGTGGGGGTTTTTTGTGAGTGAGATGAATTAATGCATATTCATATTTATTTTGAACTACAGTAACATCTGATTTCTCTCAACATGGGGACAGGAGAGCTGTCAATCATAAAAAAAAGTAACTTGCGTTACTTATTTGAAAAAGTAACTCAGATATTCTCTTGTAAATTAAAAAGTAATGCATTACTTTACTAGTTACTTGAAAAAAGTAATCTGATTACGTAACTTGCGTTACTTGTAATATATTACCCCCAACACTGTACATAAGAGTGCTATTGTGTGTAGCGATGGGAAGTCCGACTCATTTCAGCTGATCGGTTCTTTTAAACAATTTCACAGAACCGGTTCAATGATTCATTTTATGCTCATGCTGTACGTGATTACGTAATCACGTTGTATCCGAAATAGCGCGAGCGGACATTAAACACTAGTTCATATAGACACATATTGCTGTTTATTACGTTTTTTAGTTTTATTTTCAAGAACGTTTGTTGTTCATGTGCCCGAGTTCAGTCGCAACAATGATTTAGCTCCGAAATATAGATTAATCTAAAATTAATTCTCTACAAAACTGTACAAAATTGTCAGATAAAACATTCATACAATCACGGGATGAAAGTATTTCCAATACGTTTTATTTGTAACATTTTGGAAAGTTGTCTAACATTACGGTTCTTGGCTCATTACAAGCCGGACGTTCGTTCGAACAGAGAAGGTTCTCAGTTCATGTCAGTTCACCGATTCAGTCCAATTCGTAAACGAATCATTCAACCGCTCAGACGGATTTTGTGGAGTCATTAAAAAGATTCGACTCAAAAGAATCAGATTTCAGTAGTGTAGTGGGCGTTGTGATCTGTGTAAACAGAGCTTGCATTATTCTGAGCAAGCACAAGCAAAAACAACGGCGTATGCTAACATTCATTGTGATTGTGAAATCAGATTTTTAATGTCGTGACTTTTTAGTTTTCATCCATTTTTGCTCTCTGGTTCTCTTGATATGGGCTAAATGTTCGAAAGCTGTCAATACATAACTATATAAAATGGGTTCGACGAGCTCCACCCTATTAAAAATCCCAAACGTCGAGGTGTTGATGCAAGAAACTGGCTGTGAGTGACATTTGACACAATTGTGTTTTGTTACTGGCTTATTGTTGTCGCGCTTGAACGAGTAAACAACGATATGAAATAACATTTTTCCTGCACGTTTGTTGCCATTTTTATTTGTAACTCTCAGGCGTATGATCGCTAAGATAAAAGTATCTGAAATATTGGGTAAAAATTCGGTTTGCATGAGCGAAAACTGTCCTAGATTGACAGTGACAGGTGCTGTTCAGTTTGAGAATTTACCAGTTGCAAACGTGTTACAATACATTGTACAAAAACTACATGTATGTCTATATGTCGAACAATTTAAAAATAAAAATGCACTAATGAATTTCAGTGAAGCTGGTTGTAGAGGAGAACTGATTAAATGGTCAGTTCTATTTGTTTACGGTCCACGTGAACTCGTTTGTTAGCCTATTTGTTGAGTCATGATTCTTCAGGGCTTCTGTGAAGCAACAGTTAATGTGATTTCTCTTTTCCAGTCTCGCCTGCCCACATGATTCGTCTCCATGATCGCTTCGAAGCTCTGGATAAAGAAGGACGAGGTCATCTCTGGTGAGACTGATATTTAGTTATATCCATGACACAGACTCAGTTAAGATGCCTTTTGTAATTACAGAAATATTGACCCTTTGGTCTTGTCTCATTCTCACACAGTCCCCAGGATTTTGGAGCCATAAAGGAGCTGGCGATGAACCCAATAGGAGACAGAATAATAGGTGCCTTCTTCTGCCCAGGGTAATGAATCTTAGCATGAGCTCCAAACATTAGGAGAGTGAAAATAATTGATGTTTACACTGGAGTCTTGAATATTGGATTCTATTTCAGATAACCCCACCCCTAAATGACACATACAGGTGCATCTCAATAAATTAGAATGTCGTGGAAAAGTTCATTTATTTCAGTAATTCAACTCAAATTGTGAAACTCGTGTATAAATAAATTCAATGCACACAGACTGAATTAGTTTTAAGTCTTTGGTTCTTTTAATTTTGATTATTTTGGCTCACATTTAACAAAAACCCCACCAATTCACTATCTCAACAAATTATAATATGGTGACCTGCCAATCAGCTAATCAACTCAAAACCCCTGCAAATGTTTCCTGAGTCTTCAAAATGGTCTCAGTTTGGTTCACAAGGCTACACAATAATGGGGAAGACTGCTGATCTAACAGTTGTCCAGAAGACAATCATTTACACCCTTCACAAGGAGGGTAAGCCATAAACTTTCATTGCCAAAGAAGCTGGCTGTTCTTAGAGTGCTGTATCCAAGCATGTTAACCGAAAGTTGAGTGGAAGGAAAAAGTGTAAAAGAAAAAGATGCACAACCAACCGAGACAACTGCAGCCTTATGAGGATTGTCAAGCAGAATTGATTCAAGAATTTGAGTGAAATTCACAAGGAATGGGCTGGGGTCAAGGCATCAAGAGCACCACACACAGACGTGTCAAGGAACTTGGCTACAGTTGTCATATTCCTCTTAAGCCACTCCTGAACCACAGACAACGGCAGAGGCTTCTTACCTGGGCTAAGGAGAAGAAGAATTGGACTGTTGCCCAGTGGTCCAAATTTCTCTTTTCAGATGAGAGCAAGTTTTTTTATTTCATTTGGAAACCAAGGTCCTATAGTCTGAAGGAAGGGTGGAGAAGCTCATAGCCAAAGTTGCTTGAAGTCCAGTGTTAAGTTCCACAGTCTGTGATGATTTGGGGGGCAATGTCATCTGCTGGTGTTGGTCCATTTTGTTTTTTTGAAAACCAACGTCACTGCACCCTTTTACCAAGAAATTTTGGAGCACTTCAATGCTTCCTTCTGCTGACCAGCTTTTAAAAGAAGCTGATTTCATTTTCCAGCAGGATTTAGCTCCTGCCCACACTGCCAAAAGCACCAAAAGCTGGTTAAATGACCATGGTGTTGGTGTGCTTGACTGGCCAGCAAACTCACCAGACCTGAACCCCATAGAGAATCTATGGGGTATTGTCAAGAGGAAAATGAGAAACAAGAGACCAAAAAATGGAAAAAATGCAGATGAGCTGAAGGCCACTGTCAAAGAAACCTGGGCTTCCATACCACCTCAGCAGTGCCACAAACGGATCACCTCCCTTCGACGCCGAATTGGGGCAGTAATTAAAGCAAAAGGAACCCCTACAAAGTATTGAGTAAATGTACAGTAAATGAACATACTTTTCATAAGGCCAACAATTCACTAAAAATTATTTTTTTATTGGTCTTATGAAGTATTCTAATTTGTTGAGATAGTGAATTGGTGGGTTTTTGTTAAATGTGAGCCAAAATCATCACAATTAAAAGAACCAAAGACTTAAACTACTTCAGTCTGTGTGCATTGAATTTATTTAATACACGAGTTGAATTACTGAAATAAATGAACTTTTCCACGACATTCTAATTTATTGAGATGCACCTGTAAAAACGAAACTGGTGGTTAGTCGATTCATATTTTGGTCAGACGGTCTTTCCTGTCTAAGTTGGTGGTTTTTGACAAAAATAAACTGCACAATGATCAGGAAATTAGTTCTGAAAGATACAGCATGCTTGAATACATTTCTCAAAAAGGTCTTTTTCAGTTGTGTCTTGAAGTCATAAATAATGATGATAATCTCAGGAAGGAAACGGTGGACTTCCACACTTTTGTGAAGATCCTGGCTCATTTCCGGCCTGTTGACAAGAACCGACCCAAAGAGCCCAATTCTCCTGAACCCATCAATAGCAGGAGCAACAAACTCAGATGTATGTTTGCTTTTGCTTTTACCCGGGAGATTATCCACATCCTCTCAGTAATGGAATGGGCGATGTTACTGTAGAGATAATGTACATTCAGACGGCTATTATCACAGAATAAAAGACACCCTGAAAGGGTTTATTTCACGATAATGACCATCTGACTGAATAATATCCTGCTTATTACACTGCTGTTCACCAAATAAATAAATAAATGGACATGAGATATTGATTTGAGTCGAAATAATCTTGTTCCATTAAATCTCGCCTGGTTCTTCATTCCTGTAGTTGCGTTTCAGTTGTATGACCAAGACAAGGATGGCAAGATTTCCAGAGATGAGCTTTTAAAGGTCACTAGCTTCTTCATTCATGTTTTCAGCAGTTTTCTCACAAAATGATCAAGACTGACAGCAGCCTGATTGACAGGTTCTCCGGGCCATGCTGGGAATGCAGGTGACAGAGGAGCAGCTGGAGAGCATAGCAGACCGCACTATACAGGAAGCAGATCTAGACCGTGATGACGCAATATCGTTTGAGGAGTTTCGTAAGGTATCACCTGAAATTCTGCATTCACGGTGTTTCATAAAAGTATGGAAGCATATAGGTAGCGAAATTCAATTTAAAATGCAATATGCAAAATGGCAATGCAATATTCAAAATGGCAACGCAATATTCAAAATGGCAATGTATTTCTGTATTTAAATTTACATTTTCCATTACCCATACGTGCAAAGTTTGGTGCAAAAGGAAAATGACAATTAAATTATAAAACTTACATTTGCCATTTCCAACAGTAGTCTTAATATGTAAATTGCATGCAAATTTGAACGCTTTATAAGTTGCGAAATGAAAATGAAAATGTAGGCCTATAACTCGAATTGATTTGATATGTGTAACATTTTCAAGCAGAAATGGTAGCAAAATGATCCTTTAAATGCTATTTGTCCTAAATGCATTTAGACTAAAAGTTAGAACACTTAGGATTGCATTTTCATCATGATGCCGTGGGATATTTGTAGCAAAATTCAGTTTGAAAATGCATTCCGAGCTGACCACGCCCGAGCTGACCCTCCGTCACTCATTGCTTCAAGGCAGGATTGGTGGAAGCATGTTACGTCTGGATCGTTTGAAGCGTGGCGGCTGGAGATCTGATAAGATCGCTGAATTCACTCGCAGATGAAGTGGAGCGTGAACAGAGAAATAAATATCGAGCAGGTCACACTAGCAAGACACACGATAAAATGTTCTATTTAATACATTAATTTAAATTAATTAATTAATACAAACATTGTTTGAAATGATTAATACGTCCCTGTTTTGAAAGGAATTCCTTCATGACTGTTATTAAGGTTATTAAAGCCTTTGTTGGAAAAGTAAATAAATTATTTGAATTATGTTTGATTTTGTTATAACACTTTTCAGTAACAATATTTAATATTACAGTAAAGTGTAGTAGCTTTTTAAGTTTCTAAAATATCCTATAATTGTAACACTCGGAGGTAACTTGAACTCTATACTTTATGAAAGGAAAGGAAAACTAATTTGGCGAAGTTAAAAACAAACATTGGCCCTCCAGGAGCGGGACTGAGAACCCAAGAATTAATTGATTTATCAACACCATCTTTAAATTTGCAACATCTGTTGTAAATATATGTATAGGCCTATGTTTAAATATATACATTTACTGTAATATGAAATATTGTAACTGAAAAGTGTTATAACAATCAAACATGAAATAATTTATTTACTTTTCAAATGAAGGCAGGGTTTCTGCGGGGCATTGAAAATAATAAAAATTCATTAAATGACCTTTAAGTCATTCAGGACTTCCGTTCAAAAACTCGGGAAGTCTTAATTAATTTCAAACAATTTTTTGTATAATTAATTAATTTAAATTAATGTTTCTAATAGACACATTTATAGCAGAACCTCAAGTAAACTACATGTTATTTTGTTTAGTCATATACAGGTGGGAGCTTTTTCAATTTATTACTCAGAACGACTTATTAGCCTACAACACCTTTAAAGACTTATTCAGGGAAGTACAGCAGGATGCAGGAAATGACTGAGTATTATTTTAGGAATAAAATATTATTGTAATGCTTGTAATGTCCATTTAAAGTCTTTACACAGCAGCTTGGCTCCTTAATGTTTAAAAAACCCACTAGTGTCAAGACGCTGACGTCACGTGGGTCACCCGCAGTGTAAGACGCTCAAAGCTCAAGACGTTCGGATAGACGTTCGATCGGTCGTTCGAACGTTTGATTTTAGCATGGAATACGCTTCATATATTTCTCTGTTCACGCTCCACTTCATCTGCCAGTGAATTCAACGATCTTATCAGATCTCCAGCCGCCATGTTTCAAACGATCCAAACGTAACACGCTTCCGCCAATCCCTGCCTTGAAGCAATGATTGACAGAGGGTGGGCGTGGTCAGCTCGGAATGCATTTTCAATTTGAATTTTGCTACAAATATCCCACGGCGTCGTGATGAAAATGCAATCCTAAGTGTTCTGTTAGTCTAAATGCATTTAGGACATATAGCATTTAAATTATCATTTTGCTAACATTTCTGGTTGAACATGTTACACATATCAAATCAAATTGTGTTATATCCGAGGGTTTAAATCATTTTCGAATTCGGGGCAACAGTTTAAGCGTTCAAATTTGCTGCAATTTACATATAAGGACTACTGTTGAAATGGGCAAAGTGGAAATATATAAGTGGGGTAAGGATTTTTCATTTTGCCTTTTGCCACCAACCAATAGCACGTAGATGGTATGGAAAATGGTAAATTCACATACAGAAAGGGGGTGCATATTGCCATTTTGAATATTGCATTTTAAATAGAATTTTGCTACCTATATGCTTCCATATAAAAGCACCTGTTATTATTCTGATGGAATGTGACTGCTAATAATTGTGTTTCAACCTGTTTATTGTTTAGTCTCTGGAGAAGGTCAACATTGACCACAAGATGAGCATTCGCTTCTTGCGCTAGACTACTAGAGCATCATGGGATAGCGTGTATGCCTTTATCTCCAAGCTTCAGAGAATGGAAGGAATATCCCAAAATGCCAAGGACAGTATGATGGGATCAGTGTTTGTCTGTCTAACAGGAATTTAATGCACTGGTAATGTCTGCACAAAAACTGCACATTGACAAATATTTACACTACTGGAGAAGTGATTTTTAAGTTTATCCATGATGGCATTAAATTGATCAAAAGTGACAGTGTAAAGACATTTATATTGTTACAAAAAGATTTGTTTCAATAAATTATGTTCCTTTGAACTTGCTATTCAGCAAAGAATCTTGAAAAAATGTTTCTACAAAAATATTGATTAGCTGATAATAATTATTATTACTGATAATAATAAGAAATGTTTATTGAGCTGCAAAGCTGCATATTAGAATTCTGATGTAGAATTCAGAAATAGATTTCTGAAGGATCATGTGATACTGAAAATGGCTTTACTTTGACAGCTTTACAGTCACAGGAAATTTAAAATGACATTTTAAAATATATTAAAATAACAAACAGGTTGATTTCAAATTCTGCGGTTTATTTTGATTTTAAAATGCAATCCTTGGTGAGCATAAGAGACTTCTTTCAGAAACATTTAAAAATCTTACCGACCCCTATAGATTTTTGCATTCTGTGTCTTGATGAATTAATTTGATTGAATTGATTGGTTAATTTTGTATATAATTATAACTAGAAAAAAAAGAGTTCATAATAGTCTTCAGAATGCACAGTGTTGAATTATCTTATGTCACCCTATGTGGGAAAAAACAATTATTTTTTCTCTCTCTCTGTGAAGTGTGACAATCTCAAGGTAAGATTTCCCAAATCTAAAGGTTTATTAGATGTTTACGCTTTCATCTCGGTAGTTTTTTAGTGTCTTGGTTGCATGATGCTTTCCATAAATTTTTTTAATTCTGTAAATTTATCTTAATTCCTGATAAAAACTGGATTTTTTTTCTGAATTCAAATCTTAAGAAATGTGTTATTCTTTCAATGCAGCTATGCTTCTTGCAATTTTACCTACAAGTGAGAACCTCAGCTCCTACAGCATGCACTTATGCATGCTGTACCAAAACCACTAAAAAAAGGGCTTTTTCATCTTTGTATGAAATTTAACTGACTTTTAAGAATGATATTGAAAATTAACTTTGCACAGCATTCAAAGTATTGTTTGGTATCTTTTTGGACCAAAGTTTTTAAAAATTGCTGACCTCTTCTTGTGGCACAAACCCAATTCGATAAACAGTGAGCAGTTTTTAAATTGTATTATGCAGTTAGATCACACATAATTTTTGAATACATCTGAACAGCCTTTTATTCTAAGCTGTGTTTTGCTATAGCCACTAGGTGGCGCCAAGTGTGTATTGTTGATTCATGCCAGTGATACACTACCATTCAAAATTTGGAACGATTTTTAAAGCGGTTAATACTTTTAAATTGATCCAAAGTGACAGTAAAGACACTGATAATGTTGGTGAGCACAAGTACTTCTTATAAGTACATAAATACTTTTCGGTTCCAAAAATTTTGAACAGTAGTGTATACTGTAGTGACCAAACACTTCTGTATAAAGATGTAGAATTTAATGTATTCCTCTTTCATATATGTGGTTTATTGTTTAATATATTTAAAATGAAATAGATTTGTACAGCATCATGCAGTATCCAAGTTATTATGCTTTACTCTTGGGCATACAGGCCACCAGCAACCAGTAACAGGAAAAGCCAGTGCCTAAAGAGAACCACAAAGAGAGAGAAGACTTCTCTTAATACTGGTATGTGCATTTTATAAACCTAAATAAAAAAGAAATGTCAAGTTGTCATGATTGTCCACAAGGGTTTTGTACCTGCTATTGTGATGGTCATGGTCAAACGGTACAGAAGGGCATCAGTGGAACCTCCTTTAATGTGGACTGGCAGACCGTTATCCTCCTGTAAGTGTGGATAAATGTTGCAAACAAAAGGAGATGTTACTCTTGCAATGTACGGCCACAATGCAACATAAAATTTGTATAGTTGTATTAATTGAAAAGTCCTTTTTGTTGTGCGAAAGTAATCTTTGCAGATATAAATATGTTTCTTCAGATTAGATACACAAAGAATAATATGAATCTTCTACTTAAATATAGTTATTTACTTGAGGATTTTATAATGCTTCATTAAGTTCTATAATCCATATTATTATTTGTGTTATTTATCTCAATTATTATCCTTATAAGGGCTTGCATATTTACAGTTATTAACAATAAGTAATAATTCTACTTATTTAATTTATTTTACATTTCCATTAGAATATATTCTATCTTTAAGACGATTTTTCAATAATGTTGTAACCAAACAGTTTTGGTTTCTATTTTATTTTTTTTACATACAAACAGAAACTGAAACTGGTTTGTTCCCAACATTTAAATATATATAGATATATATATTTTTTTGTGTTCCACAGAGGAAAGAAAGTCATTCACACTGAATTTTAAAGCTTTTTACTTGACCTCTGAAATGTGCAAATGTAAATCAGAGCACAGTGCACACGCCATCTAAACTGATTCATATATTTTATGTATGAGAGTGTATTTTTGACATCATGTCAGTCTGAAATTCTTCTTACCAGGAAAACCTTCTGTCTGTCGGGCACCTTGTTTTTCATTTGCCGGACTGTTGTGTTGAACGCCCGTGAGGCTAGCCGGGGAACACTCTGAAATAACCAAAGTTTCATTACATTTTAAGTATGTGAGTTATTGAAGCATATTCAGTGATATTTCAGTCATGTCAATTAAACATTCATCCCATAAACATTGTAGAACAATGTGCTAAAACACATTAGTTCCATGCTAATATATGTAAGCAATGTCTGAAATGATAGTCTAAAACATGGTAGCAGCATGTCAAATTATGCTAGCAACATGTTAAAACATGCCAACAAAATGCTAAAACATGCTAGAATCATGCTAAAACGTTAAAACATGGTAGCAGCAAAAATGCTAGTGATGTGCTAAGACATGCTAGAAACAACTTTCTATCTGTCGCATACAGATTCTATGGCTTTACAAGTTTTTCCATTGACATTTTCCATTAAAGACAGTTTGTTGTGTTTTTCCTCATTAAATTAGGAAAATTCATGAATTATCAACCTAAGTCTGTGTTAAGGGGAGACACTGCAGGCAAAAACACTGTTTTTTCATGCACCTGTCAAATTTGAGATTTTGGGCTTTTTGGTTTTTCATAATTTTTTTTTTCAGACTAGTGGAAAGAAAACATCCAAAAGACACTGTTAAGTGTTTCTTTTATAGCACTTTATCTATTTGTGTCAATAGATTTCAATTACAATGCATATTTTTAAAGGCTGTTTTCTCAAAATGAGTTTTTTCTCCAACGCTGAGCCATAAATCTCCTCTTCAGTAGCACTTACACTCACCAAACTTTACATTTTTATTCCTGTCTATATTCTGAAGGTTTTTACAGAGGGATTTGTTCATATATAATTTGCTTGATTATATACAACATTTTATTCCCCCCAAAATTGTGAAAATATAGTGTTTTCTGTCCATTCTATGCATTTTCTGAATTATGGTGTGACAAAAATGAGATACCCAAAATTCCCTCTGTAAAAACTTTTGACTCTAATATGTCAAAAAAAATGTAACAAGAATTTTGAAACTGACATAATCCAGTGTTTAGATTTTTTTTACTAAAAATGTATGCAAATTAGTGCATATATCATTATATAATGACTCATTAGAATATTTAAACCTAACATTTTAGAAAACTTGTAATACAAAAAATGTTTGCAATTATCAATGTAATCAATCAGCTGGGTAAGTAAGATGTGATAACTATGTTATTTTTTTTACCCTATTCACCTGCAGTGTCTCGCCTTAAGTAGGTTAGGTTGTATTTTTGAACTTTCTTTTGGAACTCTTAGACCCCAAAGAGAAGACTAAGCAAATCCACACCTGAATATTTTGAATATCTTTGCTATATTTCAAGTAAGTTAAGTAGAACGAAACATGTGAAAGGAATGTAACATTTTATGGTTCTGAAGGTCAACCCAGCTCATGTGGAGCAGAAATTAGTTGTGGTTTTAGCCAATTGCTGCTCACCAGCACCTGGAACAAACCAATCAGATCATAATACACAATGGTGGGTTGGACTGAGAACTTCCCACCCCTTTTTATTTCACGTGTCCCCCCTGTGCCGTGTGTGTGGTGTGGGTGTGTGTGTGTGGTGTTGTGTGTGTGTGTGTGTGCTGAAGTGTGTGTGTGTGTGTGTGTTTCTGCATGTAGGCTTGCTAAATGTGGAGAGGCTAATCGTGACATGACCTCTTCAGTGCCCATTTAAAAAAAAAAAACACGTGTCCATTTCATATCAGAACACACTTATTGCAGAGACTCAAGACAACAAGTTTACATGCAAATCTATGATCTGTTAGTTTCCATGTAGAGTACTTAAAATTATTTCTGATTAGGTTTTTTAAAACATTTGTTTGCACAATCAAAAAGTTTGGAACTGAATTGTTTGCTCATAAAGCATGTGCTTCGGTATCAGGTGACTGTTGAGTGTTTTCTTTAGAGGTCGTCAGTCATTCTAAAACCATTGAAATTACCAGTGTTTACAGTACAACTTTAAAACAACAATAATCTCTTCGTATCAAAAACAAGACTACCAATAACCAGCTTTCCTAAGCAATGTCTGCAGTACGGTGGTCAGAGTATCATTGTGTGGCTTAGTTCCTGTTTCACAAGTATTTTAGGAGTAGATTCTTCCTGAAAACACATCTACAGCTGTTATGCAACAGACTATGGAAGAATAAAGAAGAACAGCAGTGTATTTACCAGTAAATGCCTCATGTCCGACGCTGCTCTCGGTTGAGAGGGGGGGGGGCGGTTTGAGCTTGTTGATTCTTGTCTATTGGGGGCCCTTAACAGGACACACACAGAGCTTTTGAACCAGAGCCAAGCACTTCAGATACGGTGAAAGATCGCTCTGAACAGCCAAGCTGCCAGCTGACATGCAACACTGAACTGCAAAGAAGTAGTCATTTTTCATTTTTACAAAGCATATTGTAATGTTTTGTTCATTGAAGCATAATGCCTTAAAATGTCTTAAAGGAGACATATTATGCCCCTTTTTACAATATGTAATATAAATCTGTGGTGTCCCCAGACTGTGACTGTAAAGTTTCAGCTCAAAATACCCCACAGATCATTTATTATAACACAAGGCCACATAAAAAATAAACTGTGCAACACTTTCCAAGAATTTTATGATTAAATTCTACCAATGAGACTTTTTCTTATCTTGATATTATCAATACAGTTTTATCAGCCTAATATTTGACTTTCTTCCACTCCCAAACAATTTGAAAAAAATATTTTTAATCTATTCATTAAAATGTGCTCAACAAGTCTATTAAAGTCATTGCACATAAAACACATAAAAAGTTTTTAAAAAATGTCTGCATCTTAGTCGATCAGTTACAACTAGTAAAAAATGTCAAGTCAAATAATTAATATTCACCAGCCAAGCTGATTAGGTTTATAATGTGTCCCGTTCTATTTTTTTCAGATTGTTCCTATTGAGCTCAATGTTCAACACATTTCATGCTCAAATTTTTTAGCTTTGGGAATTTTGCCTACATTTTGAAATGAGTCAAATGACCCATTAGCGCACAGTAAAACAGCTGTGCATCTGTAATGAAGGCCATGTGAGATCATCCAAATTTGGCCATCATCACCTGGCCAGCAAGAGCAGAGCTTTCCCAGCCATTTACATGATGAAACAAGGCCAGTGACCTCACAATGACCAATAGAAAGCAGTTTATATAGTTCAAAAGACCCATTTTCATGGTTTTTCAGAAATATGTCATGATTGCACAGAAAAGCAATCATTCCCCAGAGAACATATAGTGAGGGGAAAGAGTTTTGGCCGAGAGGGCTGAAACATCCAAGTTCCTGAGGCTCAATAAAAGTGTCTAAAAGAGTGGGGCTATAAAAAAGGGTCTGTAGCCCTGAGTTCTTGCCTGCTCCACCAGGGAAATTCCCTTTGTCTTAGTGTATGCAACTAATTACAGAAGGAAGGCTGTGCTGCAAATGGTGTCTATAAAATAATAAGTGTCTGTCCATAAAGTTCAAGCTGACAAACTAGCATGCAGCCCCATCAATTTATCAACAGCGGGAAAGGGGGGGCTAATGGACCTTTTAGTAGCCAGGAAAAGGAAGCACTATGTCATGCATATAGTGCGGTTTTGAGTCACCAGACAGAGGACGGCATTCACAACTGTGCGTTTTCACATACCTGCATTTGAAATCTCTCTTAAACGTGCCCGCTCCGTCAACACTGCAAACAGTTATTAACAATAAGTAATAAATTCTTAATTATTTATTTATTTTACATTACCATATAGAATATATTTATATCTTTAAGAGGTCTTTAAGATTTTTAAAATGGGGGTTTTAAATTTATGAGTGAAACAAGGTCTGTGGCAAATATAAATTGATGATATTTGGGCGTTTTACTCTGCAACGTGAATTAGACAAACCCATACTGAAAACTGGAAGAAAATTTTTTTTGAAGCAGCATGGTTTTATTTGGCTTTTTATTAAGTAACCATAAGAATGTATGCAGTGCACATTCAATAACAAAATGTCCAAATATCATCAATTTATATTTACCACAAACCTTGTTTTACTCATAAACTGGAAAACCCATTATAAAAATCCACAGGAAAATCTTGATGGAAACCGATTGAGATTTAGTCTTCCAGCTTTTGACCTCACGGCTGCAGCACTCTATAGAATGTCTTCATAGCATAAATACAATGCTTAAGTGCTTAATATTTTTGAAAATGCCTATTTTGAGTGGATGCAGAAACATGCTGTTTTTCATGCCTGTCTCTTTAAATGCAAATGAGCTGCTGCTCCCTGCCCCCTTTTTCAGAATAGAGCAGCTTGTACCTACTAAAAACATCTGTTTTGGTTCTGATTATCATGTTTATCGCACTGAAATCATGCGTTTTATACCATATGAGTTTAAACTTCTGATATACGGTTTTCTGAGCGCACACATCTGAAGCACACGGACAGAAAGCGGCTGTCACAGCATGTGAGTACTAAACTAAGTTCTCAATCACACACAAGTTTGTTAAAAACACACATGAGTTACAAAAACAGTGGGTTATGTCTGTGAAGGTAAACAGCTGAGAAATAAATTGCATGTTTATTTTAGATCTGTGTGGCAGCAGCGTAATATTCAGTAAATAAATAATAAATTCACTGCTCTCTTGTCTCCTCTGAGGCTGGGACTGTAAATAGTGTTCTGTGCTCGTCTGTGCAGCCAAAGACAGAACAGTTAGCATGTTTTGCTCAAACTTTCACCATGACATTAGAACTAATACACACACGTTGTCACCTGTGAAATCAAAATGATAACGCTGTGGGTGTAAACTTACAGATTAAGGGGTGGTAATATTATAATGAGATCCCTTTGCCACGTCACCAAGGGAGCGAAATCAGACGTGCTTGTTTTCTCAGACGTTTGCAGAAAAAGGCTTCCCAAAACAAGTTACTGGGTTCATCTTTTTCACGTTCCTTGTTTGTTAGATGCACCGGGACCTGATTATAGCACTTAAAACCTGGAAATTCAGATTTTCATGATATGTCACCTTTAAACTATGCCTGTATTTTGTCATGAATAGAGACAGTCCAAAGGTCCCACACTACTACCTCCATTCTTCATTTTAAAGTTAAAGATTATTTAATATCAAAACAATTCATTACTGTCCCGAAATCTGACTCTCAAGAATGTGGGTCATTATTTCTACAACAGATAAAGTTTTATTAAAATATTAATGGAGTCATGATTTTGGTTGGAGTTAACAATTTTGAATTTCCACAGCTATTTTGCAGCCTTCAAAAATAAAATAGAATTAAATAAAATAATAAAATAATGAAATGGCACATCAGACAAATAAGCATTACATTTTGTCACAACTGTTTTTAAGCTTAACTTACCAAACCTTCAAAATAAAATGAAAAATAAAATAATAAAATTACAGCCATCTGACAAATAAGCATTTAATTTTCATTAGTTTATATCTATGTCACCTATAACATTAGCATTTGATTGGTTAGTGTCTTTCAAAGGCAATTTTAAGTGATATCTTGCTTTGTGAAGTAATATCATATGTTATATAATGTTATGTTATAATAATATGCCAGTGTGTGCATATTTAATAAAAGGACATTTAATTCAGTCATGATTTTAAAAAGTTCAATGGGTAAACAATATAAAATTATTGTTTTATTTGCATTTTGATTAAAAAGGTTCTGTGTAAAAAAAAAAACTTTGTGTTATAAAAAATAGCTGTTATAAAAAAAAACATTGTGTTATATAAAGCTAAAAATTGGGCTTGAAAGGGCACTGTTATCATGATTATCTTGCACTTTTCAAGTGCCTCAATTATGAAAGATCACTCAGGCGAGACTTTCTCCAATTCTCCCCAGTCTCTTTCTAATCATACTGCATGGCAGTATCACTTCCTTTTCTCAGGTATGCAAACATAGAACGTTCACTTGTTTGTGGTATGTTTCGCTTCTGCGTTAGACTAGGGGAAAGGAAAGTGACGCTGACACTATCACAGGAGCTCAGAGCTGCAGGATCAACATGAGCTACGGTAGTTACTTCACACTTTCATCTCAGTAAAGAAATATATTTATAGGTTATATATAGGTCAGACTGCAGTTGTTCTGAATTTATAGATTTTGCTTCAACTGAATTGTGCTGTGTTGTTTCAGATAAACACATCCTCTGGGCCTGCGTCGCTGCTCTGGTCACTGGTTGGGTCCTCACGAATGATGATGGACACTGTTCTGGGACTGTCACGAGGCAGTAAGACACAGTCATTCAAATATTCTTTAATTAATAAATCACCATACGTTATTGACTAGTACAGACCAGCAGTATCTATCAAATATTTAAAGGAGTAGTTAAGATAGTTCTTCCCAAAATGAAAATTTGGTGAGAATTTACTCACCCTCAGGCCATCCCAGATGTAGATTTTTTGTTCATAGGAACAGATTTGGAGAAATGGTACATCACTTGCTCACCAATGGATCCTTTGCAGTGAATGGGTGCCGTCAGATAGATGATAAAAACATCACAATAATTCCACACGACGCCATCAATTAACATCTTGTGAATTGAAAAGCTGCATGTTTATAATAAACAAATATCATCATATATCAAGACATTTGAACTTTTTTTTTTTATAAACGATCAGGGTTTCTGGCCCCCAAAATACCCAGTCCATAATCCATAATAATGCTTCTTCCAGTGAAAAAGTCCATTCCTTGTTGTCCTCTCACATCAAAATCCACCGACATATTTGTTTTGGACTGTTTTCACATGGTGGGGGTGTAAAACGGTTTATGCTCTTGAGCAATATTTTTCTTCTGATTTTATAGGCAAGATAAGATTACTTTTTTTCTGTAGAAAGCATATATATGGATAGACGACTCGTTTGAAGGTCAAATGAAAAAAAAAAAACAGCTTGATGATGGTGTTTTATTACAACAGACAGCCTTCACTTCACAGCTTTAATGCCGGCTTCATTGGTCGACGGACGTTGGAGCAACCCGAGTGGTGTGGATTACTTGTGGAACATTGTGATGTTTTTATCATCTGTCTGACGGCACCCATTCACTGCAAAGATCAGGTGTGGTGAGCAAGTGATGTTATGCTAAATTTCTCCAAATCTTTTCAGATGAAGAAACAGTTGAATTTTTGGGTGAGCTATTCCTTTAAATACTGCAAACGAGCACAGTTAAATAAACAATAAAATAATGTATTTCAACAGAAATGCAGGGCTGCACAGAATTTAAATAGATACAGCAAATAGAAAGAAAAAGTACAACTCCCTTTTCATTTTCAGCTCATGCAACTGGACTTGTATGCATCTCACTCTTCAATGGCCTGGCAGTTTCTGTATTGTATGTCTTTATATTTTATTTTATATATTACACCAGTGCTAGTAAACTTTACACAAGATGCTATTGCAATCTGCCTGAAATCATGTGAAGCGTATAACTGATATTGATATCTGTGCTTCATATGAAAACGGTTGTGAACTCTCTCTTTCATGTTACTTCTACTTAACACGGCCATCTTCTTTTTTCCTGCCCTCCCACAGGGTATTAACAACAAAACCAGCTGCAAAATACCACAAACTGTTCAATACTGGACCATCCATGGCCTGTGGTGAGGAATTCAATGGCCGTTGTTCCCACTCCCGCTCATATGAAAATGAACAGTTCACAGGAACATTCTGTATTTTTGATTGGTCTTTAATTTATTATTTCTGACATTATTATTAATTTCTTTATTTTGACATTTTCTAATGACATTTAGGCCTATACGTACTGGTCACTGCTGTGACTGTTGGCCGATATATCATTCCCATCTTGAGGTAAAAATACTTCAATCAACTGTTTATTTGTTTTTACTGTTATTTTTTGAAACATCACCAATATAAAATGTAACATCTTGTTCATGTTCAGGAAGTTGAGCCTGAACTCACTAAGCTGTGGCCATCGTTTATAAAAGGAAAGCACTTCTTCTACTTCTGGTAAACACAAACTATGACCTTTCTGTGTTGTGTGATTTAACGTCTCACAGCTTGAAACACACATTTCCACAGTAAAGGTGTTTAAAAAGGTGTGGGAAGAAATTAGCATTTTAAGTTTAAAGCAGCACTATGTAACTTTTGGCGCTCTAGCGGTTAATAAACAGAACTGCACACATCTCGCGGAAGAACATTCCACCGGAACTACTTCTCTAAGTTTACGTCTATGGCGATTCACGAAGGGATGTGTTACTCCGCAGCGGTGACGACCTGACCAGGCTACAATAGTCCAAATATAAGTACTTATTATAAGTATACCGTAGTGACTCGGAATAAGACAAAAACGCGGTTTGGAAGGTGAATTCATGATGTACTCGCTGATTATATACATTTTGCAAATTTTGAACACAGAAAAAGTTACATAGTGCTGCTTTAATATCTGGTATGTCTGACAGTAGCTCAGTCATATTTTCATTTGATTTGGTTTGGCAGGAGGGAGGAATGGATTAAACACGGGACGTGTGCAGGCTGTGTGGAGGCCATGGGTTCACCGCTTCTTTATTTCCAAGCCGCAGTCAAGCTTCGGAGACTCTTTGACATTGACAAGTGGGTGTTTTTAGCATATATACACGTTACCATGATATCATTTTATCATTCGCTCATCTGTTTCCCCCTATTTACATTTTTTTTAGTATCTTGGAAAGATCTGGAATCAAAACCTCATGCGAAGTGTCATATAAGGTAAGTTTATTGGGCAAATTTGAATAGATTTGAGAAGCAACACTTCATCAATCTTTCCGTGATGTGATCTGCAGCATGATGACATACGGGGTGTTCTGACCCCGCTGCTCGGACAAAACTATGATTTGCAGTGTGTGACGGACAGCGAGGTGAGATAAGCATTGTTCAATTATATTTACTAGATTCAGTCGAGAATATCAAGAAATATCGAGTTTAATAGGGATTGTCAACCGAACAGTCCCAAAATCCCGATGTGTAAAAAGACATTTGTACATTGCTTCCTGTCCAGCAGATGGCACTAGATAATATCCAATCATATTTTGTGAATATGAGTTAGTAGGCTTAGTAGCCTAGTTTTTTTTTGATGGCAAGAACGTCTCTTTTGAGTTGTCTGTGGGCGTCACGTAAAAACAACATAGCACAAGTGTAGTCGGATTCACAAATAACGAACCAAATACTTACAGCACTAACGTGTAGCTAGATTCATGAAATAAATTACTACTTTTAATAAGTAGGTCAAAAAGACGTGTTATAATGAATCCACTGTGAAATACTGTGTCAATGTACATGCATAAATTGAATGTATTCTTCGAGAGCTTCTTCCAGATGCAAGCAAAAATGGCATTATAACGGAAATATCCTCAGATGAATTGGAATTAGGAAATCTGTATTAATACCCAGTCTTAATAACATGAATAAATGATTAAAAAGTAAAATAAGTAAATTACAATTAAATCTAAACCCAAAAGCATGACTGTTCTTTCCTCATTTTTAGGGTCGTGAAGCGTGGATCCAGCTGAAGATCCATCTCTTCAGGAACCAAACCCTTGGATGCCCCAAACAAGAACAAGAGCAAAAGTTTGATCAGTTACCGTGGTCTAACAGCACAGGACATCCCTGTCCAAAGAACAGCACCATCTTTTATGTTCCAATTAACTACGAAAATCCTCACGAACCCTGTAACTAAGAGAAGCTGAAGTCATAGACTTTCACTGATTTCATGTTTGACTGTCCTTTTCCCAGTTTTCTCAGACCTGATGCATGTGTTTTAATAAAAATGTTACATAATTCCTAATGTATTTAACCTTGGGGCATTTTTTTCCCTTTAATGAGCAAGAAGGAAATATACAAATCACGGAATAAAGGGTTTTGAAAGACCTTTAATGCACTCAGAATATACACCAGTTATTAATGACATTAAAGGTTCAGTAATGTAATGGACCAGTAATGTAATGGAGCATGATGTTGAATAAACTTGTGTGGTGCCGAGCACAGCGGTTTATCTCATCTGTTGGAGCTCAAATCACTCATTAAGTGAATAAAAATGGAATTCCTCTTTATGGTCGATGTTCTAAACACCAGCAGGCAATAAAAAGTTTAAAACGAACAGCCGTCAGCTATGAAATATTTCATGCGAAAACTCAGGATGGATGGATTTGGGAACTCATGGTTCACATTTTATTTGACATGGAATCAGTTTGCCAAAAAGTATGTTTCTACACCACAGAAGAAACAAAATAGACTATCCACTAAAACCTTCGACTAAGTGCAAAGGAGAAAAAAAAAAAGATGTAAAATGACAGCTACTTCACAATGTAGATGAAGACAAACAGAAGAAAAAAAGAAAGCTCACTCAAAGTGAATGATCTGCAGCATCTGGATTCGAATAGAAAAATGTGTTTAAATGCGTGGTGTTTTTCACGCTTCCAATTTCCCAAGGAAGCGGAGATTGAGAATCTTCAGTTGCTCATCCAGCTCCATTCTAACAATGCCGTCTTCACCATCAATACTGAGCAGGACTCCTGTGGCCTCCCTGTCCTCTCCCAGAATCACCTTCACCTGAGAAGCACACATTCACATTTATTTATGTTGGAGAAACATTTTTCCAAATTTGTTGTTACAACACAACTGACTGTGACACATAATAACCGGGTTCTTAAGCTGAATTTGGGACATCGGATTCAGTGGGAGAAGCTGCAGGATATAAATCCAAGTGATAATCTGTCTCTGCTTCCAAACCTGTTCATTGCCTAAACTCTTCACTGCGCATCCACTATATATAATGGAGACCAGCAAAATTTGCCCTGGTTAATTCTCATTACTTAAGTGTCTGCAGCACGGATTCCATTCAAGAGTGATTTCAGGCAAGTATATGCTTCATTGGTTCTTGCAGCTGTGACTTTCATGATTATGGACTTGTGGTTCTCTAAAAACTCTAAATCCAGTATTTCCCAAGAAATTAAAGGCCTAACAGTTTATGTATGTATATATGATAGGGGTGGCCACCAGAGGCCTCACGATACGATGTTATCACGATACTTGTCACGATACAACAGTGTTGCGATTTTAAATATATTGCGATATTCTACGATATATTGCAATTTATTACCTTTTTCCAACTTCAAATTATGTCCCCAAAGGAAAACTTTGACATCTGTTTTAACTAAAAAAAAACATTTCTGTTTGTTTATCTCACTTCAGTTTTATAGTTGCAGTGCAAAATGGGATTGTCAAACAGACAAACTGACCAACACTTTCATGAAAAAAGTCATAAATGTTGTATGCACCTGGCAAAATCAACTATTTGTATTGCAGTCTAATCTAGTCCACCTTAACTAAATGTAAACAGGTATGCACTGCTGTACTACAACAGGTATTTTGAACAGTGCAACTTGAAATTTTACTAAAAAGTTGTACAGAACCTTCAGCAATTGGGGCATTTGAAAGAAAATTACTGTTAAATTTAAATTAAATTAAATAAAACCTGTAAGACAAAGAGTTCGTTACATTCTAGGGTTGCATACGAACTGAAATTAATTCTGGGCTTGAAACGGAAACCGAAGTAATTCTGGCTGCACTGGCCACGAAAAGCTCCGACAATCCGACGGATTTAATGATCTATTATTGAAATAATATAAAGTAATTGAAGACTTTTAAATTTGTTCAATTTCGGAATGAGAAGAACTTTAAAAAAAAAAAGCCACAATAAAATAACCACACTTTACTGAAGTAACAATAAACCTGGACAGAATTTTATTAATATTATTGTGTTAACGCTTTACAATAGGTTTCAGTAGTTAACAGTAGTTATTTACTTAGTTATCAGCTAAGAAATGAACAATAGTTCTTCAGCATTTATTCAACATCTATCCTAAGCAGCGGTGCATTATTAAAATCAACAGTTGTGCTTGTTAACAGTTAATGCACTCTGAATTAACATGAACTAACAGTGAATAACTGTATTCTCATACAAACTAACATTAAGAAAGATTAATAAATACTGTAACAAAATGATTGCTCATCATGATAGTTAATACCTTAACTGATATTGTTGGTTTTTTTTTTTTTTTTTACTAATCAAAATAAGATAGTTGATACGAAAGCTATTATTACTCAGAGCATATGAGCAGACAGCGCATGAGCAGAGCGTAGAATAGCAGAGCATAGCGTCACTGAAGGTAGCATTATTTTAGCAGCGTTGCCCAGTACAGTTGAACTAGCCTACAGCGTGTTACAGCACAGTAGCGCTACTTCAAACCGGAACAAGTAGGCCTATACCGCATAGAAATTTCCTGTCAGCGGACAGGAAAACAGGAAGTCCGCGTTATTTGAGCGGACTTTGCTTTTCCAATGAGCATGAGCAGTCACCGAGCAATAAGGGTCAGACAGAAATTTTCTCTACGAACGCCTCGCTTACGGTTTGTTTTTTCACGTTAAAAATGATTATATACCAAAAACTACTTTGCGCGGACACCTAAATCCTCCGATCGGAACCCAACCAGCTGCAGGAATATTCGCTGGACCACTGAATATCAATAATTTGTTTTTGAAAAAAACAATGTTGAAATTGTAGATTTCTTGCACGGAAAACAACGACAAGAAACCTCGATGGATAATGTTAGCCAAATGTTTAATAGAAGTATAACTCTTGACATCGGATGATGGATGAGATTCTCTTCACCAAACTCATCGGTTACACGTATGTAGGAGCTAATCGTTTGGTTCAAAAAATAAAAAAAGCGCTAGTCTTTGCAGCAATTTGGAGGCGCATATAACAGAACAGAAAAAAAACAAATTCAGCTATAAATAGAAAACGTTGGTCTGATAGACTTGAAAATTGGTATGCAGCGGTCTTGGTCAAAAGTGCGCACAGTGTCTATGGGGACATGCGATAATCTCAAAACCGGAGGCTGTCGCACTTGGCCACATACAAATTTAAGCACCTTTTAAAAAGGGGTTTAACGGAGGGTCATCGGAAAAAGAACGACTTCGTTGTTGGCCTTGTATAGACTCGTAGGGCGCGAAAGGTCTGTAAAGAATTTGAACGGAATCAGCCACTAGTTGGCGCTAATGAGTTTTTTTGCCTCTGTAATCACGTGTTGTTTCACATATCCACAACAATATGAATATTTCATAGATGGATGCTCGATCATAAGTGCACAACTTTGCCTCAAGAACCATTGCTGTCAATCAAATCGTTTATTAAATATTCTCCATTATGTTAAAACCCTACTTTTGCAAACTAGTCCTAGGTTTTTTGCTCAATCTCGATCAAACCACTGCAGTAATATTCACTGAACTCTCTAGATCAATAATTATCAAAAATTATGTTGAATTTTGTCCTTTGGTTACTTAAAAACGGGGTCATTTAGGAAAGGGGTTTGGCCAGATATACCCTAAAGCCTATAAAACCTAAACAAAAACTCAAAACTCTATGAAATTTGGTGAAAACATGTGTCAGGTGACTCTCAACAAGAATGCAAAGTTTCATGGAGATTGGACCATAGGTGGCGCTATAACAGTTAAAAAGGCCTCAAAAACACAATATTTGTATAGTGAATGACCTCAAATTATAGAACATGTTCATATATTCACACAAACACAAGATCTTCATATCATATGATAGATCACCTCATTCTAAACAACTTTGCCTCTGGGACTAATAGTGTCAACCAAAATCGTTCATTAAATATTCGCAATTATGTTAAAAACCTACTTTTGTAAACTAGTCCTAAGTTTTTCGCTCAATGTCGATCAAACCACAACAGAACAATTCTCTGCACTCCCTAGATCAATAATTATCAAAAAAAATTTGAATTTTGTCCTTTGGTGAGCTATAACGGGGTAATTTAGAAAAGGGGCGTGGCTACATATACCCAAAAGCCTATAAAAACTAAACGAAAAAGCAAACCACTTACGAAACTTGGTGAAAACAGGGTTACTGTGATGATGCTCTTAAAGCATGCAATAGTGTCAGGGTGATCGGACAATAGGTGGTGTGCTATAACAGTCTAACTGCTTATTTAAAAATCATCATTATTTATTTGGGTAAATACCTGCATTTGCCCAAAATGCTAATTTTAACATTGATTATGGGTGAATACTAGCCATGTTAAACACATAACTCTTTTTTTTTTTTAACCATTTATGTGGGGCATTTCTTAATGCCTAACGCATTGAAACCCCGGGAAAACGCTGCTTGCAGCATATATTATTATTAATTATTATTAATATATGTAGCCTATAATTTCGGTGTTATCCTACTTACACACCCCGTTGTTTACAAATACGATGTAAGTCCAACAATCGATATTTTAACCGCAGGACGGGCTTCCTGTAAATCCTTTCCGCAATGCGCTCTCTTATTTACATAATCTTACTGCTTGCTGAAGTGACCCAGCAGACCTACTCACCAGAAAAAAAAAACTCTACACCCCCATCTAGTGGCTTGTTAAAGAAATTTATTTTATGTATCTCTACCAAATAGTATAATAAAAGAATCGGTACTTGGCGTCATCATCCGCTGTATTGATACACAGTATGACCTTGCTGAAAACTGGCCAATACCTATGCTGTATCGATCACCCCCCCCCACACCACCCTAATATATGAAATAGATAAGTCGACAAAAAATGTACAATGCATTTATACTATAGCAAATAACAATAAATTACGATATTGCTTTGGTTTTTGGGGTTTTGTGTAAGTTTATGAATTCTATGCAGCATGTAAATTGAATTTGTGTAATATACACCTTGTAATAAGGAGGAAAATTCTCAATGTGTAAGGTAGTATTAAATATACTTATATCATATTGCACGCCCATGAGCAGGATGTAAATGTAGACAAGAGGTGATGGTGATAGTAAGGTTACAGAATGTCCCTAAATGTAATTATCGACATATGCATACTAATTCTTACATTTTACTTTGGAGTTGGTTTGTTTTCATTTAATTAAGCAGTACACAGTATATAATGTAGTCATAGACATAGTTAGTAGATTGTAGGACTACCCCGTAAACCGTTAGTCGAACTAAAGTTTTATAGTAGCTAGAGACCAAAAAAAAAAAAAAACCATGTCCGTGCCCGTGATATCCAAATTTTTCTGCAAAGCGTGGAAGCTATTAGTGCACTAATGCATGATATGAAGGCGCCGGCGCAATCACTGACATTTTTTCCAGCCGACCAAGCCGACCGAACGATCCTTCAGCGGGTAACAGGGAAACTACCTAAAATGCGCATCATTTTATGTCATACAGATAAGATAATCATAATTCGAAGACGGTCAAGGTAGGGCTGTCGACGATACCGCAATACGCGCATTGACAGAAGCCAACCGCCACAGAGGAAAGGCCAGGAAAGCAAGAAACCGCAGACCGCGATTTTCCGTTGGTTTTATGTTTCATTTAAGGTATGCCCTTCTCTTTAACTTCATGATTGGACCTGAAAGTAAACAAGTTAGAATGATAACCTATGGGTTACCATGTGATTGTACAGAGGCTCCGTTAGATTTGCACTTAAAAGCCTAAACAGACAGGACATGAGAAGTGCGATTACTTGCCTCGGTCCTCCAGGCAGCATATATATGGTGAATATAGGTTGCTCATGTTCAAGGATAGCGAATCTCATGTGTAAGAATCGAAGATACTGGTCAGCTGCGCTTCTAGTGGCGCTCAAGTTTAAAAGGATTTCAACAGCATGTGTCATTACGTTCTTAATGAATGACTCAGCGTTTTGAACGTGTAGATTGAAGGACAGCCACCTTGTGGCGCATCACTGTAATTGCACTGACTGACAGCCCGTCTAGAACGTGTGCAGGTGTTAATATCATTAGAAAGTCTCTTGTCCAGTCAGATTATAAAATCAGATTACAACTAGGCTAACTGTTATACAGATAGGCTAACGATAGCCTAACGATCTTATTGTCAGGTTTATGTTCTGTTAAGTGGACCGTTATTTTGTCATTCTCTTCGGTTTACTTCACTTCAACGCTATTTGGTTACGGTTTCATTGTCTTCTGAATATGACATCGTTAGTTATATCGTAACACATACACACAAATGATATATATATGTGTGTGTGTGTATATAAATATATACACATAAATATAGTCTATATGCGGCCTGTATGTATATTTATGGCACGGTTTTAAAACGCATACCGCGGCTATTGAGCCACTCAAAATTACCGCAAGGTAAATTCCCTCACCGCGACAGCCCTAGGTCAAGGGTCTACTTTATTTGTATACTCTCACAATGTCATCAAGACATTGTGCTTTTGTAAAATAAAGAAAACAATCAGGACACGCTTTCTGCCGTCTCTGTTTCAGGTGCATGAGAAATATATCTACATAAAGCTCAAAATGTCTACTTTAAAATCAACCAATACAAATCAAAAACAAAAACTATGTAATCCGTATTAAAGATTTATTTCTCTGTGAAGGTGCGTCACTGTACTGGGAGATGGCGAGTCAGCATTGTCAACTTCATCTTTACAGCTGACACTGACTCAGAAAACACTACGGTGCCAAAGAGAGCTCAACCACGATACAAAAGAAAAACTATGCAATAGAAAAAAAAACAACAACAGAATTCAGGAACACATCTTATCGGTTTGAAACCACCGACGACCTGCCAAAATACACCATGCGACCCAAATAACACGAAATGTGCTGCAAACACTTACAATACAACCAAATACAGAAACGCGCCGCAAATATGTACAGACAACAATGGAGAACTTTTTAGAGTGGGAAACAGGCAAACAAGTGACAACTAGCGCTGGGGACATGCTTATCGATATATTCTCTGAAAAGGTTGACTATATTTGTTTATTTTAATCATCCTGATCCTACGATTCTTAGCTTTCTTGGATATTATCTAGCTAGTACCGGGTTCTGGAATGACATGAACATGTTAAATTTAAGACTTTTTAAGACCTTTTTAACACCACCTTATATGAAATTTAAGACCTAAACCTGTAATGGAAGTACACATTTTATTACATACATATATGTAATATTTAATGTGTATAAATTAAAAAGAAAACAACATATTGCTGTAATAAATGATATTACTTGTGTCAGCAAAGACAATATTCCATACAAAATATCCCTGCAAAATAACTGCATCACTGAGATTTTTGGTGGAGTAAACTATTTATTCTGAAGCAGTATTTTCATCAGTGTTCTATCAGCTTTATACTTAATCCTGCATATTTTTATTGACCTTTACAAAGACCTATTGTTAACCTTTTTAAATGCAGCATCATCTTACAATTTATGTAATTTATGTTAATTTACGTCAAATTATTACAATTTATCAATAAATTCAATATACACTATAGGGCTGCTACCAGTCAGATTAAATAATTTACACTGCGAATAACAATAATTACAACTGCAATAAATAATGTTATGAGATTAATGTTTTAAATGCATTTATGAGTATACAAATAAGAAATGTTGAGGGGAAAAATGCATACTTTTCAACATACTTCTCAACTAAACTACCAGTAAGTGATGGTAAGTCACTTGATGAGTGTGTATTGAGTCATTCATTCAACTGATTGAATGTTTTATCATGCTGGTATCTTAAGGACTTTAGTGGACAGCTGACTCCTAAAGTTTTTGATTTTCTTCATATTCTGAGTGGTGGTCACAGATAGAAACTTAATCTTTCCAATAAGTTAAGGATAGATTTTTATATTTTATGGGAATTTTACCTTTAAAGCATTTTTCTATAAGTGTGCATATCTTTTGAAGTAAAATGCTTAATTAATCATGAATTTAGAAAATAAGACATTGGGGCTCCATGCAAAGCAAAGAAATTCACGTAGCAACAAAATTCATCTTTGCAAATCCAGACATAAGCTGCAACTGACAGTGGCTTTGTAGAGTATGTACACACTGTTTATGCAGGAGCATGAATGCCATTTAACCTGCAGTTAACAAAAGATAAATAATGATTTTGGAATAAACATAAAACAAGTGAATACTATTATTGAAATAATTTAAAAAAATGAAAGATAATTTAATGTGAAATTAAAAACGTCAGTAGTGGCAGTAACACTGTTAAGTGAGTCATTGGCGGCGGGGGGGACTGAACCGAATCATTTAAACGGTTGATTCATTCAGGAACAAAACACCGTCATGTTGCTCAGAGACGCAAAACAGCGCTGTGGCTTTGTTTGGAATTATTTTTTGTTGGCGAAAATATAGAGCAAAAACAGCCAATATGGTGTCTAAAACAAAAGTCTCTTAATTAAATTCTGGTTTATTGAACTGTTGTAAAAAAAATCAATATAACATTTGTAATCATGCTAATTTTTGGAGAAAAACGGCACTCTCCGTGTGAAATTGAATAACTATATGAAGTGGTATAAATACACATTTTCTGCCCCCTTGTCTTGAATTGTGATCATTGAATGTATTTTAATAGACTGAATCAGCAGGGAAACGAGAGAACTGTAAATGTGCACTCACGCTAGACTTCACGTAATGTGTGCACTCTGTAGGTGTTTTGAATGTTTTTTTGCGTCGTGAGAATATTGAGCAAACTCGATCACTGTCATGAGTACTAATCTATCATCGTTAGGAAATAAACTAAACATTAGAATTTTACTCAGGGGTTATCTGAGTTTGTGTGTGCTGTCACGCTCATTTGTTCTTAAGTCTCAAGACAAACAGAGTGAGCACTGAAGCGCCGGAGACCTTGGTGTCGGTATTCTGCTAACTTACTTCAGTTCTCTCTGATGACGCAGTAACTTACCGTGGGGAAGAAAAAAATCTTCGGTCTGTCCAATGATTGTAAAGTCATTAGGTCCGTCAGACTGAAGATATTTTAGCGGTAATGAGACCAAAAATATTTAAGACCCATCGAATCCGAATTTAAGACATTTTAAGACTTAAGGACCCGCGGACACCCTGTAAGTAACCTGATGAAGTACACAATTACTGTAACTGTGTAAAGTTATGTAAGCAGACTAACTTACTTTTACAAGTTCCCTTAAGAAAATTAACCATGGCTTTACTATTTAAAAAAAAAAGACAAGAAAAAAAGATTACTATAGTTAAACCATGGTAACCACAAATTACTAATTGCAGCGCGTTTCTGTATTTGGTCGTGTTGCAAGTATTTGCATGTTTCTGTATTTTGAGTATTTGCAGTACATGTGTTGTCAAACTGATGAAGATCTTCCCTTAATTTGTTGGTGCATTTTCTATTTGCATGTTTTTTTTTAAGTTGCAGTGTGTTGAGCTCTCTTGGCCACCATAGAAAACAATAGTTTATTAATAAAATCTAATATCTCCTTGCTATTCTGCCCAATACATAATCATTACCTGTGCCGGTGCTTTGTGGCAAACTGTGCGTGCGCTTGAATGCAAAATAGGCTATATATTAAAGCTCATTATGGTTTTCCACCCAACAGTATATATTTAATTAATTAAACTAATATAAACGTGTGATTAGTTGAATAATAGCACATGGAAAAGTAAAAAGTGTTTTCTTTGCCAAAAATGATGAGATAAAGTTCAAAATCAAAATAACACACCTCAGGATTACCCAAGACCTTACATTAAGAAAATTAAATCACAATAGTATCTATCACATTTGGTTTCATGATGTCAGCAGTACCTTGTTGTTCTTGGTTGGTGTAACAGGCTCCAAGTGTTCACTTGAAATACTAACGACCTTCTCTGTGTCTCGCAGGAAAACAGAGCACATTCCGCCCTATGTGAAAGAAGAATTTCTCCATGGATGAAACAGTTAAATTGTATGGGTAATAACAGGGTATGAATCATCATAAAATCTAACTGAATGGATTGTATCACAACAGGGACAAGCTTAATCCATTGCCAAATTTAAAATCAGCCCTGGGCATCTCAGTACTTGATATGCAACATGCAAATCCAAATCTCACATGCTTCTACTTGCAGATTCTTGCTTAAAGTCACAGCACATCTAGATCCCAAAATCAAAATGACCACCACTCAAAACTTCACTCACGGTGACACTCCGGATGACACCGGTCTGATTGATGACGCCTCCGTCCAGGAATGTGTCTTTCACACGCACCATGATGTCTGTGGTGACCCAGTCATTGGAGGCCTGGTCGATGTTAGATCCAGGGGTGTGAGGGTTGTAGCCTCCTGGAGATGGAGCTCCAGGAGTCATTGGACTGTACCCTACTGGACTGGGGCTTGGACTGGCCTGAAGATCACATGCAGCACAAATCAACTCAATACTATTTGTGCAGCCAATTATTATGAAAAAAAGCCTTACTGCTCCAAGCTAGTGACGTTCTATCATGAGATGAACATGAATGAACATCAGAAGGTTGTTAAACAAACAGTACAAATTACTGAAATCTATTTCATATAATCGCTCCATCAGCTTGTAAACAATGTGACGTAACATTACATTTACCTCAGGAAAAACATTAAATGTCCATAGATTGTTAGTTAACTAGAAAACTCTAGAGATAAGTATTTTGTTAAACATATGCACTATAATACATTCATTATATTCTTACACTAACCTGTTAGTGATATCTTCATTTAATGTATGCTTGAATAAATTTTTCATAAAGTTATTACATCCACAAAAATAAATAAATAAATAAAAACTTCAGTTGAGATCAACATTAACTGAAATAAAACAGAAAACAATTTTTATTTCAGCTACTGGCCACGGTAACATTTCATTTTTTTTTCCCCTTTCCTCTTTTTCATTTGTTAGTGAAATAAAGATTATATAGACAAACAACTAAAAAAATCGCTCACACTCTCTCTCTCTCGGATATTATTATAGAGATTTATTAGGGCTGTCAAAAAAAATGCAAATTTGACTTCGTCCGAATTTAAAATAAAAAATCCACATCGATGCAAAAACAATTGCCCATTTCGATTTTTAGGTGTGCATTAAGGAGGAGCCTTTATCAGTAGGCACAAGCATGTTACGATGACGAGGTACGTGTCGTTGCATTATAATGTTTTTGTAAGCCTATCCAGTTAAAGCCACTAAGCGGCGATGATGGCTGCGTTTGTGTCATTAAAATTTTGCGGTGAAAAATGAGACATCAACGATCGCAGAGATCTGTTTACATCACAAACCGAAGACAAGCCGCTCACCAAGAAAGCATATTTCACGCATTTCAGACGGAACATCTAATTAAGTAGCTTCCGTCTCGCAAACCCAAAAGAGCTGCATGTTTAGAAAAAAGGGGTCCCATTGTAAAAAAAAAAACTAAACAAGTTTAACTTTGAAAAAAACAATCGAGACTTTATGGCAGGTTTTCCCATCCCACTGCAATATCATGTTTTTAAGCAAAGAATGTACTCTGTGTGATTGGACTTTGCCGCCTTTGTATTAAGACCATGCATACATACATACATGATGGTGTTTTGTTTATAGTTGTTTAAGCAACTTAATTATTAATTGGTTTATAAACATTATTTTAACATTATGCACTTTTTTTTCGCAGATGGTCATGTTATCTTATGTTTTGCTTGATGCGCCCTATTGTGGCCTCAGGAGAGAAGCCAAATGTTTTTCTTCACCCTAACTGAAATTATGCATTTTAAATTCGAATAGAAATCAAATTTTGATCATATTTAAGTACAAAATTCGAATTTAGTTTTTCAGCCATTTTGACAGCCCTAATATATATAAACAAAAACTCAAGAAATCAAACAAAATTACTAAAACTTTAAAACTGGAAAATATAAAAAACTAAGTGGATTCAAAACATTAATAAAAGCCATAAAAGTTTCGCAATGACACTAAAATAACAAATAATTATACAACTAAGTTTATATAAAAACTGCCTTGTGTAATTAGAATGTTTGTATACAACTTAGTTTTTATTTGATTATATGATTATTATATAAACTTTATTTTCACTAAATAAAAAACTTTAATTAAAAAAAAAAATCATTTTGGTGCATCACTACTCCAAATAGTTGGTTTCTTAAGCATACAGTGTCAACCAACTACTTGCTTTTTTTGTTTTCAGTGGCCAAAACTGTACCTGGTAGGCCATGGGTGACGGGGTGGGGTGGTAACTGGCGGGCGAGTGCGTGTTCTGGTATCCCACCGGGCTTGGGGCCACTTGGTGGTAACTCTGTGGGCTGGGGCTGGGCTGGAAGGACCCTTGCGGAGAGGGTGCTGCATATGGGGAGTACTGGTCGGTGTTGTACCTAAGGTGCAAAAACATACTCAGTTTAAGATGTTCTCAAGCCAGAACAAAATCATCGAGCCTCTGATTGAGCCCTCACATAGCAGGAGTCCCAGGAGTCTGAGGGTTGTACTGAGGGTTGACCTGCGGGGAGGGCACTTCTGGGTAGCCAGGAGTCTGTGGGTTGGGCGTACCGCCATAGCCTTGAGGAGATGGAGAGGGCTCGTCGTCATAAGCAAACTCGTATTCGTCATCAGCCCTGAAAACAGAAGTAAAAAGAGTTGAAGTTGAGGTACATGGGACTGTTTGATTGCATGTGCGCATTTGTCTTGCTCTGCTTTTTACCGTGATGGTGTGTTTGGATTGTTGGGGTCCCAAGCGCCGCTCTGACCGGGGGTCCTGCTCCCGTCATGCACAGGAGTCTGGGAGCCATAGTGAGGAGTTCGGCTTCCTGTGAACAATAAAAGACAGGTTAAAAAAAAAAAAAAAAAGTGTTGCAGAACACTTTTAAGTTTATAAGAATATATCTTGGCATTTCCTACCATCATGGACGGGTGTCTGGCTACCATACATGGGGGTACGTGAGCCAGTTCCATAAATGGGTGTCTGGGAACCATACATCGGGGTTCGTAAATGGGTGGAAGTCCTTCCTTGTCTTTCTTTGCCACCACTAATTAAAAAAGCAAAAAGATTTAGGTGTAAAAAAAAAAAATAGAAAATTCAGGAGAACACAAGTTAAAAACCATCAAGATATCAAAACTACATTATTCAGAAGTTTGAGGTCGGTTAGATTTTTTTTTTTTTTTGCAAGAAATGAATACTGTTTATTTAGCAAGGATGATTACCAAACCAAAACTTTTGAATGGCAGCATAGATTCACAGATATCAACACACCAAAATCATCCATCTACCAAGCAATCTCTGAAGTATGCAATACGTAAATATTTTCCAGGATCAACTATCCCTGTGCATTCAGAGAGCTGCTAAGTTGGCCTGTCCTATCGGTCAAAATTTACTGCACTAGTGAAATCAAAAATAACATGTCAAGAAGAACACAAACCACTCTATAATGAGGCAGCACTGTCAAACAGTAGTAGGGAAACTAATAGCTAGGATTCTCACATAGAAATTTCCCACACAGGACCAACCACTTTTATTTACATTTTCTGATATGTGGTGTAAATGTGTTAAGCAGAACTAGGCATACTGACTTTCATTGGCAGCTTGAATTCCAAAAGATGGAATAAACAAATGTGGAAGAAGCAGAGAAAGTATAAATGTTTGTGTATGACCACATACACAGTTGTGAGACGCTGCCGGTCCACAGAGATGGTCTGGCAAGTTGAGTGGAGCTCTACCCTAGCGGTTGATTCTGTGGCATCCTTCACCACGCCAATGTACCCTGGGGAAATGAAGAAGGTGTTACAAAACCTTTAGCTTATAGGAATACAAGACAAAGTGAACGTGTGGTGGTCTCAAAGGATTTGGACATTGAAGCCACACTTAACATGGTATAAAATGCAATGAAATTTGTACAAAATACTAAACCAAAGCAAAAGCTTCTCACAAAAAGTCACTCCAAATAATTAATTTAACCTTTGTATGGTCCCTGGGATATACGAACAGTCTGCCCAATCAGATCATTGTCTCGTCGCCCACGGCCCCGACCCATGCCACCACCTCCGCCCCTGTGCTGCTGACCTGGACCAGAAAACAACAGATGATGCCTAGATCCAACAGGGTTTCTGCAGGATTTTTAAGCTCAAATTTAAGACTTTAAGACCTGCACAAATAAAATGAATACCATATGAGCAGGGTAGGGCAATGTAGTACCATATTAAACTGTAAAATTACTGTAAAAAGCATAATTTACAGTTCAGGTTTTCACAAAACCAAAGTTTTATAAAATTATAAACTTTACATTTCAGCCCTTAAACAATTGTTAAGAAAATTAATGAGAAATGAATTATTATATTAATTTAAACAATTATCAATAAATTATTATATCAAGTGAAACACAAATCAGGGGGTAATGTGCATTATTAACAAAAAATGATATCTAGATAATATTTTATTTGATAACGATAATTAGACAACTATTTTGCGGAGGTGTTTATTAGTGTATCTAGGACTAAGTGGACAAGCTGACTCCTGAATTTTGATATTCTCATATTCTGTGTGGCAGTCACAGCAGTAATTAGGTTTATGGCAATTTTTACCTTTAACAAAAAAAGCCATTTTTTTTCTAAAAGTGTGCACCATCTTTTGTGTCAAACTCTTGCATTTGGGCTGTTACAAAGCAAATTAAATCAGTATCAACAAAATTGATATTTGCAATGCAGAGGAAACACAGAAGATGGATATTTACTTTTACTGTGTATGCAGCTCTGAAGAAATGGAATAATTGAACATGCAAGTACAAACTGCATAACTAATGTTTTGATATTTTAAAACATAAAATGGACGCTATGTGTGACATTATTATTTTTCCTTAAAAGAAAGGTATTTAATGGGAAATTAAAGTGCAGTAGGTGCAGCAAGTCAATGTCTGAGTAAGTGGTCAGCAGATGAACGAATCATTTAAACCTGGCGATTCATTCAGGAATGAATCGCCGTCATGTTGCTCAGAGACTTAAAACAGCGCTGTGGCTGTGTTTGGAATGATTTTTATTGGCGAAATTGAGCAAACCAGGAAATATGGTGTCCTAAAACGTAAGACTCTTATTTAACTACTTGTTTATTGAACTGTGAATGAAATAATATGAAATAATGGTGACTTTTGGAGAAAAAAAAGCATCACTCTTCGAGTGATATTAATTATATGAAATTATATAAATATATACATTTTCTGCCCCCATATCTTGTATTATGTGATAATTCTAAATGCATTTTAGTAGACTGATTCATGCAGTGAAAGAACACTCTAAACGCATATGCGCACTAGTTTAACCTGCTAGACTTCATCACCTAATGCATGCGTGCAACTCTGTAGGTGTGTTTTGTGTTTGCTTTTCGCGATATACTCATAATATCAATTCGCACATTGTTAAAACAACAATTACAATATTATCACAGACCATATATATCGCACACCTCTAGTTTCATTTTATAATGCATTGTCTTTTATCGATCCACCAGTTCACATTTACAGCTCTGTGTTTTTGCAGGGTAAAAACATGGGTCGATTTTTGCATTGGTCTGAACAAAAACTGCAGATGGGCTTATTGAAAATGTAAATTCATTCTCTGCCAGCAGGTGGAGCATTTGGTAGAAATATAACCGTTTTCCCGGTAGCGGCAGAACACAAAGCAGCGCAGCACCAGACTTAGGACTTTGAACGTGCAGCGCTCGTGTTTATTCAATGAAATCATAACGTTAGCCTTTTGAAGTTTAATTGTCACATTCAGCCATAATGCAGTTCTGGTCTTTCCGTCCCCAAATTTAAGACCTCTTGAAATCATAATTAAGACTTTCTTGTACAATTTAAGACTTTTTAAGGCGTTAAATTTGATACAACTAAATGTAAGACTTTAAGACTAAGACCCCGCAGAAACCCTGTCCAAATTTAAATAGTCTTTATATTATTGATAAAATTCAAATGGTCAAAAGGCAACCAGACAGACCAAAACTAAAGTTTTAGGTATTGGCAGACAAACACAATAGTGTTTAAATGGAAGATAAAATCCTCTTGGAGGATTTGAACCTGCAACCCTTTGATAAAAGCCCAGATCTTCAACCACTATGTTGCAAAATCCCAGTGAGTTTAATGAAACTGCTTACCACCTCCACCAGGGTGCATTGGACTGTTGATGCGTGGACTCATAGGAGCAAAGCCACCCACTGTAAAATTGGTCACATCTCTGGGCTTTGGGAACAAAAGGGGACCTTATATGACAGGGAAGTTGGGAAATGTATAAGATTTGTCCACAGATGTAGTAGAATAGTCCTACCTTTGAGCCGCCCGCAAGAACGAGGTGGCGTGCTTTACAAACAAACATGCCTCCGTTTTCAACCAGCTTCTTGCAGTGAAGAAAAGCAAAGCCTCTGAAGATGTGGCGAATTTCACCTTCACGGCCCTGATGGATCACACAAATGAGAATATTAACTTCCACCAGTGCAGTTTTGTTACATAATGTCAAACCTTTTTCCCCGGTCTCTGGTAGTTACCGAATGAGGTCCATCAATGACTTTCACGATATCCTTCACGTGGATGTTGTTTTGCTCTGAGTCAAGAGCGACAGCAAAGCGGTTGTCCTTCCGTCTATTTACTGCCTGGTGCCGTACGGTTAATACTTTCCCATGCATGTTCAGAACCTAAAAATGAATCATTGTGAAAGAAAATTCAGAGAGCAGAAAAAATTAACCACTCAATATGACAGCTGTAGGAAGTGAAGCCATGTATGTATTAAAAGTATAAAAAAAATAATAATAATTGCCTGGTAAAAGCAAATTGTTTTTTATGACGCACTGTATTGTTATGAATCGTTTACTCATGTAAGTACACTGCTGTTTAAAAGTTTGAGGTCAGTATTTTCTCATTTTCTCAAGAAATTAATACTTTTATTTAGCAAGGATGAACAGCACAAGAGTTTTCAACATTAATAATAATAATAAATGTTTCTGAAGAGCCAGAAAGATTTCTGAAGGATTATGTAACACTGAAAACTAAAGTAATGGTTACGGTCTATTAATCTTTATCAAAATAGAGAACAGTTCTCTTTTTGAACAAAGACATGCAGCCTTGGTGAGCATAAGAGACTTGTTTCAAAAACATCTTAGGACCCCAAACTATAGAACATTACTGTGTCTAAGTTCAGATATTTATCTGGCTATATTGCAAGACAAGTAAAATGTTTGGCAGCTCAAGTACAAACGCGAACCACCAACCAGAGCCCTGATTGGTGATACTGCGTGTTGCTGCTGATATGACAATGTTATTGAAATGCAAGCCTAGGGGCTGTACTTGCATGACTACAATACAGCCATTTAAGGGTTTTGCCAGACTGGTCATAGAGTGAACTCAGAGGGACTAGGGTGAAAAGTGTGCTATTGCTGTGAAGAAACATATCCAGCAAGTGTGTACTACCGAATTTAGCTTACATTACACTTGAACTTGTCACTTTCTCTTGAACTTTACCTGGAAGGTCTCTCTTTCCAGCCTGACAATGACACCTACAGTTTGGGGGTCTAACTGTACCAGCTCTCCCCACTCATGCTGGCCTCCTGCATCCACACCTGAGGCAGTCTCAGTGCACAGCTGCAGGTCCCGGGGCAAGACCTTCAACTGGAACAAAAACATCGTATCAGACAGAGAACACAACACTGACTGCTGTATGGTGTGTTTTCTGAATAATTCAGGGTTCGTACACATTTTTACCAATAAATTTCAATGACTTTTCCATAACTTTTGAGACAATATTCATGACCTAAATGTTCCATTATTTTACAATAAGAATAAAAATCTGTTAAAATTATCATAGCATATGTTAACTAAAATTAATGACTACTAACTTAACTAATTAATGAAATTAACCATTTCCCCTCCATTGACAAGTTATCTCGTCTTTTACAAGAAAACGCTTCCACGCCAAAGATGCGTTTTTACAGCTTTTCGTGTTTTCACCGTTTCACTGAACAGGACGGAGAAACGAGTAGATCGCTTATGTAAACAGATGCATATGAAAAATAACGCCGTCATCAGCAATAGACAGCATATAAATGAAAACTGCATAATGTTACAGAGTAAAATGTTGATCCAGGAAGTGGTATATGTCTGTGCAAGCTTTGGAGGTGTTGATGGAAGAGATTTACTGGATTTTACTGGCTGGCCAACTTTTTTCAAAAATGCTGGCGGGAAAGAGTTAATGCTATCTTGTTGGTTTCTTGTTTTAGTAATACGTACAAGATGTATTGCATCTACGCCAGACGTTTACTCAACATCTTAACATCACAGACATATTATATTTAGTTTAAACTGTGTGACCAGGAACCGCGATGGCCATTTGGTGTGTATTTTTGCCTCGCTTAAACACAACAAGTGCGAGTTCGAGCTCTGGCATTTCAGCCCAGCCTGAATGGCCCCAGAATTATTTCTGGGCTTCGGGACAATTTTCACATCATTGTTCAGACGCGGGCCGGGCATCGGGCTTGCTTCCTCCTTATTTTTATATTTTAGATATCCATCAATTATTATGGTAATGACAAAGATTTGCCGCGCTGGTGGAAAAACGAGACCGTGCTACCGCGACTGTCAAGAGCAGCTCGGACGGTGTTTAGTGTCCAGCAGCAGACGTGAGTGATGGATAGAGTTCCAAGTTTTAAGCGTCAACGCAGAGATTGCTGACAAAACCAGCAAGCAAATGGTTGGGGCCAGGGGCCCGAATATTCGCTGAGTTTCGGTTAATT
Source organism: Sinocyclocheilus anophthalmus (assembly GCA_018155175.1). Taxonomy (NCBI): domain Eukaryota; kingdom Metazoa; phylum Chordata; class Actinopteri; order Cypriniformes; family Cyprinidae; genus Sinocyclocheilus; species Sinocyclocheilus anophthalmus. Next base: position 284,712 of record JADLZN010001788.1, on the reverse strand, counting down.
TTTTTGAAGCGCTCCTGTTCAAGACCGAGACAGCAGAAAGCGTATTCTGTTTGTTTTCTAAAAAAGCACAACGTATGTATATTGTGAGTACCACAATAAAAGTAGACCTTAACAGTTCCCGGAATGATGTTTACTCTTACTTTATGAGAAAACATGGACGAGTTGTTTCCATGTTTATAAAGAAGAAAAAATGCGACTCAATGTCCTGTAGAGCGCACTTTAGCTTCTATGCCCAAACATTGGATACGCGCCTATAGCCACACATTATCGAGGTGAACACATTAAGCTAAAACATTGTGATATGCTTTTTAAGTATTTATATAGGCAAATAATTTTCTTTTAGTCAAGTGGTGATGATTGAGACAGGCTAAATTGATCAACATAGGCTATGATTCACGCACTGTCTGCCACTGGCGCTTGGTGTGTATTTAAAAAACAAAAACTTAATTTAACAAACAAAAAATTGTTCCAAACATATTTCTAAATTAACGTAATAAAGAAACGAAAATAAATATAACCACTTTGCCATTAAAACAAACGAACCATTTAATGGCTAACACCAGAGCTGTGTAATGGGCATCCAGCGGACTAATAATGTCACACGGGCTCCAGTCGGACTTGGCCGGTAATTCTGATAATCTGTCGAGGGCATATGTTTGAGGCCCGTGCTGGGTTCTACTGAGCTTGTTTGGTAGCAAACTCAAATTTGGTACTCCCAAGGCGGCTTTATATATGCACACGCACTTTGGATGTGATTGCGCACCGCCTCTGGAGCCCACGAGTACTGAATGGCTTAAAAAGACATGCAAATAAATAATACATTTTTGTGATGATGCAACAATGACCCGATTAGGCAAGTGACAATTCTGTCAACTGTCCCGAAACGTGAGCGAAAGTCTTGTATCGCAGCATGCAGCGGCTCTTGTAGCGCAGACAAGACGCGCCGATGTGAAGCCATTTGAAGAGAAAGTCAAAGAGAGAAGACGCGATACAGCTGAATCACCCACGCTGTTTTTAAATGACTGATTTGATCAGTCTGTGTGGATTTATTTACTCATCAAACCAACATGCTATAGGCTATTGAATAAATGTGTGAATATCCAACATTTTAAAGTCAAAAGCTGCGAGAATGAGTAAAACTATGCGATATTGGCCTAGCCTATGTGCAATCCCACACCGAAATTCAGGACCTGATTAAACACAATTGACAATTCCATTATACAGAGTTTTGTGAAATAGATTTCCATGACTTTTCCAAACCTTTCTGGGTTTATTTATTTTTCCAAAACTTTTCCAGGCCTGGAAATTGCCGTTTTAAAATTCCATGACTTTTCCAGGTTTTTCATGACCGTACGAACCCTGATAATTCTATAGCTTACTAGTGAAACCTACCTCATGCATGGTGAGATCAGAGAACAGAATGACAAAGTTCTCCTCCACACGGACTATGAGGCCTGTGTCACCTTCAAAACGCCCTGCGATAACCTTCACATGGTCGCCCATACGGAAGTACTTCCTCAACTCGTGAGCTGGAAACTCGAGAGGGTCCTAAATAAAAACAAAGACAAGATAAAGAAGCAATGATGGTGTAAAATGGACACATCATGGAAAACAGGATTTTCAGGATATTTAAATTCTCGCAAAGCTTTTAAATTCCATTTAGTGATGCTAGTGGCACAGAAATTACACACTTCACCTTCACCTAAACCTAATAAGCACTGACAAGAGACAATGATTTGTATACTGGCACCATATTTCCACAGCAACTCGTGTTATTTTATCACCTTGAGATCCTCATGCTTGGGCATGATGGTGATCTTGTTGCCATCCACACTCAGGATTTTACCCTGAAGGTTGATCAACTCCCCCTCACACACTTCAACATTGTCTCCTGCCTGGAGATTGTGCTCACGCTCCTTACCTGTATTACAAAAAAATGTGATTAACTTTGCAAAAATGCATTCACAGAAGGATTGCTCAATACATTGGTACAAACAAATGATGTCTGGATGTATTTACCTGTTGTCTCTGTGACTACTTCAAGGTCAATCCCCTCTGGCTGGTCCTCAAACTTCTCCAGCTCCGACAGAGTGGGTTTAACCCCTTCTGTGATCTATACAAAAAGAGACATGGGCTGTGAACCAATAAAGAATAATTAGACAGACACCTAGAACTAGAATGAGCATGAAGGCTCTTACCACAGCTGACATGGCAAAGCTTTTGAACAGGAAGCCTTTGCGGCTGTATCGGTTGCCTTCAAATATCATGAAGTCACCGTCATGGCTAACCTCACCACCAAGGGACCTGTGGAGCAGAGCATGTGTCAGTACAGCTGACATGTTTCAATAGGCTTTGATTATGAGAGACTCAAAATCCAAGTGCTCCATTACCTGATCTTTTCAGCATCAAAAAGCCTCTGAGGTGGCCTCTTAAACTTCTTTCTCTTTGCAAACCAGTCTTTCTGTAGGACAAAAGACAAAGCCAGGGTCGTACTAAAGTCACACAACCATTCCAAAGGTTATGGGTCAGTAAGATTGTTTTAAATATTTTTAAAAGAAGTCTCATGCTCACCAAAGCTGCATTTATTTGATTAAAAATACAGTAAAAACACTAAGTCAAATTAACAGTTTAAAATAAAAGTTTTCTATTAATTCTGTCTTCAGTGTCACACTGTACTTCAGAAATCATTCTAATATGCTGATTTGGTGCTCAAGAAATGTTTCTTATTATTATAAATGTTGAAAAAGTTGTTGCTTAATATTTTTGTGGAAACCGTAAACATTTTTTTCAGGATTTTGTGATGAATAGAAAGTTCACAAAGAACAGCATTTATTAAAACAAAAAACTGCACTTTTGATTAATTTAATGTGTCCTTGATGAATAAAAGTATTCATTTCTTAAAAAATAAAAATAAAATATATATATATATATATATAATATATTAGTATATATCGTATCATATTTGTCTGACTAAAACATTGAATTGTAGCATAAATATATCATGATAATATAAATGATCATGATTATGCAACCTACCATACTCATCCTTGCTTTGATGCGATCTAAATCTATACGAGGAATCATTTTCAGTGAGATCGTATTCTGGCTTGGTTCAACATAGTCCACCTAAAAAAGGCAAATAAATACATGCATCAAATGTTTTCCTGGCACAGATGTAGAGCTGTGCAAGTGACAAATCGAATAACGTAACTCAAAACACAATATCTAGCACCCCTTTTGGGAGACGTTTCCTTTATGACTATATAGCCAAGTGTTCTGGTGTACCCACCTGGGCAATGTCATCTTTATAAAGGCCTCTCTTAAGACGAACCCAAGACTTGGGTTTAAGGTTAGTCACTTCCTTAACCACTTTCAGCACATCTGTCATCTCTTTAATGGGCACCATCTGCTGGTTCCAGAAGCCCATGCGCAGGTTTCCAACACCCTCAATAGCGGCCTTGACGTGGGTCTGCTTGTACGCCTCCACATAGATATAACCTTTGACGTGCTCCGGGGCCACCACTGATTTGATTTGAAGTGGCTGTGGAGAGAAACAAAGCACAACATATTGGTACCACATACCTTCAAGCAAACATTTTTTAGGCTCAATGTACTTTCTGCATTGTAGTTTTTTTCTTCTCTCTTGGCCTACAATTTGACAACAAAAAATAAAACAGACTGTTTTCATAAAAATGTCAACGAGCGAGAAAAGTTTTTCACAATGCACCCAAGATAATGTTCATACAGTTCTGTGCCTTACATAATAAGGACTTAAATGGTGCGAGTCAAAAGAACTGACACCATTAAAGGTATTAATAAACCATGGCGCTAACACTGGCTGTAACAAATCAAACAGACCTTAAGTTAAGACAGAGGGACTGTGGAAATCTTACCGTGTCGGTGCACTGATAAGCAATGAATTTTCGCATCAAGGCGATGGCAGTTGCTCTCTCCTCTCCAATCTACAAAGAAACTACAAAGAATTAAACCCTGCACATACAGCAGCCTCATCACAGCACCCAAAGCCACAGGTTAGATAGTGCCCATAACTAACCTTACACTTAACGGTCCACAAATTAGGATCCCTGCAAGAGACAAATCTCTTAACACAAGCCCAGTGGTCTTTTTAGAAATACTTAATTCAGCATTTTTAAATCAACACATTTTTTTCCCCATACTTGACCCCAGGAAGCAACTGTTGCTGGGTGATGTCATCAGAAAGATCCTCAGAGCCGCCATAGAAACTGAAGTAAACAACAAATCAAGAATATTTAGTTACAAGCAGAGAGGTTAACACAGCAAGATCAACATTCCTTTAATTCCAACACATGCACGTGCCAAAATGAGCCACACATTTCGTAAAAGTGCCATACATATTGTGTACAGGTGAACTCTGTTGACTTACTGCTCTCCCCCTGAGGACTTGGCATATTTTCTCATGTAATACTCCCCCAGGGCTTCCTCACGTGAATCCCTAAAGAGAAACAGGTATTTAAAATACTTCAGATTCAGCCATGTGAAAGTGTGCAGTGTAGCTTTCTCCACCCTCCCAAAGTATAGATTCTGCAACTCTTGAAACCGAATGATCCTCACAAAACTACTGGATCAAATGTTGGACACTAACAGTGACAACAGAATTAACTAATATATGACAAAAAAAAAAGTTATATATATATATAGCGTATATATATATAGATAGATATATAATATATTATCTATGCAAGAACGAAAACAACTCAACTGTCCGTAGCATGCGTACCTGCAGAGTAATACTCTGTAATATCTACATATGGACTAATCGGGCCTTAAGCTTGAATGATTAATAATTTTGATCTAAATGAATGAAAGAGGTGGTGCAGATCTTAATCCATTAAATAGAAGAACTGTTATCTAAATCTTTGATTCTTTGTAAGCAATTACATAATTTTTACATATGACGTGTGAGTAAATGCAATAAAACTTAAAAAGTAGACTACTTTTCAAATGTTTGGGGTCAGTAAATTGTTTATTTTTTCAATCTTGAAAGAAGTCCCATGCTTACAAAGGCTGCATTTATTTAATCAAAAATACAGAAAAAAACACGAATATTTGTCAACCTTATACAAATGCTATTTTTCTATTTTAATATATTTTATATTGTAATTTATTCCTGTGACGCAAAGCTGAATTTTCAGCAGTCATTATTCCAGTCATCAGTATTACATGATGCTTCAGAAATAATTCTTTATTATGCTCATTTTCTGCTCAAAAAACATTTCTTATTTTTATGGAAACCGTGATGGTTTCTTTGAATGGTAGTGTACATTTAGAATTCGCAACCAGACTGAACGTATTCAGATTGACTAAAAGCAGTGCATGTAAACAGCTACTGAACACATGGTTGACACGTGTTGAATATAAGTGAATATCCATGCACACCAGAAGATTTAAGCACATACCTTCGGCCTCTTCTGCTCAAATCCAGAGTTGAGGGAGGAAGGGAGGAACATGAGCCATAAAACAAAGTCATGTGCACACAGCAATTTCAGTCAAGGGCATAGACAGGACCAGGTAAACAGAAATAAAAAGGGAAATTACCAATGATGGGCAGGCTTACAAACGTGATATATTTTAAAGATGGAAACTACATGATAATGATGGCATGTCACTGTTAGCTGATGCAATATAATAAGCACACTTGAATACTATCAAACATATGGAATTGGTTTTGTTTTTTTGTTCAAAGGAGCATTTTCAGACAAATTACCACATTTGGTTCCCTTTCAGAACTCAGTCAGTCCCCTCTCTACAGTCCCCTTTTCGATGAATGGTGCATCTTAAAATTATTGGCTTTATTGACTTTGACCTTACTGAATGTATTTTAACGATGCAAAGAAGAAAAAGTGTACTGCTAAAAATGTATTTGCCATCCATGCTCCTTGTTAAGAAATTGAAGCAAATTAAACATTAGCCAAACAACTTTAAACATCACAAACAAATGTTAGAGGGGTGCAGATGATGGGTATGGATTTTACTGAATGTGAAACAATGGTCTGAGAATTAATCAGTTTAGTTATACAGAAAGAAAACAAAGAGCAGAGAAATCTGGAATTGGTTTACCGTTAACTGAAGGAGGCATGCATAAGAAATAAAGAATCAATGAGCTCAAGAAACACATTCAAATAACTGGTATCATTTTATACAACATATTTAATATACAGCTTGTCGTTGGTATTTCACTTAAAATACCTCCATTTCATAAAGGTATGGATACTGGTCACATTATATCAAAAGAGATATTAACTCCACCTGCCAGAGTTTATATTTTGCATATACAGGGGACATCATTCCACATGCTATTATATGAACATTAAATATTTAATATCTTATTCAGATTTTTATTTATTTTTTGAATTAAACAAAACATGCACAAAGAATTCATTTAAATAAATTAATAATTTCTTACCTTTTTCTAAGATGTCTTCAGCACCATCCTCCCATGGATCTTCATCTTCATATTCATCATCAACATCTAGTCAAGCATGGAATAAAATACATATTATAGCTTTTCAAACGACATCTTCAGGTATGCAAAAGATGATGTTGTAAATTAGTTTAATCTTCGAAATATATATTGGTAAAGGATTTTCTAACCGGCTTCATCCAAGATGAGCCACATGCCGCGGTTTTTTCCTGGGCGGCTCATATCTCTTCCTCTCTTTCCTCATATTCCTCTCATCTCAAAATCTGCTCCCTCTTCCTCATCCGCTTGCACACTGCGCTACACTCCTGGTCATCCTAGTCCTTTATAATTTTTTTTGGCCAACATTAGAAATATTATTTGAGCTACCATTATTATTGTAATAAATAAAATGATTAATATCTCAATCTTAAATCTTATTAATGAATATCAGTATTATGTTTATCAATAGTTAAGCATGGTTTTGCCAACCATAGAAAGCTATTTATTGCCACATTCAAGAAGGAGCTGGTTGTCTCACCTCATTCTCCTCCACCTCCTCAGCCTCGCTGCTCCTCTCGCTCTGGTTATCAGAGAAATCACTGTCCTCGCTGTCAGACATCTCGGTCTCCTTCTATCCGTGTTATCCAGACGGCAACACTACTGTATAACCCACATCAAAAAGCAAGGAACAATAAACAATTGCAAACAGATGCAAGATTCGTTCATGAACATAACAGTAAACATGTTACTAGACTGAAACCAGACGGAGAATATGACACACGGCGCATGATCCGAGTCATAACGTTTAACGTTACATTGCGATTTGATTAAACACTCTAAGCGCACTCTATCTCTTTACTTGTGTATGCATAATACGACTAACGTGCGTAAAACTACACATAAACGTCAACAGTCCATCTAGTTTGTTCCTGTTGTCTCGGGTTTTAAGTGTTTAGGGTGCTGTGCTCAGGCTAATGCTGCTAAATCCAGTGTATAAGGAATTAGCACACGAGCTAGCTAACATACATCTTATTTTACAGGAAGCACTCGTCGTTTAATTACCACGGTCACATCTTAGTTTATCTCGAAAACACTATACCGCTAAATATGCCTTAAACTTACCATTAAAGACTGGATAAAAAGTATTCTTACCTTTAAACAGCTGTCTGGTTTTGCTTCAATCAGACAGCGAAGGCCAATGTTGTTTTCTTTCCTTAAACTTCAATAAGCAACAAGCAGAGCGCCATCTAGTGCTTTGGAGGACAACCGTGCTTTTTCACGCAAAGGTGAGGTGCAAGAACTTCATGCAGAATTGAATAATTACTGATTAACCATCAGTATGTTTTACCCTCAAGGGTTTTCCTCCCGTAAATCTATTATATAGCAAACAGCAATGGCTACAAAAAGAAACTCTCAGGTGCATATCAGCCAAGCTACTGGAAATACAAAAGATTTTTACTTCCCCATACAGTTAATAGCATAACTATTTTTGTGTAATAATTTATCTTACAACACCCACACACACCCACAAACACCCACACATATATATATATATATATTAGTGCTGTCAAATGATTAATCGCAAACAATCGTATCCAAAATAAAAGTTTTTGTATACATAATATGTGTGTGTACTGTGTACATTTATTACGTATAACGGACACACGCATACCCAATATGTGAAAATAATTAGATGCATTTACGGGTATATATTTTATTCATATACAGATATCATAATAAATTATTAAATATATAAAGAACATATTTTTCTTAATATAGTACATGCCTGTGGTGTGTATTTATCCCCAGTGCCTTCAGTTTTTACATTTGTTGTTGCTGGCCTTATGTTAACATGCTTTAAATTACTTTTTTCCCACATCAATTACACTCCATACACCATAAGGTAAAGCAAATGTAACGGTTTTTTAACATCGTTGTACATGTATTCAACGTATAAAAACAAATTAAATTAATTATTGCATAAGTATCATACCCTTATCTGGTGTGATCATGCATATCAGAGCAAAACCAAGCCCTGAGGTCAAAAGAACTGCCTGTAGTGCTCAGAAACAGGATTGCATCAAGCCACACATCTTGGGAAGAGTTCAGAAAAAAATTCAGCTTAATTGAAGGGTCACAGAAGCATTTAGTCTCTGTTAACCTTAATGGAAGAAATTTGAAACAACCAGGACTCTTCCTAGAACTGGCCTCCTGGCCAAACTGAGCAATAGGAGAAGGGTTAGTGTGGTGACCAAGAAGCTGATGGCCACTCTAGTTGAGCTCCATGATCATATGTGGAGACAGGAGAGTAGTGTGCTAGAGTGTGTCTCGATGACGTAGCGGGGTCTATATCCACTCCGTAGTGGAATTTTATGTGTGCATGCGCTTGTTAGTGAGGGTCTCGACTAAATACATGTGAATCACTTTGCAGACGCTTTATCCAGCACAGGACTTTGTCTAAGTGAAGTCTAACGCAGTACACGTTGCAAGGTTTTTTTGACCTACATTACATATCTACACAATATGACCTACATTACATGACTTTACAACATTACAAAAACTTTAATGTATAAATTCATCCGCGATGTTTTCGTCTATACCAGCAACTTCAAAGCTTCATTAATTTTTTTATTTTGTTTGAATAACCTGCATTTCATATGTTATCGCCAGGATGCACCGGCTGTATCCATTATTCTAGATACAAAAGATTGAAATATGCGACGTTGCCCTGGTAATTGCTAATTATTTGATATACATCACTCTTGCAGGGTTAGCCTACCATGTCTTTTTGATTTGTATCCGTCATGTTTATTTAAATTAATTGGGGTGATATTAGATTCTTTTGTTATTTAGATTTTAGTTAGGCTATTCTATAGCTAGTCATTACAAACATTTCAATAATACAAAATAATAAAAAAACAAACCATTAAATTTATATTAGAGTTACGCGCTAATACGCATTCAGTCAGATCAAAGAAATGTGGTTGCTTTTCAACTATCGTCTGAGTAAATACAAGCTCAAAAAAAGCGTTCCTGCGAGAGCGGAGAGCGAGAGGAGAATTGATGGTTTATGTCTTTAGCCATTTATAATTTGTATATCTATCTCCAGGGATTTTACTTGCTTATAGGCCTAACACACAAAAAAATAAATGGTCATCTTTGTGTTAATATGCATTGTCTCCGACCGTGTGTGTATTTATTTGCTGGGCATGGGATTAACTGTAAAAACCTGGTATAACCCGGGATAACGGGTCTATCTGCTATACGGAACCCCAACTGACAGGACTGTTTTTCTTCTTTTTATTTTTATATGGTATAAAAAATATGTCCGCATATTTTAGTAGGCCTATAACCTTTTTTTATACTCTGTCACGTATAGCACAGAGAGTGAGAACGAAAAATAATATATGATTCATGAAAATATTTTGACAGAACTAACTATCTTGACTAGACTATCAGAGAAAAAAATAAAGACAATAGTTACACCCCATTTTTTTCATAAAGAACGAACAAAATTGTAGTTAGTAGAGTTTTATTTCTAAAATGAATCAAACTAATAAAAAATAAACATAGTTTACATACCAAACTCTTTCATTCAAAACTACGCCATCGTTGCTTAAACAAAGTTTGAATACACTACTAGTTTAAAATCACAGCATAATATAATTTTTGTAAGCCTATGAAACACACCTATATCTAGTAATTACAGTTTAATTTACATTAAACACTAGCTTTAATGACAGCCCCACTTTGCGCATGCGCATTAAAATGACCTTGGTGGGGGGTTCAATCTTCAAATCGGCTGGCAGGAGCGCCCACTGACAGGTCATGTGACTGCCAGTGGCTGGTGGCAATACAGGCAGCCGCGTAGATCTGAGGTAGAATGTACCCTAGGCACTCTCTGCAAGGAAATACACGATTTTATTATGAATATATTGGTTTGCCTCTGTTTTTTGGTATGATTGACCTTCTAGTTTTTTCCCCAACTAAAGAAGGTCAAATGAAACGTGATCACGGGACTGGTGCGTAATGACCCCTTTGTTGGACGCTCCACCAGCCTCTGTGCATCTTTTCCAAGGAGGAATCATGTCTGATTTTATTGTGTTATTTCTCCATTTGTTTTTGTAAACAACTTTGAGTCATTTAATATATTATTTGCGTTCATGTCCTCTTATAACAGTTTCCTCCAGTCAGACTTTTTAAGCTACGAGTATGCCTATGCATTCCCCACCACTCCTTCTGCAAGGAAATGCATAATTTTATTATTGTGAATATGTTCTTTTCAATGTATTTTTTAATATAATATAGGTTTAAGGAGGTTTAATAAGTAGTCTAATGGCCATGATCCCGACTGGTGGGTCACTGCAGCTTCCGTCCACCCATGCTGCCAGTTTTAGACTTTACTGCAATGAAATTATCGTTTGAGTGTCTATTATGTATTCTTAGGATGTACTTTTAATATCCTCAGGCGTTATACGTGTGAGGTTACACTGAATTACAGGAGACCAATGGCCCGTCACCCTCGACTGGTTGGGTCGGACGCTCCTGTACTGGCAGCTCAGTCAGCGACAGTGGCAATTGAGGCTCTAAATATTTTGACAGAGTTCTCTACCACTCTAGCTGCAGGAAATGCTTCCTATTTATTATATGTATAAATATATTCTCTTTAATCAATTCTTTAAGATAATATACCGGTTTAGGGGTTTTATTCTTGATGTAGTGGTCAGAATGTCGTGATCCCGCACGGTGCGGAGCCTCTCAGTCTAGCTCAGCTTATTATGAGCTGCGAGTTACTCGCTTTCCATACTGACTTCACTACAATTTAATTCATTTGTTTCTATTATTAATGAATCTCGGTGTGAATTACGTACCCTTCTATATGCGGACGTTTAAGGAAGATGTCACAGTCCCGATTAAAGCCGTACAGTGCCGTGCACTGATTGGTGGGTTACTGACAATTTAGTCCAGCCAGCCGCTATGAAGCTGTCAGTATAACACGTTCTCTACCACTCTCTCTGCAAGGAAATATTTTATTTTATGATTATGAATTCATTCTTATGGGTCTGTTATTTTACATGATCGGCATTTTAGGGAGGTTTATCTCAAATAAAGTGTTCAAATGGCCGTGATCCGGACTGGCAGGTTATTGCCGCTTGCACTTGGCTGCTCAATCGGCCAGCCGCAAGAGCGCTCCGAGTTTAGCCTACCACTGTCTCTGCAATTACCTATTATTATTTTATGATTATTAATATATTATTATAAGTCTAGTCTTTTAAACTGTGGACATTTTATCACAAATAAAGTGTTCAAATGACTGTGATCCGGACTGGTGGGTTACTGCCGCTTCAGTGCAGCCAATCACTTTCAGCTCCGAATTGAACGGGTTCCATATCACTCCATAAAACATAGAATATGTAAAAGAATAAAGTCATATGAACATATGTACAATAAAAATGTATATTATTATTCCCGTATAGAGTGGAAAGAGAGCAACATAAATCTGCCATAAATCAATGATTCCTGACAGTGGACTTCCAGCCGCCAGGCAGACCACTGGCAGATCACGTGACCTGCCAGAATCAGACTGCCAGCTGCCAATGGTCACTGGTGCTGCCAATCAGTTAGGGATTGAACCCCTAATGGGGTTTAAGTTGGCTTTCTTTTATGGAATTATTAAAAAGCATTGCAGTTTGTCATGTTGTCGCTGAAATTACTTTATGAGAAATATTCTTGTTATTGGGATAATTCACGTTTTAACAGGCATTTTTATGCTTTACATTATTGCATAACAAATGTTATTACATAACATAAATCATAAAATCGTCACAACTAGTGGCAGTATCCATACAAATTAGAATGATTTCCTTGGAATGAGAGGCAGCAGCGGATGGCTGGTTGAGCGTCCAGCGAAGCGTCATTAAGCAACCAGTCGTGATCACATTCATTTCTGCTTTTATTGGTAGGGGGGTCAAAGCCGAGCCGCAGTTTCATGAAAACCAGCGTTCAAGCAAGCGAATCGGTTTGAAATGGGTCTGCGCACGCGTATTACCCTGATTACGGTGATGGCGGGACACAGAGAACGCGATTCAGGACGGAAAGCTTTTCATTTAGCTGCCCAGCCTGTGAGGTGATAAACACCCGGCTGCATTCCGATTTCTTTTTTTCTTATGTTGGCATCTGTTGTTCTTATAGGTCTGTTTGACCGGTTGTGTGGTAACTGAATTTTTGTGGCACTTTACAATCATCGCAGGATTCCTAGAAAAAAGCAGAATTGGGAAATATGTCGATTTTTAGAGGCCGTAAAGCGCCCCTGTAAATAAGTAGAACAAAACAAACGATGGTAAGACTCCATATAAGGCTGTCAATATTATGCACACCTCTAAAACATTTACATGCAGCTATTTTGAGATATGAGACATATGGCGATTTGAGGGTATAAAGACCGACATTTCTACTAAGAACAATGACTGCAGATGGTCAGTTCTTATTACGGGACGTCCCATAACGCTATGCACCACCCTAGGAAAACATTTTACGGCAGGTTTTGAGATATGGGAACCATTGTGGCCTTTAGAGGGCTCATAAAGACACCACTCTAATAAGTAGAAAAGGCCAAATGGTAAATCTTATACGGGACACCCATACTATATGCACCCCTCAAATCAAACCATTGCCTGCAGGTTTTTGAGATATGAAGACCTTGGCCTTTTGAGGGTTGTAAAGAACCCATTTCCAATAAGTAGAAAAAAACAATATTCAGTTCCTATAAGGGACGTCCCATACTATATGCACACCTCATACGAAACCATTTACTGCAGCGTTTTTGAAATATGGGACATTATTCTGCTACAGAGGCCTATAAAGACCCCATTTCTAACAAGTAGAAAAAAACAATGGTCAATTCTTATAAGGAACATCCCATACTATATTCACACCTCATATCAAACCATTTTACTGCAGCATTTTTGAGGATATGGCTAGTGGTGCTTGTAGCTGGCTCTCCCGCCCCCTCTGCCTAAGTCGCCGCCCACCCCCCCCCCCCTGGTCAGGTTCCTCTNCAAAAGTGGAAAACTGTTCTGTGGTCAGACGAATCAAAATTTGAAGTTCTTTTGGAAAACTGGGACGCCATGTCAACCGGACTAAAGAGGACAAGGACAACCAAAGTTGTTATCAGCACTCAGTTCAGAAACCTGCATCTCTGATGGCATGGGGTTGCATGAGTACATGTGGCATGGGCAGCTTACACATCTGGAAAGGCACTCATCAATGCTGAAGGTATATCCAAGTTCTAGAACAACATTTGCTCCCATCCAGACGTTGTCTCTTTCAGGGGAAGATCTTGCATTTTCCAACATGACAATGCCTGACCACATGTTGCATCAATTACAACATCATGGCTGCCTAGAAGAAGGATCCGGGTACTGAAATGGCCAGCCTGCAGTCCATATCTTTCACCCATAGAAAACATTTGGCGCTTCATAGAGGAAGATGTGACAAAGAAGACCTTAGACAGTTGAGCAACTAGAAGCCTGTTTTAGACAAGAATGGGACAACATTCCTTTTCCTAAACTTGAGCAACTTGTCTCCTCTGTCCCCAGACGTTTGCAGACTGTTATGAAAAGAAGAGGGGATGCCACACAGTGTTAAACATGGCCTTGTCGCAACTTTTTTGAGATGTGTTGATGCCATGAAATTTGAAATCAACTTATTTTTCCCTTAAAATAAATTCTCAGTTTAAACATTTGATATGTCAACTATGTTGTATTCTGAATAAAATATTAAAATTTGAAACTTCCACATCATTGCAATATGTTTTTATTCACAATTTGTACAGTGTCCCAACTTTTTGGAATCGGTTTGTAGAATGAAAGTCTGTGGGAAACACTGTAATGTTATTTATGCAATTTGTAAGTGCAAATTATAATTAGTTATACTTGTCTCTTTAAAAATAAAAAAATTAAGCCATTTAGCAATGTAACTTTTAGCATAGCCTAATTTATTTGAAGTGTATCCCGTGTGTTCTGATACATGCATTAATGTTTCTGGGCTAAGCCCTGGATATCCACTCACTGTAGAACTGCCCCTGGAATCAAACCCATTATTTCAACACTTTTCTCTACTGATTGAGAATGCATTATAAAAAATGGAGCTTTAATAATTTGAATATTATGGATTATCAACTAATTATGTGGCACAAAAGAAAAGAACCAAGCAAAAACTCTTCGCTTGAGGTGGCGTTCAGATGTAGTAATATAACTTGGGGAAGGGGAAAAAAACGTCAAAGTGCATACAGCACCAACAAGTTTGACAGTGAAGGCCAATTCTGTAAACACTGCTTTGATAAATAATGTTTTTTTTTTTTTGTGCTTGCAGGTTCATTCAGACGGTCAACTTTTGTGGCACCAAACTCATTGAAAGTCACAGATCAGCTGGGATTTTGGAAAGAGGGTGCAGCCTGAACAGCATCCTGCTGTTTCTCATTGCAGAACTTGTCAACTTTTACTGTCAAAATGACTGAAATTTAACACAACACCACAAACTCATTTTTACTGTATTTTATTTACACTACCAGTCAAAAGTTATTGAACAGTAAGATTTTAATGTTTCTTAAAGAAGTCTCTTCTGCTCACCAAGCCTGCATTTATTTGATCCAAAGTACAGCAAAAACACTAACATTTTGAAATATTTTTACTATTAAAAATAACTGTTTTCTATTTAAAACAAAAAAAAAAAGAATATATGTAAAATGTAATTTATCCTGTGATCAAAGCTGAATTTTAAGGACATTACTCCAGTCCCATGATTCCTTCAGAAATCATTCTAATATTCTTATTTGCTGCTCAGAAAACTATTATTATTATTATTATTGTTTTTATTATGTTGAAAACAAGTGAGTAGAATTTTTTCAGGTTTCTTTGATAAATAGAGTTCGAAGAACAAAGCATTTATACTGAAATCTAAATCTTTTGTAACCTTCTAAATGTCTTTATCATCACTTTTGGTCAATTTAAAGCATCCTTGCTAAAGTAGTAATTTCCATAATTTCTTTCCCAAAGAAAAAAATTATACTGACTCCAAGCTTTTGAATGGAATAGTGTATAATGTTACAAAAAATTCTATTTCAGATAAATGCTTTTCTTTTGAACTTTTTGTTCATAAAAGAATCCTGAAAAAAATGTACTCAACTGTTTTACATATTGATAATAATATTAAAAAATGTTTATTAGCATATTAGAATGATTTCTGAAGGATTATGTGACACTGAAGACTGGAGTAATGATGCTGAATATTCAGCTTTGATCACAGGAATCAATTACAGTTTAACAGATATTCACATAAGAAGCTAGTTATTTTAAGTAGTAAAATATCACAATATTACTGCTTTTGCTGTATTTTGGATCATAAATGCAGCCTTGGTGAGCAAAGAGACTTTGAAAACATTAAAATCTTACTGTTCAAAAACTTTTGACTGGTAGTGTACTTGCCAGTTTTTGCTTTTCAGTATGTGTATGTTTTCCATGATACAAAGTCACCAGGGGACTGTGGTGATACCCTTTTTTTAAGCTAGTGCATCTGAGAGGTCAAGATTTGTAATTTGTACTTATAAAAAGAAAATGTTCAACAATTAAAAAATAATATTATCAGAACTAAAGCTAATGAGTTATTGTGGGAGGGGGGCTGGATATGGTAAAAATCATGGTTTACAGTGCAGTACCACAACTGGATTGTTTTTTACAGGTACATTTTTTTTAAACTAAATGAAAATAAACTACAGTACTGATACTGTAAATGAAAATATGGTAATAATACTGTAAATAAAATACAGTAAATAAATTATTGTACTGTAAATGCAATTACAGTAATAATACTTTAAACATTTTTACAGTAAATTACTGGCATCCAGCTGCCAGTAAGTTACTGTAAAATTTACAGCAACCCATTTACAGTGTGGCAAGACTCAATCCTCTCTTCAGTTAAGACACATGAAAACACTTGGAATTTGCAAAAAAGCACCTAAAGGACCCCCAGACTGTGAGAAACAAGATTATCTGGTCTGATGAGCCTCAATTCCAAGCATCATGTTTTAAGGAAACCAGCTCATCACCTGCAGAGTACCATCCCAAAAATAAAGTGTGCTGGTAACAGCCTCGTGCTGTGGGGCTATTTTTCAGCAGCAGGGACTGAGGGACTCATCAGAGTAGAAGATAAGCTCAATGCACCAAAACCCAGTCCAGAGCATTCAGAACTTCAGACTAGGCAAAAGGTTCACCTTCAAATTGGACAATGACCCTAAGCACACAGCGAGAGTGGCTTATAGACAACTCTGTGAATGTCCTTGAGTGGCCCAGCCACAGCTTGGGATTGAACCCAATCAAATATTTCTGGTGAAACCTGAAAATGTGCATCTGCCCCAATTCAACCTGACAGAGCTTGAGAGGTGAAAGATGAGGAGAAAAATGGCAGATAATTGCCAAATGCTGATGAGCAAAGCTTGTCGCATCAAACAAAAAAGACTTGAGGCTGTAAAGGTACTTCAGCAAAATTTTTTAGTTTAGCAATGTACTTTTTTCAGTTTTTTTTATTTTTTAATACATTTACAAAGTTGTGACAATTCTGTTTTTTGCTTTGTCATTATGATGTATGGAGTGTAGATTGATGTTGAAAAAAGTAATTTAAAGCAGTTTAACATAAGGCAGCAACATAAAAAAATTTGAAAAAAATGAAGGGGTATGAATACTTTCGCAAGGCACTTTAAATCAAATTTAATAAATATACACAGTACATCACACAATATATTATTAAACAAATTGCATGAGTCAAAAATAGGTATTTTGTAACGTATCCAGTACATTACAGTACACTTTTCTGGTAATATAATCAGATGTAGCTTTTAGGATTACTAGTATTACTTTGAACCTTACTCCAGCTTAAGGCACTTGATTTAAATAAGAAAATCTTGTACCATATTGATATAAAAATAAAAAAGAAAGAAAATATATTCCTTCGTTTAAATTAACAAATAAAGTGGATTAAACAGTCAACATTATGTCAAGGTTTCCCAAACTTGGGTTTGTGAAGGAACTGCAGGGGGTTTATGAGTTTAATCATAAAAAAATGTCAAATTAAAGCAAATCATTTTAAAATAACATAAAAATAAATAAAACACTTCCTAAAAAATTATTTTATTTGTTTAACCTGCATATCATGTGACCATTAACCAACATCAGAGAACTGTGAACATGCAAATGTGATACTTAATTATTAAAATATTTATTTTCAAATTTTAGGGGTACTTTAAGTAAATATATTAGATGAAAGATGTTCAGATGACAAAAGAAGTTTGAGAATGCCTGCATTATATGTAAATAAGAAATAATGTGAATTTGTGCATTTTAATGTGTTTGAAAGACAAAAAGCCTTCCAAAGACATTGTATAGATGGCAAACCTACTGAGTGATAATTCAAATAAAAACAAATCCGTGTTCATCAGTAGTTGATGCAATGTTGAAACACCTTAAACCTGAAATGATTTTTGTAAATTCAGTGGTCAAATGCTGTGTAGCCATCTGACTAGTGACTGATCTCTGTGTGAATGTCCACTAAAGACTTTCTGAGTGTATATAAGTGGTAGGATATTTTAGAAAGGAACATTTAAAAGACGAAAAAGAGGAATTAGGAGAATTGATAAATTATGAGTAATTTATTGCTATTGTGTGAATAATATGTAATCATATAAAAAGTACTTGTAGTCCTGGATTACGAAGTATTTTAAATGTAATATAATATACAAGTACTTAATTTTTGGAACCCGATTATGTAATTCCATATATGTAATCAGTTACTACCCAGCTCTGTATATACAGTGGGTACGGAAAGTATTCAATCCCCTTACATTTTTCAGTCTTTGTTATATTGCAGCCATTTGCTAAAATCATTTAGTTAATTTTTTTTTCCTCATTGATGTACACACAACACCCCATATTGACATAAAAACACAGAATTATTGACATTTTTGCAGATTTATAAAAAAGAAACCTGAAATATCACATGGTCCTAAGTATTCAGAACCTTTGGTCAGTATTTAGTAGAAGCACTCTTTTGATCTAATGCAGCCATGAGTCTTTTTGGGAAAGATGCAACAAGTTTTTCACACCTGGATTTGGGGATCCTCTTGCTATTCCTCCTTGCAGATCCTCTCCAGTTCTGTCAGGTTGGATGGTAAACGTTGCCATTTTTAGGTCTCTCCAGAGATGGTCAATTGGGTTTTAGTCAGGGCTCTGGCTGGGCCATTCAGGAACAGTCATAGAGTTGTTGTGAAGCCACTTCTTCATTATTTTAGCTGTGTGCTTAGGGTCGTTGTCTTGTTGGAAGGTAAACCTTTGGCCCAGTCTGAGGTCCTGAGCACTCCTTGAGAAGGTTTTCGTCCATGATATCCCTGTACTTGGCCGCATTCTTCTTTCCCTCGATTGCAACCATTCGTCCTGTCCCTGCAGCTGAAAAACACACCCACAGCATGATGCTGCAACCACCATGCTTCACTGTTGGGACTGTATTGGACAGGTGATGACCAGTGCCTGGTTTTCTCCACACATACCGCTTAGACCTTAAGGCCACAAAGTTCTATCTTGGTCTCATCAGACTAAAGAATCTTATTTCTCACCATCTTGGATTCCTCCATGCGGGCTTTCATGTGTCTTGCACTGAGGAGAGTTTTCTGTCGGGCCACTCTGCCATAAAGCTCCGATTGGTGGAGGGCTGCAGTGATGGTTGACATTCTACAACTTTCTCCGATTTCCCGACTGCATCTCTGGAGCTCAGCCTTAGTGATCTTTGGGTTCTTCTTTACCTTCTCACCAAGGCTCTTCTCCCCCGATAGCTTAGTTTGGCTGGACGGCCAGCTCTAGGAAGGTTTCTGGTCGTCCCAAACGTCTTCCATTTGAGGATTATGGAGGCAACTGTGCTCTTAGGAACCTTAAATGCAGCAGAAATGTTTTTGTAACCTTGGCCAGACCTGTGCCTTGCCACAAGTCTGTCTCTGAGCTCTTCAGGCAGTTACTTTGACCTCATGATTCTCATTTGCTCTGACATGCATTGTGAGCTGTAAGGTCTTATATAGACCGGTGTGTGGCTTTCCTAATCAAGTCCAATCAGTATAATCAAAGTATAATCAAACACAGCTGGACTCAAATGAAGGTTTAGAACCTTCTCAAGGATGATCAGAAGAAATGGAAGCACCTGAGTTAAATATATGAGTGTCACAGCAAAGGGTCTGAATCATTAGGACCACATGTGATATTTCAGTTTTTTTTTAATAAATCTGCAAAAATGTCACAATTCTGTGTTTTTTCTGTCAATATGGGGTGCTGTGTGTACATTTATGAGGAAAAAAAATTTACTTAAATGTTTTTAGCAAATGGCTGCAATATAACAAAGAGTGAAAATTTTAAGGGGGTCTGAATACTTTCCGTACCCAATGTACATATATATCTATAGATATTATTACATAAGATGGGGGCTGTGGTAGCAATCGGGGGGTGCTACCCCTTGAATTTTTTGATAAAAAAAAAAAAAACATTTGACCATTTAATTGTGATGTTAATTTAATGTTCATTGCTATACAATTGCAAAATCACATAAAAGTAAAAATAAATAAATAAATGAGAAGAATCAAATGATTCAAACATAAAACGCTGCAAAAATATATATTTATTTATCATTGCCAGTTAACATCTGAGCGTGTTGCCTTTTCTTTCTTTCTTTGTTTTGTTTTAGTGCACACCATTATAAATGCCATAAAATGTTTCAGCAGTTGTTACAAACGCTTCAGATTCAACTGATAAGAGATATGAAACTACTATCTGTGGACAAAGACTAAGACAAAGTCTAACATGGCAACATGTCCTTAAAATACCTGAAGGCTGTCAAATTCCTTTCATGTCATTAAGCAGAACAATGGTTAAATGAATGTAGAACACTTAATCTTATCTACTGATATACATTTAAAGCTATTATGTAGTGTGATCATACATACATGTTCTCTGCAAAGTTATAGACCATCTGTAAAGGTTAAATTACAGTAAAAAATGTAACTAAACCATTTCAGACTACAGCAACTTTATGAAGTTTTGCTGGTGGACGTGAATCACAGAATTTGTTTGGATGTTTGGAGCTCTGGCTGCAAATGTTCTACAGACTCTTGGTTGCTTTATGGTATTATGTGTGAGTTTCATCAAACAAAGCATGTAAGTAAGGCATTCATCGTATTGCACATATCTCAGGGTAGCCTAAATAAAACATGTCAAGACATTTCAAGACACTGATAATCATCAAGGTAAACCCCTACCAAAATTAAAAAAAACAGAGCACTGGTTTTGGATGATATTTCATAAAGTGCAACACATTATTCTTTTTTAGCAGACTCTTTCCTTTCCAAAATTACAGAGCAGCGAGAGAGTGTGACATAAAAACGTTATTTGCCAATAATGGAAAAGTCATTAAATAGCCAATAATGTACACTTATTGTTGGCTATTTAATGACTCAGCATGGCATGTAACAAAAGGTCAACATTTGTTCAACGAACCTGTCTTATCACATTTTATGGCCCAGGCTAATGCTTTTGGTTCCTTTGACTAGTTAAATCTTCTACATGACACTATTATAGTCAAGGCGACAGTAATAATTTATTTTAGTTGAATATACTACAGTAATTCTCAAACCAAAAAACTGTATTATTCGCAAAACAGTGGACATGGGTTTAGTTTGTTGTCAAAACAGACTATTGTAACAAATATTCCATAAATGTTATTTAATAAAATATATCTTTGCATGTTCATATACAGATGGATATGTACTGTAGATGTGCAGCTTGGTATATGGTGTTTTGCAACTCAGAAACTTCTCCAGAACTGCTTCAGGAATCCACAAAGCTGCTCCTTCAGATCATGTTTTTAAGGGGGTTTTTCTTCTTCTTCTTCTTCTTTTTTCTTCTAAATGTCTCTTATTCTTCTTTGTAGCACAGCTTTTTTCAGCATTCATCCGTTGTAAAACATTTTGTAAGGTTGCCAAAAAAGTCTCTGCTCTTTCTTCTCTATAGAGCTCGCAGCCTGGGCATGGCTTCTTTTTGTCCTGTAACTTAATATGGTATTATGTAAGATTAGTGCACAGCACAAAGTGTTTTGAAGATCACGCATTCCAGAAACAATGTAATCCAGATTCACAAAATCAGAAACAGCATTTATTCCTTGTCCTTTTTTAGTTCTATAATATGTGCATCATGTGTGATTCTCATGAATACATTTCTAGGTTATATTTTAATTTAACTTAGAGTCAACATGCTAACTTCAAAATCTATTGGATTTAATTGAAAGCAGAGTCTCGTGCACCTCACATAAGAAGCATTATTTTTATGAGTTGCTTATTAGATTATTTTGCTTTTAGCTTAGCAAAATGCTAACATCAAACTGGAATCAATTATGAGCAAAGTCTTATGTGGAGTTTTCTTAAAGAGTGTTATTTTTTGAGACATAAAGAGTTGCTCACTATTACAAAGTCAGTGTCATATAATATTAAAAGCTTTCATTTCAATTAGGATGTTTACTTAAAAGGTAGCTGCCTGTGTAGACAGTAAACAACAAAGCAGCTTAGGTTTTGGAACAGATCTACAATTTCAGCAGTGTATCAGGCTGAAGTTTGACATGGTGTTGTATATTTAACAGGTGTACGTGCCTTATGACTATGGAATAGGGTTGCAAAGGGGTGGAAAATTTCCGGAAACTTTCCAAGAATCCCTGGAATATAAAAAAAAAATCCTGGAAAGTTTCTGAAATTTACTGGAAATTTTCCACATTCAAGAAATGCAATTAAGCACTATATGCAACACCCATAGCAAAAACATAGCAATTTTCTAGCAACCACATGGCAGCAATCTAGACATTTTCCTTTAACCAACCAGAATATTCTAGCAGCTGCATAGCAACGTTCTAACAACCACCTAGCATTCATCCAGAACATCCTAGTAATTGCACAGCAACACCCTAGCGACCACCCAAAATACCCTAGCAACCACATAGCATTCTATCTGTCGGAGAGACTGCATGGCCTGAAAAACTTAACACGTCAAGATTTTAAAACCGCTTCAAACTTCAAGCTTTTGAAACGGTTTTAAACTTAAAAATGCTTCAAACATCAAGCTTTTAAAAACTGCTTTGAACTTAAAACCGCTTCAAATTTCATGCTTTTAAAACTACTTCAAACTTTCTTTTTTGGCTATATAGGCTTTCTCAAGCCAACTTCAACTTTGTTTACAAACTTATTACATACTGTCCTTCCAGTCTTCTGACTGGAAGACCTCAGGCAGTTCGGGTCGGCAGCAACACATCCAGCACCATCACACTGAACACTGGGGCCCCCCAAGGATTTGTGCTGAGCCCCCTCCTCTTCACTCTGCTGACCCACGACTGCACACTGTCACACAACTCCAACCTCTTCATTAAGTTTGCGGATGACACGACTGTAGTGGGTCTCATTAGCAACAGAGATGAGACAAGCTACAGGAGCGAGGTGAGCCGCCTGGCCGGGTGGTGCAGTGACAACAATCTCTCTCTAAATGTGGAGAAGACGAAGGAGATTGTTGTCGACTTCAGGAGAGTGCACACTCAGCATGCTCCTCTGACCGTCAATGGTGTGACTGTGGAGAGGGTGAGCAGCACCAAGTTCCTGGGTGTGCACATCACAGAGGATCTCACCTGGACTGACAACACCGCAGCACTGACCAAGAAAGCACAGCAGCATCTACTTCCTCTGCAAACTGAGAAGAGCCAGAGCCCCGCCCCCATCATGTGCACCTTCTACAGAAGCACCATCGAGAGCATCCTGACCAACTGCATCACTGTGTGGTATGGCGCCTACAACGCGTCCTGCCTCACGATCCTCCTCTTCGGGCCCTCCCGTCCTAGGACGTTACAACACCCTTCTCCACCCGAACAGCCCTGTTGGCTGCAGGTGATTCCCACGCCACCTGACCCACACAGCTTCTCTCAGTCTGCTGCATCAGGAGGAGAACTGCGGGATTCTCCATGTCAGGCCAGACTGCAGCAAGACTGAAGGACAGCTTCGATCTCATCAGCTGTCAGGAATCTGAAGTCCCTCCCGACCTTGTGCCCCCCCCCCCCACATCGTTTTGCCCCAACGCACGAAGGGGATGGCAATAACTGAACTCTGACCCTCTGACGGACTCTCCTACTCCCCCCTCCCTAATACACACACACACACTGTCACTTTAATCAGTCTAAATAAGCTCTTTTGCACTACTAATCATTATATCTGCACTGTTGTTACTTCACTGGTTTGCACTCTATCTGCCATGTGCTGCTTTATATATTTTTTTACATTTTACCTTATTTGTATATTTGTATAGTTGTATTTTATATTTAATCTGTACCTATCTGTATTTATGTTCTACTGTTAGTGTTATCTGTATGCACCAAGGGTCTGAGAGTAACGCAATTTCAATTCTCTGTGTGTATGTGCTGTACATGTGGAAGAATTGAAAATAAAGCAGACTTGATTTGACTTGACTAGTACTCTAGTCCATAGAAGTGTAATCCAAATATTTTCACCTCACCCATTAGTAAAAACTTGAGCAGTAAATACATTTAAAATGGCTGACTAGAGGCCAGAGGCTTTAGAAGCAGACCCGTGAAACCCATATTTCTGTACGCACTTACATGCACTCTTGAATGGAAATATCTTTTGTTATTTCAGCTGTGTGACACGTGTAATGCACAATACACTGTAATTACTGTAAGTCTGGGTTCAGGCAAGTTCTAACAATAGTTTTTCTTTACATTTCTTAGTATCTATTTTATTTTTAGTGATATTGATAATTGTTCATATGTACATTTGAATCTTTTTTAACATTATTTTTAATGGGTTAGAAGCATTATATCTGGTGAAACATCTATGTATGTATGCATGTATGAATGCATGCATTTATGCTTTAAATAACATTGTCTGAATGTGTGTCAATCCTAGAAAGTTGGCTTCCTCTCATAGTTTTTTCCACATACTTGCCACTGCCGGCTTTGGACAATATGTTGTGAATGTGAAAGACATGTGGCCAAGTATGGTAATCCATACTAGGAATTAGTGCTCTGCGTTTAACTCATCCAAAGTGCACACACACACACAGAGCAGTGAACACACACCCGGAGCAGTGGGCAGCCATTTATGCTGCGGCGCCCGGGGAGCAGTTGGGGGTTCAGTGCCTTGCTCAAGGGCACCTCAGTCGTGGTACTGAAGGTGGGAGAGAGCGCTGTACATTCACCCCCCCCCCACCTACAATTCCTGCCGGTCATGAGACTCGAACTCACAACCTTTGGGTTACGAGTCCGACTCTCTAACCATTAGGCTTTTCAATAACTGTTGAATAATATAGAATAGTATTTTAAATAAGTATTACCTCAATGTTTGTTGAAAATATCTTGTGATCCCTATAGTTTTGCAATGTAACAATGTTTATTTGAATTAATATATTTTAAACGTTTTCTTGTGGATCTCTCTGCTTTCTTGCTAGCCTTGAAGTAATTACAAACTATTACAAATATTACTGTAAATACCATTATTGGATCATCCTAAATGTCAGATATTGAACTCACCTTATACGTCAGCAACTTGAGGATCTTTGGTAGGTGCCGAAACTGAAATTTAGCCACACTCTGGATTTCGACAAACAAAACATTCACTTCCATTGCAAAGCATGTTAGCGTGGACCTGGAGCAGTTCTGCTAAAGGAGATGACAACAATTAATAGCCTGTAGAAGCGGTGAGGCTTAAAGACTGCACAGACTTTTCAGCAAAAATAAATTTTTTATCTATGTAAAAAATAAACAGCATATATTATATATATATCAGATAAATATGTAACTGCAAAATGCGGTGACTAGTGGGAATGTGATTTAACAAATTACATCACAAATGACTTCTGAAAACCAACATTTGATCTTTCAATTAAAAAGCATTAAGATTTTAATCAGATTTCAAACCACCTACAAAGGTGGTTTGGACTGCGCTTGTGAAAATGAGATTTCATGTGTTTTTTCCTGTTCTGACTACAAAAAAACAGATTTGAATATGCAAAAAAAAAAAAGTTGTAAGAGCGTCATTGGCACATTTACATTAGAAAAAGCATCCAATTACTGATCAGATATTGGAATTTATTTATGAGAAGAATTTTCAATATGAATATGAATGAATAAACTCTAAAATAACAAAATATATGCAGAAAAAGCTATGGGAGCCTTTATTAGATCAAGAAAGCAGTGGTTAGAGATGGGAGAAAAAAATAGTACATACTGTATTTCTTTAATCTTGAAAAAAGAAAGGTGGAGTTAAATGCGAAAAAACTAAATTTGTGAAGTGTGATAGGTTGACTTCAGAGCATTCTAAAAAAAATTTGTGACACTTTATCTAAATTCTCTTGGCAGTTTATGAAAAATAATTTGTCAATGGATGACTTCCACCATCAATGAGAGTATTGTTAACGTAGTACCAAAATACTCTTTTGATTGATAACTTGGACCTAATCACATTATTAAATAATGGCTATAAAATTTGGGCATTTGTCCTGGTAAAACAACTTAAATCTGATTGATGAGTACCAGTCAGGGTTTATGAAGGGTTGCCGCATATCCAACAATGTATGGTTAGGTCTTGATTTGATTGATTATTGTGATTTGGTTTTGGATCCTGCTTTAACTATATTCTTAGACTTAAAGGTTTATTTGGAACAATAAGAATATTATTTACAGATATAAATCATTATTTTTTTTTAGAATTGGTATCTAATTAATATCTATATTGTTAATGAGTTGATAGATGACAATGGTCAGTTTTATTCCTTTTCAGAGTTCTCCAGAAAAGTTTAATTTGTGGCTTCATTAAAAGAGTATACTATTGTAGTCAACACCATTCCTAATGATATGAAAAGAGCAAACCTATAATAAACCTATTACAAACCTATTTCGCTGTATAACATTTCTATTTTAATTGAAGGAATTTTGATTACTGATGACAAATTCAATAAACACTGCTTTCAATCATATCAACAGACAATCTATTCCAGCTTCTTATTTCAAATGGATGGAGTTATACAGTGTTAACTGGAATTTGGTCTGGTCTGGTTTCTTTCACACACATTTCCATTACCAAAAAAGATCAAATAAGTCACTTAAAAATATGACATCGATGCTATCCTTTTAATAGTAGGCTACACTCAAAAAAAAAAAAACTATTGAACTTGATGATCTTTTTTGTGAATTATATTATATAATATTAAAGGATTAGTGTAGAGCCCTTTGATGTTGCATTGAAACCTGTTGGCACCCACTGAAGTCCATTATATGGAGAAATGTTTTCCTCAAAAACCTTAATTTCTTTTTGACTGAAGGAAGAAAGACATGACCATTTTGGATGACATGAGGGTGAGTAAATTATCAGGAATTGTTTTATTCTGGAAGTGAACGAATCCTTTAATCATTCCTACATATTTTGCCATAACACTTTGCGATAAGTGTGACATCTGTATGTAGATAATAAAATTGAATAACACAACACAATCTACAAATGGCGCTGACACTAATGTTAGAATCTTTTTGAAATATATCAGTGAATAAGTGCAAGAATATATTCCAGTTACAGCTGTGTTTACACTAAAGGTCAACTAAAGAATAAACAAAGGACAAAAATGCCTCAGCTGTTCTTCACAAAAATCTTCAACATCACTGCCTACAATATTATTAAGTAAACATTTAGCCTTCATATTAATGCAATTTATCAAAAGCACTCTCTCTATCCTCTGGTTTTAAAGCAATTCAATTAAATTGATAATTTATCCTAACAGTAATGATACTATCAGTATCAAATGCCAAAGATTCAAGTGCCACTTCAGGCTAATTATTTTTGGCAGCATTTTAAAACAGTATACTGATAACTAAAGACTGTGTGTGAAATCACATACCTCATAATCTGATAGAGTTGGAGTGTACAGCATGCTATCGTTTTTCTGTTATGAGAGAAACCACACCTTAAACAGGAGCAGAGTAAGAACAGACTAGACAGATTTTTTTCAATTCAGAAGTAAAAAAAGAAAAGAAAGTAGTACTAAATCATGTGCTACCACTTTGCTCAGCTCCGTTGTGATCCTTTTCACCATCTTCACACTCTCTTTGCTGCATATTGATTGACACTTGATCTGTCTTGTCAACATGATCAGCAGATACAGAAATAATGAAGTAAAATGCATGGAATAGTGGAGAAACTCTGTCCTCATATCAAATATCCAGCTCTCCCTCCCCAACACATCTGTCACCAAGACATAGGGACTTTGCGTGACTACATTTCCTCCTCACTAGGGTTTGGCTTTTATTAGTAGATTCAGGCTAGAGCAGCTGAAGACACATTCTGCCTCTAATATAAAGAAACAAGATGGAGAGGTGGTTGGGGGTGTTGGGAGGGACAAATACAGATTACACAATACATTATATAATACAGAATTAACAAGAATATGCCTTGAAAAGAAGTAGCAATATTTTTTATTTATTATTAGCCTAGTGTTTATTTATTTTCTATTTTTTATATAAATAGGCCTATTTTGATCTATTTCTAATGATGATAATTTAACACTGACTTAGTTACTCAAGAGGCATTTTTTAAAACTGCAGTAGTCAAACTGTAGCACAGACCTACCTCATCAAACATTTCTGGAGGGAATAGTTTAAGACGTCAATAGGCAGAATTGCACATTCAGGCGGAAACATTATGCAGAACACCTCAGCGTGTTTTCATCTGCCACAACTCCAAGGAAAAACCAAAACAATAATAAAACGCTGATATCCGAGTCTCTGTCCACTTTCAGCTGAAATGGCATCGACGTAAGTCTATCCGTCTTCATGAGCACCACAGCGTAGTACAACCTCGGCCGAGTGTGTGAACTGCAGTCGAGTATCTTTATACCGCCGCGTGATTGGGCTGGACTGTGATGCCCTCATGAGTCATAGAAACATCTACACTGGAGGAGCCAGCGAAACGGAAAGTACTTTATGTAGACTTGACAAGTGTAAATATTTAATACATGCATAGACGATATAGTTTTAATGTATGTGGTTCTTTAAAAAACGCGATTAATACGTCAAGAATTACGCGTTATATATTCCTTCAAATGTCTGCAATGCTGAGACATACAGGAGTGAAATCCTCGCAACAGAACAGTTTAATACTGCAATCATCCTCCTAAACTGTAAACCGATTATTTCTGCACTAAAACAATATGGTTCCGTCTTTGCTATAAATAACCGGGCCCCCTCTCCCTCGTCGGGCCCTTGGAATCGTCCTAATCCCCACTTTCCTGCAGAGTTTAGCTTTAACCCTGATCAAACACACCTGAGCATGCTAATCAATGTCTTCAGGATCATTAGAAAATCACAGGTAGGTGAGTTTGTTCAGGGTTGGAGCTAAATTCTGTAGCGCATTGGCCCCCCAGGGCAAGATTTGAGGAACCCTGGTCTAGAGCTTCTACTGGCGACACTGAGTCGGGCGACGTCTCGCCCCTATGAAAATTATCCTTTTGGAACTAAGATCTCTAACGTTAAACTAACCTGCTGCGCAGCAGTAACCAGACGGACTCCAAACAATGCCTTTGAATTTGCTTTAATCACGGCCGGGAGGATATCATCTCAATCACAGAGAATCCCCCAACAACAATG
This sequence comes from Sinocyclocheilus anophthalmus, assembly GCA_018155175.1. Lineage (NCBI taxonomy): Eukaryota > Metazoa > Chordata > Actinopteri > Cypriniformes > Cyprinidae > Sinocyclocheilus > Sinocyclocheilus anophthalmus. Next base: position 255,509 of record JADLZN010001788.1, on the reverse strand, counting down.
ATACAACAGTTTTTATAGGAAAGGTACATAGCAAAGGTAACATGTCACATTACATCATTTTCCTCTGATCTGATTGGTTCTCTTTATGTGAAAAATCAAAGACCACTTCTACTTGGTTACTGATACCTCAGCTTATTCCTTAAATCATGTATCATTATTAGTAGTCTCAAACAGACATCATGTTTCATTATTGCAATGCTATTTAAGACTAGAATATTTTCTGTTCCCTAACACGTAATCAAAAGTTAGGCCTGCAAGGAAAAGAAGTGTTACACATTATTTGTGATCAACTGATTTTGATTAATTTATTATATTTAAAATTTCCTTCACCGGCCTTATGCTTTTTCCCCCTTATCTGAGACATACCCATGCATCTACCATGATATCACTTGTTTCCAGCAAAATACCATTTGTTTTTACTAAAAATAAAAGTTGTGGTAACTCAGTGGCTCAATCAGAATTACACTATGCAGGTTTTATTTAGGTACAAATAACAGCGAGCACATTTTCCATTCAATGTGACAATCATGGAATTTTTTGACAGTAAGTACAGAGATCAGGTATGAACATTTGTTTTCTTTGCACCATTTCTATCAGGCATGGTGTGGAGCAAGACCTTAGGTAAACAAATCTGAGATATACGTTTAATTGACTTAAGCATTTATTGCAACAATCACGTTAAGAAATCAACAATGCATTACATAAAAAAATACACTAAAAATTTAAACAAAATCAAGAGTCAATTTGATTACCATTACCTTGTCTTAGACCAGAATACCTTTCTTGGGAATGATGTAATGCTTTTTCATGGTGTACAGCAAACATTTTCATCAATGCAAAATATCAGATGTTTTGATGTTTGTATTAACATCAATCAAAGCAGCCATTCATGTTCCCATGTTTTCAAATGCATTAACCAAATTTGTATAGAACATTGGCAATAAAAAATTATTTTAACATACATGAGAATGTTTTGTCTGAAACACACTATTTTCCAGACACGTCTGGACCACATTCGAGAAAAATGTGCAAAACAAAGAAACAAGAGTTAAGTGCCAGAAAACAACTACTTCATAAATAAGTTCTTTATATATCACAGCCAACTGAAAGCCTTTAATGACAGAGGCTTTAGTTCAAGTACATATTATACATTTGCATATTACAGAGTCTAGATGAATAAACACCCAAACATCGTAAATTAGCAAAGCAGTCTTTTATTGATGTTTTACTGGTATCTTGGCCAGGAAGTAGGGTTGAGGGTTAATCAGGGATACGGGAAGTAGGGGTGCTGAGGGGGCTGCAGCACCCCCTGTTTTCACATGGTTGCAAACGCAACGCCAAGTTTGTTCATTTAAATGTATTCAGTTTTAGCATTTAATAATTTATTTGTAATGATCTCTGAAATGTAAATTGTAAGTGGGCTATAGTAAACCCATGTTTATCTTTATAAACATGATTAATTTTACTTGTGATGTTTTCTATATGGGATGATTAGCCTAATCCTCATGAACACGTGACGCTAGCGCGTGGTATCAGACATGAACTGTACCGAATGCGAACGAGATTAACTTTAATACAAGGAGATAATGGCACAAAAGCAAATTTCAGATTTTTTAAAATGCCCATCCAAGCAAAAGCTTTCCAAAATCGGCATCCAAACAACACCAGCCCCAGCATGAGCACCGACGTAAGTGAACCAGCCCCCCCCCCCCCCCCCCCTGTACCAAACATGGACACACACAGCACCCCCAACCGAAAACATCTTCCCGCGCCCCTGGGGTTAATATAAACAAAAACAAAAAAACAATGACCATAGCATCAACTGGCTGACACCCGTATTTTATAGTCCATGACTTTTCTTTCCGTCTGAGTGGAGTGGACTTGGATTTCAAAGCTGACTCCTCTGCTACATACTAAAGTGCCAGATAAAGTGTCTTTGAAGAATGAGGCACCATACTAGACCTCAGGAGCACACCACTCAAAGCCTTTTGCAGTTCTGCATTGAGAAGTTGCAGCTATTGATGCTGACCCTTCTCCTGCTCTGGCTGTCTGCCACAGGGGACAGTGTCTGAGTCAGGCTGACTTGTGCATTGCTAAAGGATGCTATCCTCCCACTCCCGGCAATCTGCAAGTTGACTGTGGTGGCATAACTGGTTTTTAATGTTGTTTTGGACCCTTGATTAGGAACACTGTCTTCTGTTTTGCCCTCGGTTGGACACTGAATGGGACTCATATTTGGGTTAGCAGGTGCGACATAGGGACAGATCAGGGTGCTCCGACAAGTAGATTCTGAAATCTCTATGTCATGTTTCTCTGTCTCAGTGCAGGACAAAGCATCAGATTCAGTATTGGGCTCTGTGTTGTATTTTGTCAACATATCATGTACATCTGGCCAGGCAATGCTTGAGAAATGTTTTCCGCTATGACTGGTCCTTTCAGTTGTTAGTCTGACAGGTGAAAGAGGGCCAGGGCTGATAGAAGATGGGCTGCCACTGTATGAACCCCCATGAGGACTTATTAACCCCAATTCTGAACCCACTGACCATCGTCCACTTTCTGCCCAAGACCTGCGTTCATGTCTAGTTGGACTGGGTGGTCTGTCCCCTAGAGCAACAAAGGACAAACTGGTTCCTCGAAGCCTCCTCTGGCTCTGCGAGCTGGTTGCTGAACATGAAGACATTCCCATTGGGGTAGGAGAGATGATTCTGGGGCCTCTAGAGTTTGTTTCCACTTTTGTTGGAGAAGATGCATTTGTTATTGAGGGATTCCTTAGCTGCGGATTAGCAACACCCCATACATTTGCAGGAATGCCAATAGGAGGTGGAGAGGTGATTCTGGGGCTCTCACAGGGAGATAATGAGCTAGCTGATGTTGATCTTGAGATTTCCAAAGATAGAGGGGTAAAAAAGCTACCTCGTCTGGGGGTTCTGGGATTTGGTGGCTTTGTTACCAGATGACTGGAGTGGTTTGGAGCAGGTGGAGGGGAGTAGATTTGGGTAACTAGAGATGGGCAAATAGAAGGGGACTGTACACAAGAGCTAGGCTCAGAGGACAGAAAGGGACGAGCCACCCTATTGTGCAAGGTTGTTCTTTGAGGATCATGGAAATGAGGGAGTCCACCCACATTTGAGTGTGGTGTTGTTTTGTGGTTAGTGGCCCACCCGTTATTACTTAAACTGTTGTTATTGTTATTATTACCATTTAAACTGGTGTAAGAAGGCTGTTCAAGAGCAGCAGAGTTTGGGCTGTTAGCAGATGGAGCTGAATGGAGGCTAACTGGAGGTGCAGGGGATATTGACCGTTGACTAAGGCAAGGAGGAGGGGACTGAACTGTTGATGGACTAGATCGAAGACTGTTTGATCTGAATGGGGATGGACAAGACCTTAGGGGTTGACTCCCTACCCCAGTGCTGGATGTACTCCTAAAACCTGACTCCGCACTTAAGTCCAAGGTGATGGGTTTAGGTGATGGTGACCTTAGCCTTAAAGAAGATGTGGGCAAAGGAGCAGAGCTCACAGGTGGGGAAGCAGTCTGAAGATGTGCACTTCTCTTGGCCATGGTTTGAGAAATTGTCTGACTAATACAAGAGGCAGCAAGAGACTTTGTATGAGCTGAGGCCGTTGAGGACAGTCTGGAGTTCTGGGCACTTCTATTTGGAGAGGGTGATCGCATTCGCAGGTTTGGGCTAAAGGCAGACGGTGGTTTCGCATCTAATGGAAGTCCACAACCAAAAGGAATGTTTGAAGGCTTGTCATTAAGAGCCTGGGAGAAAGACTGTCTGAGAGGAGAAAGGCCAGGAGCTGAAGTATCCTGAATCTGTTCCTCGGTCCGCAGTGAAGTATGTGGCACTCTGAAAGGCACGATAAGACAGATTAACATGAAATCAAATACTTACACTGCTGTAATATAAACTACAATAGCATAACCTAAATATCAGTTGGATACACTATATAACTACAGTTTGGTTTGTGACATGCTTCGCAGACTACCTTTGAGTGGCTGGAGATGATGGATTCCAGTTGGTTAAGGGAGTTCTCGTTCCTGTGGCAGAAGGTAGATTGGAAGGCCTTTGGCTAGTAAACCTGGGAAGCTCATCCAAAGAAGGTCCACCTACAGGTGGTGTAGAGGGTGGGCTCAAAGTCTTTGAATTATTGCTCGGGTCCTCTTTGGATTTAACATCCAGTGGACTACACTTGCCACATGAACCAAGCAGAGGTGTCAGTTGTGAAGGGCTAGTTGCATCTTCCTGCAACTGGGCTAAAGGGTATGAATGCTCTGATCCTTCAGAGATGACTTTCGAGGAAGCTGCTGACTGTAATGGGGGATATGCACCTACTTCACTAACAGAGGACACTACAGGTGTTATTTCCTCCATGCTAGTGGCTTCAGTATCAGCCCGGGCCTGCTTGGAATTCAAATGTCCTGTATGCATTTCATCTTGTTTATCATCAATGGACAAAATGCTTTCACAGTGCTGTACAATTAAGTCCCTTTTCTCCTCTACACTGTGAATCTCTTCTTCTAAATGTTTAATGAATAGTGAGTCAATAAAAAGTTCACTACTTATTCCAGAATTGCTCACAAAAGCAGGTTTCTCTTCTTGCAATGTCTGTCTTTCTTCCGTTCTATTTATTGCAATGGATTTGTCCACAGCATATGAATGGTTCTCCTGAACAGACTGCAGAACAATGTCAGCATGCTTGTCCAATCGAAACCTGGCTAGGTTGGATGGCATTTCTGGCTCAGCTTGGACTTGAGTTCCAGAGCAAGTTGAAAGTGACAAGGATTGATTGCCCTCTTGCACTTTAGACTCACATTTTTCTAAGGAGCTTTCTCTATGATCTGATATTACAGAGACCTGTGATTCCATAACAGTTGTTAATGAAGTAGCAGAGGATTCAGCACATGAAAAATACAGTGAATTAGATCCATTTGTTGAGATCTCATCTGGGGGCCCAATGAGATTACAGTCATTTTCTTGGTGATATGTTGTAGACAGCTTCTCCCTTAAAATGATGTGACCAAAAGGCTCAGTAGGTGTTGATACTGAAGACTCTTCTGCAACAAAAGAATAGGCAACAGTTTATTAAACAGATTTAAATTAATGTGTAAAATAATATTGTGACGAGTGGGGGCGGGGCCGAGAGCCGTGGGAACGGAGCGAGGCCGGTGGAGTAACTGATAATGAGCGACACCTGCACCACTCACCAGTCTCGAGTCTCACGGAGGAGCTCCGGAAGGATAAAAGGGAGGAGTGACGACAGTGTCGGACAAGAGAGGACCAGGCCTGGAGTTTATTTTGTGTTTTGGTTTTGTTTGTGCGAGACAGTCGTCCGCGAGGGGCTGTCGCGCTGTTTTTGTGTTTATTTTATTATTAAAGTTTTGTTGAAGTGTTCGCCGGTTCCCGCCTCCTTCTTCCTGATCTACGAACTACGTTACAAATATCACACAAGATCATAATTGAATTATATATGGATTAGGAACTCACCTGTGGGCTGATTTAGTATTCTAAATCCCCCTGGTGCAGCTGTACTTGCCGAGACTTGAGTGAAGTGCTCTCATTTCCTTCCACTGACCATGCTCCTCTACTCACTCGTGTTTTCTTCTGGTGTAGTGGTACCTTCATGCTGCTTGCTTTCGCTGTGTACATGCGTGCAAGCATTTGCACTTTATTAAGAATCTTTTCTGAGTTCTCTACCAAGCATTGATTGACTGGTCCACCCTCAAAAAATCCTAAATCTGGTACCTCTTCCATTCCTTCGTAAAGGGTATGGCTACACGTTACTACCTTGCCATGACGAGACCATCGGCCAACTTTAATCTGACTGGGAAGGCTATCCAGGTTTCCGCTAGAGGACATCCTAGCTCTTGTTCTACTTTCATACTGAAGAGATGTATCCGCTGTCTCTGTCGTCTGCAGATTAGATGTGTCTGAAATGTCAGGATTGCATTGTGAATGCTCCTGTTTATGCTGCATCTGGGTTGTTGTGGAATTTAGGGATGCCTTGTTTTTCTCAGGAGCATCTGTATGTTCACCACAGCTCTTTTCTTTTGAGAAAGAGACTTTCAGATTGTTTTTAGAGTCTTGGCCAGTTCTTTCTTTTTCCTTCCACAGTTTCATACAGGGATTGAACTCACAAATGTCTTCATCCGTTTTATCAGCATTCTTGCTGCTTAATAATTCTTTTTGTTCTTGGATAACATCTGAATGTGAAAGAGGAATGGCTGGATCAGAAGATTCCTCATGGTTGAAATTCTGGTCAGATTGGTCTGATGTTGGGAGTAATGAAGATGCTGCGTCAGTTTCACAGCCTGAGTGGCTACTCTCAGACTCAATTAGACTGTCTTGGTGAACACAAACATTGAATCGAGACACCGAATCCTTCACTAATCCAGCAGGAATATGAGAGAAGCTGTTTCTTCGTGCTGTCTGACCCTCCTCAACACCTGCCTCTGCTGCCTCATAATAGCTACGTATCTTCTCAATAATCTGCTTATCACTTTTGGTTAGTTTTTGCTCGGGTTCTACTTTGGGGACAAGAGAGGTATCAGTTGCTTTTAATGTAGTAGAAATGTGAGCACAAGCTGGCTTAGCCTCACATGCTGCGTCATCAGTGGTTTTGTCAAAATGATCAGATAGATTAAGTTCTTCACTCTTACTAACAGAATCCTCAGTATCTTTTTTCCCCTTTTCATCTGTGGCCTTCACCATTTCTGGGTTGGATGATTCACTATGACTAGGCTCTGGTAATGTCAACTCTCCTGATTGATTCACTTCTTTGGAGGTCTGCAATAGTGATGATGCTTCCTCAAGCTCCTCTGGTGGAGCAACATTTGCTTCACATGATGGATGGCTGTCCTCGCATTTGTCTGACCCATATACCAGCGTTTCTTCTGCCTCTGATCTTTTGGTATCGTTGGTCTGATGTTTATTTTCATCCACCTCAGCTATTAGTGGTTTGTACTCATCTAACGGCTGTGCCTCCGATGGCTGGACTTCCAGGGACTCTGGAGTCAACTGACACAATGGGAAAAAAATTGTAAAATGCCATTTTCTTATAACTATAACTAATCACTGATGTCAGTGTGTATAGCCATAGCAATGAAACATTGTGTTGAGTTACTATAGCAATTACTGTCTTGGTTTGAGGTGTCAAAATGTTTTTGTGCTATATGTACCACTTCAGACGTTAACTCTGCCATGCCTTGTCGAGCACGGCTCTCATTAATGAACTGCATGATTTCCTCAGTAATGGACAGTGTTGGTGGTGGAGGGAGTGGGGTCATGTCATCCTCATCCTGACATAAAGCCAGATCATCACGGCCAGATTCAACTTCAATGACAGAGGATGCCAGAGTACTGGTACTGCCTGAAGAGCCCATGCTATCAGCCTGTGGGCACAACTCCCCTTCACTGCCAGCCTGAAAACCCATTAAATGGATAGAAGCATAGATATACAGAAATTTCAATTATGTCATTTTGGACCTTTGAATAACATGTTATCACAGCTGTGATACCAAAAGTATAAACAAAACCTATTGATACATGGTTGCATTATGTTGCAAAAACTATATAATTTAGGCTGTATGATATATAATGTTTAATGGAAGAAAATGAAATTCTTTCACACCTTTAAAGAACCTGGATTCCATGAGCATTGAAGTCATGGCAGATTGGAAAAAGAAAAATAGAAACAAAAATTATTTATTTTTTAAAAGTTTTCCAATGTTTACTTTTTCACATTCACTTTCAAAATAATATCATTACTGATGAAAGAACAACAAGATAACATAAAATTATAGAAAGTGAAAGAACTAAAGTCTACACTCACCACTTTGCTGGAACGCAGCTTCTAAATCTTTGGCAGGTGCTTGAGGCACATAAAGATAAACTTTAAACTTTATAAACCTTTTTTGCCAAAGTACAATAGTACAAGAATTTTAATGTGGTGCCGATATCAATATAGCTTAACAAACAACACTAAATAAAAAAAAATATATACAATAATAAACATAAAAAATGCAATAAAAATATGTAATTGTGCAGCTGTGTATATAACTTAATTTTAGGCCTGTTTTAAAAATCTGAGATTAGATTATATTCACCAGACTGTCTCCTCCCACGCTTGTATGATAGGTTACCCTCTAGGAGGAGTGGAAGGCTTTTCTTGGCTTTCTCTGGGGTGTAGATGAACTCTGGTGGCTCTGTCAGGGGTTACGAAGTTCATGTTTATGAGTATTTGAATTATTGCAGGTTGGAATTTTAAGGTATTCTAATGAACGCAACATGCCAGACCTGATTGCCTTCTTCCTCTGTGGTAGTTATGAACATCATCCAGTCGTGGAGAAGGCATTGGTTTTCTTATTGGCTCCTGATCAAACTGTGGGGCTGAGTATAATACATAAAATGAATACTCCACAGCAAGTCAAACTCATTGCCACAAGCAACAGTTAAAAATGACAAGAATGCAAAGAATACTTACACTGACAGAAGTTGTCACCAAGAACCTGCCTTGCCTGGAAAACATGTTTTAAATAGATATTTAGCGCTCTGGTGTCTTTCTGTGAACTATGTATGACTGTACATTATCCTTGACATAATGATGCATAGTTTGACCTATAAAAAAACTTTTACTTTTAGGGGTAAGGATGCAGGATGGTTTTCCACTATCATCTTTTTGAGGTAATGTAGCCACAGCCGCTTCTCCTCCTGGTTTTTAGCCTACAGAGAAGTATAGTAAGGTTTTTAGGAATATACACTACAAAAAGTGTCTTTTCATTACTTTTAATCAGTTGCTACAAACACAAAACAAGTAATGCATCTACAAAATGTTTCAGTAATGAAGTTGTCTGTCTTGTGCATTTTAAATATTTTACCTGAACAATGTGTTGCTGTTTTGGGATCGTTTGGTCAGACACCTTAAAACAGAGGGGATCCTTCATGTTTTCCACTAAGAGCAGATTACAGCACTTGAAAGATGAGAGGGAGAAAGAGAAAAACATGAGGCTTGCATATCCTAAATGCTTTAAGTAAAATGCTACACTCTACTGTAGATATACAGATTTAGAAAGAAAACTGAAATCTGATGATGACTTACAAAGATGTGAGTGCTGTATATGAAATGATCCAACCTTTTCTTGGCAATGAGAAGCATTTTGTCAAAAAGAAAGAATGCTCTTTCCTTTTTCACACGTTGAACCCGGAAGGAACCTTCAAGTACCAGCTCTCCAAAACCACTTAGATCAGGCCCAGTCCAGTTCAGCAACAAGCTCTCAATCTCCTTTAAAAAAAGAAGTAACATTTGCAACAGAATTAAAATCTAAGAGTTACAGAATATTTGATTCTGTAAAAAGTCATAGGGAGCATTTGATGGCTGGAATTACCTGCAGTCTGACTGCATGTTCCTGTTTCCTCTTCATGTCATTGATGTACCAGGCAACTGCTGTCATGGTTATAATGGCATCTTCCACCACCTCATACCCTGGATCACTTTTATCAAAGTGTTTGGACAGTTCCTACCACAAGAGAGCGACAACAGATCAGCTGTACTGTACAGTCTGACCAGAGTTACATGTCTGTTTTAAAGTTTACTAGCTTGGCCCCATTTGGCCATGCTAGTAGATGCCATATCTACACCTGTACACCATCTTCACCAGCAAAAAAAACATAATTTTGAGGGAAAAAAAAGATCAGATCTAAAATCGGCACTACTGTCAAAACATTGTACTCCACTGACCTGCAGCAGGAGGTGGTACTTTAGAATCCTTTGCACTGGTTTCAGCAGGTAAGTCTCTAGAGGCAATGAGTGACACAGAGAGGCCTGCCTTTCCTGGAAGAAGCGCACCAGGCTCTCATTCTTCATGCAGTCCCGCAGGACTGTTACTGAGCTGGATGGAAACAGGGAGGAAGATTTTTAAGCAGGGTGGTCTACCGGGAGACTCATCAGTTTGGCAGCTTTGCCTGACAGCACTTCATCTTATCCTAAGGCCTGTGGTAATGCATTCAGCTGATGGCCATCTACAAATGTACTAACAGAACGCTTAGACTTCTCACATACAGTCTCTGAATGCTAAATACAACTCAAAAGTATTTATGTTTTTGTGTAACCTCCAGTTTCTTCCATTTTCAAAAAAACGTGTATTTTGTTCTTGCTGTAACTCAGTGTTTCACCACCATTTGATGCATATATAATAAGTACTGCAGTGTAAAATATGTATAATAAAAAATATTTTAAGAATATAAGTAACTGCAGAGTTATTGTATTAATATGCAACAGCTAATTCTCTAAAGGTGGATCAGAATCACCTCTAGCAGAACATCTGCTGCTGCTGTACCAGAGGCCCATGGGAATAATAAGAGAGGGGCTGAAAAGTATTTCCAAGTAGTCATCATCCAAGCATGTTTGCCTCTGATATGTCTATTTTTTCTTCTAGACATATATCTAACACAGACTAATTAAAACCACATGACATTCATCAAAAATATCTTACATGCAATACATAACTTTGGTTGACATGTACATCACATGATTCGAATTATGCCGTCTACAAAAATCCTTCTCCTTGTATCATTATGCAACAGAGTTTTCAGGGATATATGCGGGGCCATTAAGATTTTTAACTATTTCGGCAGCTCAAAATGTTAAATTTACTTATTTTTTAATAAATTCAGTGGTCATTTGTCTGAACTGTTCAAAAATGACTGAAAATAAATTGGGGCCAGTAAGATTTCTACAGTGTTTTTGAAAGAACTCTCTAATACTCAACAAGGTTGCATTTATTTGATCAAAAATAAAGTAAAAACAGTAATACAGTGAAATATTATTGCATTTATATTTGAATGTATTTCAAAATGTCATTTATTCCTGTGATGACAATGCTAAATTTTCAGCATCATTCAAATTTTTTCAGAAATACATTTGTAAATATCTTTACTGTCATTTTTGTTCAATTTAATGAATCTTAATAAATAATAAAAGTATTCATTTATTTCACACACAAAAAAAATTGAACAGTACTTTAGTGATAATATCAGAGAATTAGAAATATTCTTCACTTACTTGGGGTAATTCATGCAGTATATGGTATAAATGTCAAAAGCTTCACTCTAAAAAAACAAAACCATAAATTATTGTTACAGTGATTTCAAAGATAATGCTTTCATTCTATTAACAAAAGTACACTACTAACTACGGACATCAAAAATATACATATAGAGTTCAGGGTTATGAAACCAGACAAAAATTTAACAGACAATTAAAAATGGCACAATCTAGACTGGCATTCACTTGGCAGTATGTGGGAGATTTTTCCACTAAATGTTTGCATACCAAAAACAGAAGCAGTACCAGAACAAGCCAATCAAGTGCACCCCATCATCTGCTCTGGCAATGGCCAATATACCCAGATCTGACCAGATATGGGCAGCTCAGAAGATGCAGAGTTACAGTCACTAAACTACATCTGTACGAGCATGTAAACACATCTAATATGTGCTCTATTTGGAGCCTGATATCTAGTCTAGAGGCACTGCTTGATTTGGAACAAGTTTTATTTTTGTTGCAGAGATTATGGGAAAAAACCTGACTTTGAGACACTGCAACATTAGAGAAGGTTAAATTGAGCTAAGCCCTCAAAATAACCTACCGGTAATGGTTTAATCGAATGTACTCTCTGCTTCCTAGGCCAGCGCTAATTGATCCTAACAGTGGCTGTTTCAGCAGGAGGTAAACATTGGGTCTTGAGACACAGCCTCAGGCAATTTAAAGGTATAGACTGATTTTCTTCTTCCAAACCATGAAACAAATCATTGCAGAAAGAGCCATGAGCACATTTGACCTCTCTAGCACTCCAAACAATGATGCCCTTGTCTGATTCCCATCCCAGCCAGGTCTGCTCATTGTTGTGTCATTTGTGGTGTGGAGACAAGAATGCCAACAGTGTCTACAAATGCACTTAGCTGATGTGTGTATGTGTTAAAAGTTCAACGCTGTTTGGTGATATGTTTCAATTTCGTTTCAGAGAGTCCATCTGTTTTGCTGGCCCAAACATACCTGTGTGCTTCTGCCATACTGCTAAGCAAGGGCCCCAACATTACAAATTAACAAAACTGGAATTTCCTTAGACAACACTCCAAGAATGATGTGCATTAAAACACAATCTCCTTGTCTTGAGATATGTGTATTGTGTGGAAGGAACAGGAAGAAATTTACTGTATATTTTACTTAGTCATAAGCTTACCCGCTCCACAAAGCACTCTGCTATGGCTGCCGCATGTGGACTACGTTCCAGATCTTCCAAAAGCTCACTGTAAAAAAAAAAACAGAAAAAGAATCGAGTCCGTTTTGGTGCATGACACATGTATTCCTGCTCACATATTCTCACAAAAGCATTTGCAAGCTGAAAAATCCATTGAGTGGCATATGAAGACCAGCTTTCTGACATGAGACTAGAACTGTTCCTTTGTCTAAATTCTGTTATTCCCTTTCTGAGGAAACATCTGGGACTGGAGTTTCAAGAGGACACTCTTGACTGGAATGGGCTCCAACTCCAGCCTGCGTTTCCAAACAGCATTCATTTATTTTTTTATCAGTTCAGTTAAATGAACACAGATGGGAAACTTCTCATTTTGGCTCGATTTCCTCCAAACATACCCCAATATCGCGATAGTCAAAATTGAAAACCTTTCTACACGGAGTTTCTGCATTCTGCTAGTGGGGAAAATGCTCATTTCAGGTAGTAAATCAATGAAAAACATTAATTTTGAATTCAATTGACTAGTAACAGTGTCAGGAAGGCAATAAAGGAAGCTTGGGCTTGGTTTAGTGAAACGATCTCTATTGTTTCATTAAACTCTATTGTTTTCACTACTCAAACATGAGATGGAATCAAATGGATTTTCCCTCAGTGTTATGGAATTGATATGATCTCTTGTGGCTGGTGGGACTTTTTCGACCGAGTATGAGTGGTTTGACATTCCCTGACTATGTTTTGAAGGAAGGGTTGAATGAAAGCTATATGGCAGCTCGACCAGGCACGGCATATTTCATTCAGTCCATTAGTGAAACTCCAACAGTCATTCCCAAGAGGCCCCCAAACCGCCAGACTGGTCAGTCTTGAGGGAACCCCTCCTTCCATATCGTTAAAGAAAACAACGTGACGCTCTCTAAACACTATGGACTTCCCTTCATGTGGCTGAGGGGAAAAGTTCGGAAGGAAACCGCAGCACTCCAGCCTTCATCATCCTCTCTTCCCCTCTGAAGACAAAATTTATTTAGTGGCTGACCTTTGTGGCAGGGGGCATTCATTGTGGTTATAAAGGAAATTGAATTGAGTTCATGCATGCTTTCTTGGATTGTCCAAAGAGCTTGGTATTCGAGGTGCCTGTAGGGATGGGATGTTTCTGAACGATGACTTGATTGTCTTGAAAAGGTGTGGCATAATAACAACAACACATAGTTCCGTAATTTGGAACTGTAAAACAATAAAGATCTTACTGTTGATTCAAAGCCACAATTATCTGCTTTCTTGTCCGAACTGTAGTAAATAAGCTGGATTCAATTAGGTCTTGGCAAATATTGTGAGGTTTTGGCCCCTTCATTCAAATCCGAGGAAACTGTTGGCGGACCAATAGTTTGAGACTTGAAATATGTGTGCAATATACATACTAAATACTTTCCCAGGTTCTTCTTTGCCAGATACAGTGCATACATATAGATTTTTTAAGAGTGTTTGAGTTAAAATGAGAGATTTAATACATTAAGACACCAGATTGGTTCTTTAACTGTGTCAGAATTGGCTATAAAACCATGTTGTAAAACCATACAACAGACTACAATAAACACCAGCCAAAAAGTCTCACTTATTCATTTTCAGGAGTTATGACCAGAAACGGGGAGTTACCTGAAGGAGGCCCTGAATGTAAAAAAGGAAAAAAATTAAAAGCAAAACCGATAAAACCAGAAACAAAATCAGCAGAGCGACTGGAAACACCATATAAACACAAGTTGAATATGGCAACGACAGTATGATTCCTGCCACTGGCAAGCATTTTTTCTTTGACCGTGTCAGAATTGGCTACAAAACCATGTTGTAAAACCATACAACAGACTACAATAAACACCAGCCAAAAAGTCTCACTTATTCATTTTCAGGAGTTATGACTAGAAACGGCGAGTTACCTGCAGGTGGCCCTGAATGTAAAAAACCCAATTCTCTTAGTCCCATTCAGTATTCACTTCTCCCTTCCCGTTTTTTGGACTCAACTCATAAGTTGTCATCTTGTCTCGAATCATACTCTCCTCCTCGTCTCATCCCTTTCTTTTGTCCTACTCCCACAATTCATCCATTAACATGGTGTGTATAACTCAAAAAGAAGTTCGCTGCATTACGGTTCCTTTCATCTAGCTCATATTTCCTACAGCAGTCAAGCCTTTATTTTTGCTGGAGACACAGCATCCTATGGTGGGGGAAATTCACACAGTCATTCTTCTTTTTTAAGCAATATACAAATCCTCAAGACAAATCTACACCCATTATTTCTCTCAAATGAGATCAAAGCAGACAGTGAGACAGTGAGCAGACACGAGGACAGTGAGACTTGTGCTTTAGGGAAAACCAGATTTGTCTTTATTAAGAAACGAATGCTCCTTAATCTCAGCGTTAAGGTGTATTAGAATCCAAAATGAAATCAAAGCTTGGTATGGTGACAGACTGAGACCCCATAAGAGCACACAAAAGAGGTAAATGTTGTTGCTATCTCAAAAAAAGAAACTGGGGGGCTCACTTAATGGAGGAAATCTGTCTGGGCAGATAAATGTGTCTCTCAATGGTCCTGTCTGAAATGGTACACTTGATGTGTATTTGCTACATGAGACTATGGGGTGTCCCATTTTTATGAATCTTTTATGACCCATTAGTTGATTTTTTTAAGCAACAAATTTCAGCTTTCTTTGTGATTATATGTAGATAATTATTAAAACTGATTTGGAAGCCTTTTGAAAACTCATTATAGAAAAAAGAAAAAGTGAAATAAAAATTTATTAATATTATTATATCAATACAAAACTATGAAAATATAATATATATAATATTTAAATTATACTGTCCCACATCTGTGATGTGATGGTGGTGATAAAGTTTTTTTTTTTTCACAAGTTAGTGTGCTTGGTTACTTACCATGGAGAAAACAGCGAGCGTATGGATGACATGTTGACTGAAGAAAAAACTCAAGGCTATATCACTTTTGAGTCTACTATTTTTTATTGACGTCATTTTCAATCTAGCTGTAAATGGTTGTCACTTTTGTTAATGTTCCTTGCGCTAAAAGTATTAATTTCTCTAAAAAATGTTGAATGGTAGTCTCTATACATTTTATTTGGTAGTGTATATATATTATGTATTTAGTATGGCTTAAAAAAAAAGGTCTATCCTGAAGAGTCACTGAGGACAATGTGGCTGATCCTGAAGTTTTAACACCCATTAAAGGCCACCAGAGTGGAAAAATCAAGGGTGCGATTACAACTGCTAAAATAAACATATAGAACAATATGAACTGATGAGAAGGTTTAAAAAAAAATCTATTGTAAAACACAAGCATGAGTCAGCAGTGGAATGTTTTCATCACTGCAAAATAGAGAGGAGATTCCCAAGCCAGCAAAAAGAGCCTGTTCTGTTGAAGTCGCTGCACAAGACAAATGCAGTATTCCAGTGCAAAGGCACAATTTACAATGCTTCACTATAACTGGACAGATGACTGTGGGAACAAAATAAGTCCTGTCTGCTGTCCCAGGATGCACTGCTCGCTTGGCTGCACCCTCACTTTCTGACAAGGTCATGTGTGGCTCGTTCACCACAGGGGTTGGAGCTCTACCTTGGAGCCCGGCTGCTTTGGCTAAGAGGAAAATGACATCTGTACGTGTCCTAAAGCTCTTACCGGTGCCAAGAAAGTAGACTCAACAGAATCAAGTCTGAATACAGGGGCTACATTCCACAGCGATGAGCAGAGGACTTTTAAGAGTAAGAACAGACAAAGAGAGAGCCTTTGTGAGTTTAAAATATAAGAAAGGGAGGAAAAAACAAGGTCAGTCATTCATTTTATATAGTCTTAACAACTAGAGAGCTGATCTAAAGTGTTAGTTCACCCAAAAATTTAAATTCAGTCATCATTTACTCACCATCATTGCCGTTCCAAACCCACAAGCTGTTATTCTTTCTCCAAACACAATCAGATAAATATTGAATAATTTTCAACTCCCTGTTTTCCGTAAACACAAAGCTTTGTGGGATGAATAGACCAAATTTCAGTCATTATTCATTCTCATATGATTTGAGAGCTGTGTGCTGACTTGAATGACTTGATTTCAGAGTGACTTAAATTTCAGTCTATTAATCATGTAAATATAGCATGTGGCTTCAGATGAATTGGAATATATTCACTACTGTTCGAAAGTTTGGTATTTTTATACAAAGGAATGAATACTTTAATTCAACAAGGACAAATTAAATTGATCAAAAATGACAAAACACATTTATGTTACAAAAGATTTACATTTCAAATAATATTTTTTTTGTGGATTTTTTTTTTTTTTTTTAAGGAAATTAATACTTTAATTCAACAAGGACACATTCATTTGATTAAAGTGATATTAAAGATATTTACATGTTACAAAAAAATGCTGTTTTGAACTTCTTTTGAACTTTCTACTCATTAAAGAATCCTAAATAAAAACTATATATGCACGGTTTCACAATATATGTTATGTTTTTCAAACATTCATAATAATAAGAAATGTTTATTGATCACCAAACCAGCATATTAGAATGATTTATGAAAGATCATTTGACACTGAAGACTAGAGTAATGGTTGCTGAAAATTCAGTTTTGCCATCACAGGATTAAATTACTTTTTAAAATGTATTCAAATAGAAAATAGCTATTTTAAATTGTGATAATATTCACAATTTTACAGTTTTTATTCTATTTTGATCAAATAATTGCAGCCTTTGGTGAGCATACGGCACTTTAAACATACACATCAAACAATAAACAATAAAAAAAATAAATAGAGCATTTAACACACACACAAAAAAAAAACACTTTACAGACCAAACTTTGTAAAGTAGTGAGTCATATGGACTCCTTTTATGATGCTTTTTTTTGTCATTTTTGGAGCTTGACAGCCTGTGGTCACTACAAACTGTAAATTAAGAAATATATTTTATTTATGAGTGAACTATCCCTTTTAGAATGGCTTTCTTAAAAACGAATAATTCATTCTGCTCACTACATGCCATTATAATCTCAAGCAGTGGCTAAAAGCAGCTGCAATGGGAAGAAAAGTCCTGCCATTTTATTAAAGGAAGTTTTAATAAATAAGGTCATGAGGACACCCAAGAGTTTTGAAGATTTTCTGTTTTCAACACAGCCAAGATAATTTCCCACAAGAGCTAGCAGTGAGGCACCATGTTAAATTTTGTGATGAATGTGGAGTGGAGGTGAACCAAGAAACACAATCATGTAAAAACAGGATGTCTGAGTGGCAAGTAGCAGCGACCCACCAACTGAAAACCACTGGGCTAAACCATGCGTATGAGTCTGAAATAAACACAGAGTGTCATTTGCAATAAACAGTGTGAAACAGACACATAACAAGACTGACTAAATTGTTCAGTGGACCATGCATGAACTCACAGTGTAATAAACCATATGCTGCATGTCTTTTAAAAAGAGCTTAAGTTATGACGACGGCTGAGAAAATGTCTCCTGAAGAGCATTCCAGATCAACTACAGCAATCCAGGGAAAGTCTGCTGGAGTGTATCAGAAATGCCGTACACTCGCTCTTGGCAGACATCTGCACATTGTCCCTCACGGTGGGACAGACCAGGACCCAGGCCAGTCATTGTGTTTGAGACAAATTCAGCAGACACCGCTACCACCCAGACGGACATCTCGACCACCAGAGTTTTAAAAGAAAGAAGACACCCACCTGTTAAACTCATAGATGTCCTCGATGTTGCAGAAGAGGGTGCTGACCTCCTCTGGTTTGAGAGGCAAGTCACCACAGTCAATAATGCAGCCAAGATAGTCCTGGGAGAGAGAAAGCGAGAAAGATTGAGTGGATGACCTCACAGAAATCATACTTTTCACACTTGAATTTGTTTTGCTTTGTTAGTGATTCAGGAAACTCCCGTGAGACCTGTGAAATTGGTGAATTCCATCACATTTTCCCATTGTAAACACTGAGTTGATTCATAATGCATGGACTAAAAAGAGACTATAAATGGGTCCGACACAGCAGGACGTGACTCTCACCCCATGATCTCTCTCGACACCGAGAATCGCTGTAATGTAATTACCATGGACGCCACACTTGAGCCCCTCAATGATCTTCAGTGTAAACATACAAAGCGGTGCAGGAAAGCAAAGCATGCAACTAATACGGTGGTTAAAAGGAGCCCCTCTAACAATATTTATCTTGTCTCTCTCTGCTCTTTCACCTCTGACCTTGAAAAAAAGTCATAAGCTGGTTTCATGAGAAAACGGTCTCATCATCATGCCACATAAAATATTGGCTGGTTTGGGACGCCTGCTGAGGAACAGAGAAGCCGGGGGTCACTAAACTTTCTCGGTTTTAAAGTGGTTGGTTAACACAGAGTTATAGGGAACCAGTTCCACTGGGTTAAAGTTTAAGGAAGATCTGGGTCACAGTGAGAAACTTAGGATGGAAGTGAAATGGACCAATGTGAAAAAAAATCATGATTTGTTCCTTTAAAAAGATCTATAGCATAGCTTAATAATTAGCTATCATTTTTACTAAACCAACAACCTTGGGGTAGTGAGATTTCCAGCTTGAAGTGGTTTTCCAACACTATAATCATAATAATGCTCCCGTTAAGAAGATACATTCTTGCCTTAATGAGGAAAGTGCATTTTGCATTAAATTAGAAAGTTAATCATATTTTCCAACCTATTTTGTGTCCAACAGAGGTCAAAAACCAAAATAGGTCTCAGGAGTGGTCTGGTTCCTGGTTGTTGGGCTGGCAAGAGTTAAGCATCGCTATCTATCAACACTGTATCAGTCTGTTTATCAGTGCTTGGCCTCATTAACCCTTAATAAGCAAGCCCTGGGACCAAAACCAACATAGACAAACAAATTCCACCAGACTGCAACGGACTAAAGTACGGGAAAGTGCCAAGAATGGCAGTTACAATCTCCAGAGAGAAACTACGGACACTGGAACCAACAAAAGAAGGCCACCAGGCAAAACAAACTAAAAAAAGATTCAGACTGAACCGCTACAATAAACAGGTACAAATAAACAAACTATATGAGTCCTGTAAGACTCTTTTTGTCACCTTCCAGCTTTCCCTGTGCCTCTGCATTCCTGGACTCTAAAACGTGGGGTCTTTTTTCTCTTCTGTTTTTTTCCAGAGCCACAGGGCATCTGGGAAGGCAAACATGCTGAGGTGGGGGCAAAATGAGCCAGAAAATAAGGGACTGGCGCAATCAGCACCTTTACAATGCAGGGGGAACACGGGCACTGTAATTACGCTGATTTACACTCAGCAGTAGAATGGAGAGAATTCCCCTGAAAGAGGGTCGCGCTCATGAGAGTGACACATGGCAAAACTGGAGCGATGAAGAGATGATTGATGACACAGCTACTCAGAGATGAGCGAAAATACAGGTTGTGAGGGGAAATATGAGGATTACATTGCGAGTTATGAAAGGAGAGTGTGCGAAAAAAGCGGGACCAGCCACAGACAAAGGAACCATAAGTTATGTGCACATTTTCTTGGCAGATGCCGTCTGACCGAAATGACTTACTAGAGCATACATGAAGTGTGTTGTGACAGCCAGTCTGGCAAAAAGAAAAACATAAATGTTCACATATAAGATATGGACCAGAACAAGAGAAAACACTAAGAAAAAGAAGAAAAGAAAAGAAAAGATAGACTATAAAAGAGACAGCCAGACGGATAGATGGATAGATAGATGAAGGAAGAAAGAAAAGAAAAAATAAAGAACAGACACACACACACAAACACACACACACACACACACAGAGGAAGACAGATAAGGAAAAAGAAAAGAAAAAAGACAGATAGACAGATGAACAGACAGAAAAAAAGACAAACAGAATGATGAACAAAGAAAGAAAGAAAGAAAGAAAAAAAGAAAGAAAGAAAGAGACATTATCTACAAGAAGTTAAACACACTCTCAGAGTCTTTGTCTGAGAAACTAGGTCAGTTTGGAGTTTGGAACAGGAGTCGGTTCCTCTCTCTCGTAAGCAGCCCCTCTCCATCTTCGCTTGTGCCCCAGAGTAGGGGCTACAGCCAAGCCCCCCTCATCCCCCAATTTCCTGTCCTATTTGGCTGAAATGCAGCTGAAAAAAGGGGGAATCTCTCAGTCTTGCTCCCCTAAATGCTCCCCACATCAACACACACACAAACACACACACTGGAGCTAAAGCCACCGCACCTGAATGTCACCAAACAACACTTCACAAACTAATAATAACCCACACAAACACCAGGCAAAAAGTCATACACAGCAAAGCCGTGCACTGTGAGCTCAAGCTCATCTTGTTTCCAGCTAGCTTGACATCATTCTTTGTTACGGTTTCTATCAAAACCAGACGGCTCTTACTAATAGAAGCTGAGCCTGCCTCGGTATGACTCCAATCAGACATCATACACACATATCCCAAAGTCAGCACTATGTCCCCGAAATCATCCACCACTCAGCCTCCATTTTGAGACCACAGATTGATAAAACAGCAGCATTCCTCATCATGATCCACGTCTTTCAACAACCAATTTATGGCTATTTGATCTGAAGGCATCTTTTCATAAAGCAGCATAAGCTTGCATGCCATCTCTTTTTATTGGCTTATGAAAAGCTTGACTTCAAATAAACCATTAAACCAATAAAAAATCAGCAAAAGGGAAAAGGAGTAACATTTCAGGCATTCTCCAACCTCCAGCCTATGTACCCATGATCCTCTGCAATCAATCAGTCACAGACAATACAGTTACAATACATGCACGCACACCTGTTGATGGCTGGCACTGGCAATATTCCCATGAGTTCAAAGACTGTTCACAATGACCCTGTCACTCATGACAGACCACTCTCTCTCCTCTCTCCAGGTCCATCAACATATAATCAGCAGGAATGATGCTAAACCCACAAGGCGTGTTGCTTTAATCTAGGTTGCTGCTTAATATTTACTTTATATTAAAGGGGTCATATGATGCGATTTCATGTTCTCCTTTCTCTTTGGAGTGTTACAGCTGTTCGTGCATTGATAAGACCCCTAAAGTTGCAAAGACTAAAGTCTCAAACCAAAGAGATATTCTTTATCAAATTTAATACTCTGCCCCCCACCCCAAAAAATGCCCCCCTAAAATGGCTCGTTCTAACATGCCCCCACATATCTACCTCACTATGTGGAAATTTGCCGTATGATGCCGCCCAATGTCACAGCAAAGACAGAAGGCGTGGTTCAGTACCGAGTTATGTTGAGCCCATGTCAGGGCGACCTGTGTGTTTCTAGACGAAGCAAAAGCACTTTTTTGGCCTTCCAGAAGTAGGATGCATTTAGGAATCTTTAAGATTACTTACAACCGAACAGCAGTGTTCCCTGCATTATTTTAGTGGGGCGGCCCCCCCCCCAACGGCACCCCCCGCCCCCTTGAAGGTCAAGTTAATTTTATTTTATTATATTTTCTCTATAGCGCCAGATCACAACAGAAGTCATTTAAAGTTACCTTTCTTATAGAACATGTCTATACCTTGTTATTTTATTATGCAAACTAAATAGCCTTATGTTATTTATCTTATTTACACGACGGCATATCATTTTGGTCTCTACGTTATGGTCACGCTCTCTGCATCACACATAGCGGAGTTCCGCCCGATGCGCGCGCTCACACACACACACACACACGTGAGCACACTCCCACTCCCACTAGTATTTGTAATATTAAGCCGCAAAACGACTATTTAAATATGAATTCTGCGTGTCTCTGTGTTTATGAATGGCGCAGACGCGCGGTTTTGTGTAATACTCGTACTGAAACGCTCGTGACGCTACTCACATATTACTACTGTTGAGTAGAATGTACGTAACAGACTGCTACTACTACTACTAAAATTATTAAAACCTTATTTTTTAAGGAATAAGCATTCAATATTTCTTCTATGTTTTAATTGTAATATTAAATGACATTTATTTTCCAAAAAATAAAATTTAATTTTCTTTACTTAAAAGATAGATTAAATGAATGTTTTACGCCTTAAAACAAAATGTAAATACACAAAACAGAATTTCTGAGCAAAAAATCATAATGCTATTGTAAGAATAAATGAAACTTGCTTTTATGATTCTTTCAAATTTGGGTTACCCATAAAACATACGGTTGGACAAATAACCATGTCATAGGCCATAAACGTAATATCTGTTAAACTTTTTATAATTTGAATTTAAAATTGTTTAAGTTTTCCTATTTGAATTAATAGACATGCTTTTTGATTAATAAATGGTAATTTAACCATTAAAAAAGTTCGGTTCGTGAACCTAGGAGAGGAGGTAATTCTGATTTTGCTATGACAATCTGGCGCTTCTGAATCAGCTACTGTAAGTATGCTTTGTTATCAGTTTATGTATTTGCTATTGAGTGTTCAAATGCGGGGTTTTGCGCATCGGGTGTGTGTGTGTGTGTGAGAGAGAGAGGGTCACATCACAGTGGCGTCAGCTGTCTTAACCGTGGCTTATGTACTGCAAGCATATACCAGCTTCATCACTGTGTCTGTCGCGTGACTCTGTTGCCCTTTCGGGCTTAAACTGATGGTAAAACTAATGACATTATTTACTGTCTTACATTTATTTTGAAAGATGAAGCTTGCAAGTCGTGATTATGGTAGGGGCGTTACATTTCTGACGAGTGCTTGCGGTGTTCGGCCAATCACAATGCACTGGTCAGCTGGCCATCAGAGCAGACTGCGCTTGTCGAAGGAGGGACTTTGTAGAAAACGAAAAGTTTGAGAGAGGCCCGGTGCTAGGACCGACTTACAATAATGTACAGGATTTGAAAAATGTGTTTTTTGAACATTTAAAGCATGTCAACATATTCTGTTAGACCAAATACACCAAATATTAATGATCTTTAAAAAAGCATCATATGCCCCCTTTAATTTGACATAGTATTAAGCATGTCTTTACTATCATTGTTAGATGCATAAACATTTAAAAGAGAAAACAGATTTTATTTTATTTCATACTATTTATAATAAGTCCAGTAATAGTATAATAGTATGAAACTGTGAGTAAAAAAACACTACCATTTAAAAAGTTTGGTTGGTAAGATTTTGTTTAATGTTTTTGAATGTTTTCTTTTGTTTAACAAGGCTGGATTGAATTGATCAAAAATATAGGAAAACAGCAATTCGGCAAAATATTATTACAATTTCAATTTAAAATAACTTTTTTTTCCATTTTAATATATTTTAAAAATAAATTATTCCTACGATGGCAAAGTTGAATTTTCAGCAGCAATTAATCCAGTCTTCAGTGTCACATGATATGCTGATTTGCTGCTCAACAAACATTATTATTATCAATGTTGAAAAGACGACAGTGCTGCTTAACATTTGTGGAACCACCATACATTTTTTTGTCATGATTCTTTGATGAATAGACATTTTAAAAGAGCAGCAATTATTTGATATAGAAATCTAGAGAAATGTTTTACTGTTATTTTTGATCAATTGAATGCATCCTTGCGGAATAAAAAACTGAAAAAAATAGATAACACGTCACAATATGGTTTCATTAGTTAAATGGATAGTTCACCCAAAAATGCAAATTTTGTCATAATTTACTTACCCTCATGTTGTTTCAAACACGTAAGACCTTCGTTCATCATCTTCGAACATGAATTACGATATTTTTGATGAAATCTGAGAGCTTGCTGACCCTGCATAGACAGCAATGCAACTGAAATGTTCCCAAGCCCAGAAAAGTAGCAAGGAGATCGGTAAAATAATCCACGTGACATCAGTGGTTCAACCGCATTATACGTTTATGTCCAGCGGATATTCTCCAAAATGGCACCAGGGTGATGTGAATTTATTCACGAATTGTTGAATAAAGTCGAAAAAGTATTCTCGTACTTCGTATACTGGCGGATGAACCACTGATGTCCACATTATGGCCTTTTCGTACCCGAGGAACCTTTTCATAGTTCCTAGAACTATTGGTGGAAGTTCCCGCTTTTTGTCATGTTCGCACCACAGGAACTAGGAACGGTTTTAGTTCTAGGAACTCTGTTTGGAGGAACTAAATTAGCTCCTATTTCAGAGCAGGGTCTAAAACAGTTCTATAGCAATTACCAGTGACGTAAGTGTACACTGATTAGCCAAACTCATACGAAACACCGGCTACCTGGCATTTTTAAAAAGCCATGTAAACATATTTACTCCACGAACATGGAAAACAGCGATAAGGGCATTTACCTGTTGTCTGCAATGTTGTGTTCTTTTCCCAGCTTCGTTAAAATTAGCTAAAATTAGTCTCTTAGCCCAACTTTTTGCTCTTGCAATCTCATACATTGTGCGTTTCAACTCCATCTCCATAATAAAAATTCATCGCTGTCGGCCGCTTCGAGTTCCTGCTGCCGGTGCGTATGCAACCAGGAAAATGGCCCGAGGGACTAATAAATACTGTAATAAATGTATTGTTCATTGTTTGTTTATGTTAGTTAATATGTTAGTAAAAATTACATTTGTTTATGTTAGTAAAACTTACATTAACCAATGTTAACAAATTACACCTTATTGTAAAGTATTACCAAAAAATAAAACTGACCCCAAACAAGGACAAATTTGCTGAAACAAAATACAAATAAGCAGCAACTAGTACCAATGAGGGTGATAAAATCGCTCCCCATGTGAACAGGGTCACAGTGGAGGTCTGATCTTCCAACAACCTGTGCATGGAAATATGATGAATGTGTTGAAAAGCATCTACAAAGAGTCTCTTATATTTACAGCACACTCTGATTTGTGTGTGTGTGTGCGTTTGAAATGCTGAGCAACAGCCTCCTTATTGTCCCGGATCAGCGCTGTGCATGCGAAAATCAGCGCAGAGATGCGTTTGAAGTGACAGTCTGAATTTACTGCTGCTTTCATCCAGTGCCATGACCTCCTTTGCTCCACCTGAATGTAAGATGAATGGCACAACAGAATCTCACAATGATCACATTTTAAATCGCCGCTGGCACAGGGAAAGGGCTCGACTTTCTCTGCTGTCTGTTATATGAGTCCTGGATTACATACGGGGTGGGCGGTGGGTGAAGAGATATGACGGTTGAAATGCTGATCTAGATGAACTTCCATGACTGAGCAATCCTAGAACTCAAAAGAATGCACCACCATCTGGGTGGGTCTGGACCAGCAAAAATAATCGTATTAATTCCACAGTCATTCCGAGTGTTTTTCAAAGTCTTCCTATTTCATTTTAACATTCCTATATAGATAATATATATAAGATATATATACTTATATATATATAAACATTATTTAAAAAAATAAAAAAATAAAAAGACATTTGAACTGTGGTGCTTGCCCATGTAATCCTCACACCATCATGCTAGGGTGCTGTGATTGGTTCCCATTGGTTGCTAGAGTGTTCTGGTTGGTTTCTAAGTCATTTCTAGGTGCTTGCTAGGTTATTTTGTATGGTTAGGTTTATAAGGGGCTTATAAACTGAATAGCTGTTCAGTATGGTGTTTTGGGTGGTTTCTAGGCTATTGCTAGGTGCTTGCTAGGCTGTTCTGGGTTGTTTCTAGGGTGACACTACAGTAACTGTTCGCTCTGGTATTTCGGACAGTTTCTAGGTTGTTGCCAGATTGTTTTGGCTGGCTTCTAAGGTGTTGCTAGCTGTTCACTGTAGTGTTTTTGATGGTTTCTAGGCTGTTGCTAGGTGCTTGCTAGGCTGTTCTGGGTTGTTTCTTGGGTGTTGCTATAGTAGCTGTATTTTGGGTGGTTTCTAGACTGTTGCTAGTGGCTTGCTAAGTAGTTTTGAGTTTCTATGTTTTTGCCAGCTGTTCGCTGTGGTGTTTTTGAGGGTTTCTAGGCTGTTGCTAGGTGCTCGCTATGTTGTTTTTGATGTTTTAGACTGTTGCTAGTGGTTTGCTACAGTAGCTGTTCGCTATGTTGTTTTTGATGGTTTCTAGACTGTTGCTAGGGGTTTGCTAAAGTAGCTGTTCACTGTGGTGTTTTTGATGGCTTCTAGGCTGTTGCTAGGTGCTCGCTATGTTGTTTTTGATGGTTTCTAGACTGTTGCTAGTGGTTTGCTACAGTAGCTGTTCGCTGTGGTGTTTTTGATGGTTTCTAGGCTGTTGCTAGGTGCTCGCTATGTTGTTTTTGATGGTTTCTAGACTGTTGCTAGGGGGTTTGTTAAAGTAGCTGTTCACTGTGGTGTTTATGATGGTTTCTAAGCTGTTGCTAGGTGCTCGCTATGTTGTTTTTGATGGTTTCTAGACTGTTGCTAGGGGTTTGTTAAAGTAGCTGTTCACTGTGGTGTTTTTGATGGCTTCTTAGCTGTTGCTAGGTGCTCGCTATGTTTTTTTTGATGGTTTCTAGACTGTTGCTAGGGGGTTTGTTAAAGTAGCTGTTCACTGTGGTGTTTTTGATGGTTTCTTAGCTGTTGCTAGGTGCTCGCTATGTTGTTTTTGATGGTTTCTAGACTGTTGCTAGTGGTTTGCTACAGTAGCTGTTCGCTGTGGTGTTTTTGATGGTTTCTAGGCTGTTGCTAGGTGCTCGCTATGTTGTTTTTGATGGTTTCTAGACTGTTGCTAGGGGGTTTGTTAAAGTAGCTGTTCACTGTGGTGTTTTTGATGGCTTCTTAGCTGTTGCTAGGTGCTCGCTATGTTTTTTTTGATGGTTTCTAGACTGTTGCTAGGGGGTTTGTTAAAGTAGCTGTTCACTGTGGTGTTTTTGATGGCTTCTTAGCTGTTGCTAGGTGCTCGCTATGTTTTTTTTGATGGTTTCTAGACTGTTGCTAGGGGGTTTGTTAAAGTAGCTGTTCACTGTGGTGTTTTTGATGGCTTCTTAGCTGTTGCTAGGTGCTCGCTATGTTTTTTTTGATGGTTTCTAGACTGTTGCTAGGGGGTTTGTTAAAGTAGCTGTTCACTGTGGTGTTTTTGATGGCTTCTTAGCTGTTGCTAGGTGCTCGCTATGTTGGTTTTGATGGTTTCTAGACTGTTGCTAGGGGTTTGCTACAGTAGCTGTTTGCTGTGGTGTTTTTGATGGTTTCTAGGCTGTTGCTAGGTCCTCGCTATGTTGTTTTTGATGGTTTAGACTGTTGCTAGGGGTTTGCTACAGTAGCTGTTCGCTGTGGTGTTTTTGATGGTTTCTAGGCTGTTGCTAGGTGCTCGCTATGTTGTTTTTGATGGTTTAGACTGTTGCTAGTGGTTTGCTACAGTAGCTGTTCGCTATGTTGTTTTTGATGGTTTCTAGACTGTTGTTAGGGGTTTGCTACAGTAGCTATTCACTGTGGTGTTTATGATGGTTTCTAGGCCGTTGCTAGGTGCTCGTTATGTTGTTTTTGATGGTTTCTAGACTGTTGCTAGGGGTTTGCTACAGTAGCTGTTCACTGTGGTGTTTTTGATGGTTTCTAGGCTGTTGCTAGGTCCTCGCTATGTTGTTTTTGATGGTTTAGACTGTTGCCAGCGGTTTGCTACAGTAGCTGTTCGCTGTGTGTTTTTGATGGTTTCTAGGCTGTTGCTAGGTGCTCGCTATGTTGTTTTTGATGTTTTAGACTGTTGCTAGTGGTTTGCTACAGTAGCTGTTCGCTATGTTGTTTTTGATGGTTTCTAGACTGTTGCTAGGGGTTTGCTAAAGTAGCTGCTCACTGTGGTGTTTTTGATGGCTTCTTAGCTGTTGCTAGGTGCTCGCTATGTTTTTTTTGATGGTTTCTAGACTGTTGCTAGTGGTTTGCTACAGTAGCTGTTCGCTGTGGTGTTTTTGATGGTTTCTAGGCTGTTGCTAGGTGCTCGCTATGTTGTTTTTGATGGTTTCTAGACTGTTGCTAGAGGTTTGCTACAGTAGCTGTTCGCTGTGGTGTTTATGATGGTTTCTAGGCTGTTGCTAGGTCCTCGCTATGCTGTTTTTGATGGTTTAGACTGTTGCTAGTGGTTTGCTACAGTAGCTGTTCGCTATGTTGTTTTTGATGGTTTCTAGACTGTTGCTAGTGGTTTGCTACAGTAGCTGTTCGCTGTGGTGTTTATGATGGTTTCTAGGCTGTTGCTAGGTGCTCGCTATGTTGTTTTTAATGGTTTAGACTGTTGCTAGTGGTTTGCTACAGTAGCTGTTCGCTATGTTGTTTTTGATGGTTTCTAGACTGTTGCTAGGGGTTTGCTACAGTAGCTGTTCACTGTGGTGTTTTTGATGGTTTCTAGGCTGTTGCTAGTTGCTTGTTCTGGCTGGCGTCTAAGGTGTTGCTAGCTGTTCTTTGTGTTGTTTTAGATGGTTTCTAGTAGAGATGCACCACAATTTTGGCCCCCGAAAATGATCTATGTAATATACTTGTTCCTGTTTGCAATAGTGATACTGTGTTGTTACATGCTGTAGTACAGCTATAGTGGGCAACTTTGGTAAAATGACGCTACCCTCTCGTGACGCTATACTCTGATAATAATAGCTTTGTAGGACTATTCATTATTTGGATAATTAGTCACAGTTATATAACAACGTTACTGTATATCTGACTTCTGTGCATTGAATGAATAAAAATATTATTGATATTTAAATATTATATTTTCTGTCCAATATAAAATAATACATAGATAAAATTGTGAGAAAGCAATTTATAACCTCCGAATCCATTTTTCAGCTTTGGCCAAGGATTTTCATTTCGGTGCATCCCTAGTTTCTAGACTGCTGCTAGGGGCTTGTGTTTTGGGTGGTTTCTAGGTTGTTCCGGGTCGTTCTATGGTGTTGCTAGCTGTTCATTGTGGTGTTTTTGGTGGTTACTAGGCTGTTGCTAGGTGCTTGCTAGGTTGTGTTGTTTCTACGATGTTGCTACAGTAGCTGTTCACTGTGGTGTTTTTGATGGTTTCTAGGCTGTTGCTAGGTCCTCGCTATGTTGTTTTTGATGGTTTAGACTGTTGCCAGTGGTTTGCTACAGTAGCTGTTCGCTGTGTGTTTTTGATGGTTTCTAGGCTGTTGCTAGGGGTTTGCTAAAGTAGCTGTTCACTGTGGTGTTTTTGATGGCTTCTTAGCTGTTGCTAGGTGCTCGCTATGTTGTTTTTGATGGTTTCTAGACTGTTGCTAGTGGTTTGCTACAGTAGCTGTTCGCTGTGGTGTTTTTGATGGTTTCTAGGCTGTTGCTAGGTGCTCGCTATGTTGTTTTTGATGGTTTAGACTGTTGCTAGTGGTTTGCTACAGTAGCTGTTCGCTATGTTGTTTTTGATGGTTTCTAGACTGTTGCTAGTGGTTTGCTACAGTAGCTGTTCGCTGTGGTGTTTTTGATGGTTTCTAGGCTGTTGCTAGGTGCTCGCTATGTTGTTTTTGATGGTTTAGACTGTTGCTAGTGGTTTGCTACAGTAGCTGTTCGCTATGTTGTTTTTGATGGTTTCTAGACTGTTGCTAGGGGTTTGCTACAGTAGCTGTTCACTGTGGTGTTTTTGATGGTTTCTAGGCTGTTGCTAGTTGCTTGTTCTGGCTGGCTTCTAAGGTGTTGCTAGCTGTTCTTTGTGTTGTTTTAGATGGTTTCTAGTAGAGATGCACCACAATTTTGGCCCCCGAAAATGATCTATGTAATATACTTGTTCCTGTTTGCAATAGCGCTACTTTATGTAACATGTAACATGGTGTAGTACAGCTGTACTAGGCAATGCTGGTAAAATGACGCTACCCTCTCGTGACGCTATACTCTGATAATAATAGCTTTGTAGGACTATTCATTATTTGGATAATTAGTCACAGTTATATATAACACAGTTACTGTATATCTGATTCTGTTGCATTGAACTGAATAAAAAATATATATTGATATTTAATATTATATATTTTAATATTATATATTTTCTGTCCAATATTAAAATAATAAAATAATAAATAATTATTAGAAAGCAATTTATACATCCAGAATCCAGTTTCTGCCCAGAATTTATTTCGGTGCATCCCTAGTTTCTAGACTGCTGCTAGGGGCTTGTGTTTTGGGTGGTTTCTAGGTTGTTCCGGGTCGTTCTATGGTGTTGCTAGCTGTTCATTGTGGTGTTTTTGGTGGTTACTAGGCTGTTTGCTAGTGCTTGCAGGTGTGTTGGTTCTCCGATTTGCTACAGCATGCTGTTTGCAGTATGGTTTGGTGGGGGGGGGGGGGGGGGGGGGGGGGGGTGGGGGGGGTTCTAGGCTGTTGCTAGGTGTATTGTGTGTTTTGTACCCGGCTGCCATGGGGTTTCTAGGGTTATGTGGATGGTAAAGTTAAAAGAGCCCACCTTGCCTCAAGGTGGCTTTTTGTAATAAAAGTCAAGGGGTCCAAATAACCATTAGAATTTCATTGCATGGACAAAAACATTTTTCAAATGTATCTTCTTTTGTGTTTCACAGAAGAAAGAAATGCATATATGTTTTAGAATATTAGGATGAGTAAATGATGACAGCATTTTCTTTTTATTTGTAAAGTAGCCCTTCAAGGTTACAATTATTTAAAAAAAAATTACTTCAACATTAGCTCAACATTGTTTCTGTGTTATAGTACGAAACATCATAGGGACAGAGATCAGCATGTGTCTGGTCCTTACCTCCACAATGCTCTTAAGGTCCCTCACGTAGGCCTGCTCGGTCTCCACTATCTCCAGTGCCACCCTCTCCAGACGAGTAAGTTTGGGCTGTGGTGTTGTGGAGGCGGGGAGGGGACCGGCTCCTGTCAGCAGGGAGAGAGGGGTGAGGTCCAGGCTGATATCGGAGCCATTACGTTGTGGCCCAGGGTAGGCCGGCACGGCTCCATAAGGGAGCGATGAGGAAGAAGAGGAAGAGTGCCCATCCTGCAGCGAGGCAGACGAGGCAGAGGAGCTGAGACTGGCTCCGCGGTCACTGTCAGAGCACACCGTGTTAACAGAGGTGCAGCTACCACGGGACGCACCCCCTGAGGAGGCCATGCGGCTCACAATCCCACTCAGCGAGGACACAGAGGAGGGGCGCTTGGCAGCTGCAGCAGAGAGAAACAGAAACAATTTAGTGTGAAGATACTAATGACTGCATAATACAGCATTTTTGGTTACAAAATGAAAAAACAAATGTTAAGACGGTAAGACAACTTTATGCTATTATGAAAAGCAAAATCACAAATGAGATCTCTTTCATATCTCAATGGTTTCTCTAAGACAAGAGCAAATGGTGACTTTGGCTTAAATCTTCTGCTTCCTGAAGACCCCAGTAAGCATGCATTCCAGACAACCCTCTACATTGCGAGTAAATCACTTGCATATTCGACTAAATCTTCACTCTGGGCGACTAATTGATGACTAATATTAGCCAATGCCTAATAAATTCTCAGATTTTACTCGCCAGTATGTGAGTTGGAGGCTGAATATATGATTAGCACAGATATATTTTCACTCACACATAACACCTCTGACTGAGTGCTTCAGTTCACTCTCCGTCAACGATCTGTGTATTTTTCAGTTATTCCTTTGGTGAAAAATGGGGGGGGATTTTGCGCAGCGACCTGTGTTTGTGTATTTGTCGTGACGTAAACTCTAGTGTGAAGGCGCACAACTCGCCATCGCTTTCTCTC
Organism: Sinocyclocheilus anophthalmus; assembly: GCA_018155175.1. Classification (NCBI taxonomy): domain Eukaryota; kingdom Metazoa; phylum Chordata; class Actinopteri; order Cypriniformes; family Cyprinidae; genus Sinocyclocheilus; species Sinocyclocheilus anophthalmus. Next base: position 223,697 of record JADLZN010001788.1, on the reverse strand, counting down.
ACACGCGCAAAGAGCGAGAGTCTTGCATAACATGCAGAATTGATGCGCTTCATGTAAACGATATATTTTGTTGTATTTTCCTGTAAGAATAACAGAGTTCCTTTGGAATTCTTCAGCTTTTAAGAACTGCCGGGTTTTCCTGTAGTAGGCGGAACTAATGCTCTAACGACAATCTCATTGGCTGGTGCTCACCTATCTTCCCTGTTTTGATTTCAGCGAATCAGTTCGAACAAACGCACACAACCTGTTTAATATTCATGAATCCAGTAGCTCATTAATCCTTAGTGCGTTTTTATATTGTTCTTATTAGTAGAATTCGTATAATAATAATAATATTTTATCAGTGTTATTGTTCGTTTTTTTTTACTGGAACACTGAATGACCAAAAAAAGCAATAGCACCAGTCCTAAGTTCATGGTTACGAAGTTTTAATTCTAATTACTAAATTTCTATTATTAAATAATACTTTGATTATCATATTATAATGCTTGACAGACTGATGTTAAGAGTGTACTTTCAGATATTTAAAATTGTCACCATTTTTACAAACTTTATATATTTTTGTAAATGGCATAACTTCATATTTATATCTATATATATATATATATATAGTAAGTATTTCAGTCTGTCGAGTAAACCACAAAAAATGACTATAGCCAATGGCGCTTCAATTGCCCAGGTTGTCCCGTAGAGGGTTGATCCTGAAGACACACACAGTCTCAAAACTGTGCTCAGCATAACAATGTCTGCATACACAAATCAAAGAATTTAATATTACGATCAATTTCTTATTTTCAAAAACATATCATTTCTCATTAAATACCTACCTTTTTTTTGGATAATCTTTACGTGTCGTGTGGTCTGGGCATTTTCTGGTTTTCTGTGTTTGGAATGATTTTAGATTTTCAAAACAATTGTTTTAGATTTATATTATATAATATTATTATTTTTATATTATTTGAAATGTTTTATTTGATTTAGTTTTTAGGTATTTTTTAGTATTTCCAGTTTAAGTAAACGAAACGAAATGTTATGTTTTTTTAAATTTGAATATGGTGTATTTTGTATCAGTGAAACTTTTTATTTTGTTTCAAGTAAAAAAAATGTTTTTAGTAAACATATTATAAATATATAAAATATATTTATATATATATATTCTACACACCCAATTTTACCCATATATATCTATAATTAACATATATTTTAAAAATATAACTATATATTAATATAATATATATTCTTATATAATATATTGCTTTATTATTTATATATTTTTTACATATTTTTTTAGATAAGGTAAGGTACAAACCAACAGTAAAGTACAAAGACAACCTACAAGTGCTTACAAAGTGTTTCTTGCAAATATTTTTCTGCCTGCCTCAAAGGTGTGACTGTGCAAATCTAAATCACACTGACTTGCAGCAAACCCACAGGAGCTGTCAATCTAACGGTGCAGTGCACGTCCTATATAGACAGGAAACAAAAATCACAACTTCCTGACAGCAATTTGCTAGATGATTAAACCTGCAAACACAGAAGTCATTCAGTCAGCTGTGCCCTCAGATGACCAGAATATCTAAAACAAAACAGTAACGTTTTACCTGAAGAGCCATATCAAAACTGAACACAACAGTCTGGTCGTCAAGGTAAGTGAACACAGGCCAGTACAGAGCACTGTGAGGATTGCCATTGTTTAAATGCTAAATGCTGGGCTGGGCTTGTCACAATGGTGGCCCAGTTACAGAGCACAAGCCACTGGAGACGAACAATCCTCCATTTCCTCTGGCCTAGCAGCCAGGGTGACGCAGACAACTGTTACTCTCTACACTCCCTTCCTCACCGAGTCTGCCTATCATTCATCAAGTATTCCAACTGAACGTTAGCAGAAAAAGCTTGCAGCCTTTTCTCAAATTTCTTGCATTCATACACGGGTTGGAAAGCACTTCGATAATACTGATTGCCTGAATTTGATTTAAACACACTCATAAAGTACATGAAGGCATGTGTTTATCTTCTGCTGGCCCCAATCCAAGATCAGCACCACTATGGCGGCAGTCGCACATGAAAAAAATGTGAAAATGAGGGGGAAAAAAAATTGTGATTGTAAAATCCTCCATGGCCAGACATACATCACCGATACGGCCATCTTTTGATTTTCGTTAGATGCCTATCTCAAGATCAGCTGTACTGGGTGCAAAAGCATTCAGGAAAAAGTTCAAAGTGCAGCATAAATTCAGCCAGACAGATGCATGAAGTGTGACAACGTAAACCCAGTGCATCCTCTGGAACAAAAGCAAACAGACAGCATTCTCCATCACTACTTGGGCATGAAGTCAGAAGCTTTCATGTGGCATGGAAGAACCATCAGCAGGGGAGTTCTTCACCCAAAACCTCATCCCAATGGATTTTGTTATCCCCAACATTAAGTTTAAAAAGCCGCTAAGCACACAGCACGAATTAGAGTGGATAAATTGGTCAAAATGTCCAACAAAATCTCTAGAAAAGACTGATGAACATGTGCTTGAGCCAACACACATATACTGTTCTTCATAATTATATGATTCTTAATGGAATGACTTGATGAATTGTGCAGCTGTTTTAGAAATCTGAAATAATCCATTAGAGCTAATTTCCTATATTTTCATAATGACATCGATCTTCTTATGTAAATAATAATGTAAAAAACACCTTCTTTGTGTACGTAATTGCGATAAATTGTTAGTCAGTGATACGTACTTATTATGAGTTCCAGTAATTGTGGTATTTTCATCATAAATCTCATGCACACCGTTCAACTCTTTTATTTAGTCATTCATACACCAATAAAGAGTCTAACAAGGCTCACCTAACAGAGAATCAGGCCTGTTATATAGATCACGGCAGTCTGTGGAGATCATTTGGCCAGATGAGTGAAAGCCAAGAGAAAGAGATCACATACCTGATCCACAAGGCACTGCAGCATCAGCTGGAATGACCACCAATGCGGTTTGCTGTGAATTATGTCTTCTCACTGTAGTTTAGTTAGTCCTCATAACTAATTCAAAGCAAATGGCTACTGCCGTCTAGCAAATGCCATCGAGTATCCAAATGATTTCTGAAACTGAATCTTATTCCAGCAGAGACTAAACGGACCTCATCAGTCATAAAGCAAACAGGAACCACGTACCATATCTAACGTGCAAAAAAATGTGAGTTGGGCTGGTTGCACACTTCTCTCTCATAGAGAGATTTCCTGTCTAGGTGTGTAGTGTGCAGGCCGCAAAACCACAGAGAGCTGCCAAACTCTTCAGACCTTGCCGGAAAATACTGAAGAGCATTTATGTGTTTGAGAAACAAGACAACAACATACGAGGAACCATTGAATTAGCGTGAATTAAGTTTGTATTAGACTGAATTTCATAAAAACATGTCTAGGTCACATTTTACATCAAAATAAAGAAAAATGTATAACAAAATGAAAACTGAAGGGGGAAATACACTTAACTTATAAAATACACTGACTTTGCGTCATAACGCAAATCTTGATGATCCTATACCATGCTTCTTTTTCGCAAAATAAATGCATTTTGTATTTTTGTTTTCGTATTTTTTATTTTAGATTGAAATATGACCTGGACATGCTCTGGACAGATTTCGTGAGATTCTAAACATTCTGAATACCTTTATCATAAATGTCTATGACACGCAACAAGATAAACTGAAATAGTTTATGGAAAAGATGCTGACCTTCCATATCTGTTTCAAAGGAAAGCGGTCACTCCTGCTATGCAGTGCACAGCATAAATGAGTGCACCCCCTCTGATTAAATATAAAAGATGTATTTTCTTAATGATCACTAATATAATTCATAGAAAGATGGCAAAATTGAAATGTATTAAACATATTCTTAATAAAAACAGAGAAATACATGCCATTAATATCTGTAAAATAAGAAACTTAGCCAATTTTTGTTTAAATGAAGGATTGCAGAATTGAGTACAACCTAGATTTAATTCAACCAAGTGTAATATTCTAGAACTTAATATGTCCTCCATAACTCTAAGTACACTGCTCTGACACTTCTTGGCACTGAGTGTACAAGTTCATGACAAATTTTCTTATCTGTGCTGTTTAACTGGAGGACGACCTCCTTAAATGCCCTGATCTTTAATGGGGAGTGTTGCTCAGCTCGTCTCTACAGAATCTCTCACAGCAGCTCAAGAGTGTTAAGACTGAGTGAAATACATGTCCACTGAAGGATTTTCAACTCAGGAGAATGAATATCTTCATTGTCATGTTAAAAAAAATGCCCAACAATGCAGGGAATGAGAAGAGGGTAGCATTTTTTGTTTCAGGTTTTTGTATTACATCACACGGTTGTGTGTGAATTCATGACAGCGTTGATAAATTACAACTCCCTCACACCTTCAGCACTTATTTATCCCTATAGAAGAGCTTTACTACCACTGAATGTCACTGTGGGAACCAGGCACTTCTCTCTGTACTCCTCCTCTAGCAACACCAGAACATTTTGGATGCTGTTAGATCCGAAATGATTGAATTGGTCTCATGAGACCAGAGTATGGATTCCCAGAAGTCTATATTTTGTAAATATGGGCCTTGGAAAAAGCTAAATGAGTTTAAACAACCATGCATGTCACTTCTGCAGGCTGCATCTTGCTCAGTGAGATACACAGTCAGTCTTTTCATAGCTTTTGCAGGCTCTGAGACACTTGCTTGTTATTTCTCCTGCTCTTTTTCTAGCAAAAACTCACTCATTACTAAATGAAAGCTTTAAGTGAAGGCCTAATTATTTCAGGGGCCTTTTCACAAGTCCATTGTTTTTGAATTTCTGTGTTACTTTGGCTATATTTTCACACTTAAAACAATAATTTGGTATTCCTCTTGTACCATTGTCCTCTTTTATACTAAGAAATAAATCTCTTGACAGTTTTCTCTCAAGTGGTTTCATTATTGTCAGCATTAAGTCTGAGTATGATTCAGTGGGCCATATAACACTTAATTATCAAGAAATTACTTACCTTTAACAGTTTTGGTTCAACATACCTGTTGATCAATACTTGCCTTAACCTTAAACCAGAATTTTTTTTTTTAGTTTTCTTATTGAGTAACTTTCAGGTGGGTGTACTCATTTTTGCAACACAACATTTTATCACTTTGATAAGAAAATGGAATTTTAACATTCTTCTTTGGTAACTGATTAAGCAGACTTGCTGGAATATTATATCTCTAAAAAAACCATAACATGTCTTCTAAGCAGGGCCCCCCCAAAATAGTTATGGCTGAATTTGTTGTTTCAGAGGGGTGTACTCATTTATATCTTGCACTTGTGGCTGGAGATATATATATATATATATCTATATATATACAGTGGGTACGGACAGTATTCAGACCCCCTTAAATTTTTCACTCTATGTTATATTGCAGCCATTTACTAAAATCATTTAAGTAAATTTTTTTTTTTTCCTCATTAATGTACACACAGCACCCATATTGACAGAAAAACACAGTAATTGTTGGCATTTTTGCAGATTTATTAAAAAGAAAAACTGAAATATCACATAGTCCTAAGTATTCAAACCCTTTGCTCAGTATTTAGTAGAAGCACCCCTTTTGATCTAATACAGCCATGAGTTTTTTTGGGAAAGATGCAACAAGTTTTTTCACACCTGGATTTGGGGATCCTCTGCCATTCCTCCTTGCAGATCCTCTCCAGTTCTGTCAGGTTGGAAGGTAAACGTTGGTGGACAGTAATTTTTAGGTCTCTCCAGAGATGCTCAATTGGGTTTAAGTCAGGGCTCTGGCTGGCCATTCAAGAACAGTCACAGAGTTGTTGTAAAGCCACTCCTTCGTTATTTTAGCTGTGTGCTTAGGGCCATTGTCTTGTTGGACGGTAAACCTTCGGCCCAGTCTGAGGTCCTGACCACTCTGGAGAAGGTTTTCGTCCAGGATATCCCTGTACTTTGGCCGCATTCATCTTTCCCTCGATTTCAACCAGTCGTCCTGTCCCTGCAGCTGAAAAACACCCCACACAGCATGATGCTGCCACCACCATGCTTCACTGTTGGGACTGTATTGGACAGGTGATGAGCAGTGCCTGGTTTTCTCCACACATACCGCTTAGAATTAAGGCCAAAAAGTTCTATCTTGGTCTCATCAGACAAGAGAATCTTATTTCTCACAATCTTGGAGTCCTTCATGTGTTTTTTTAGCAAACTCCATGCGGTCTTTCATGTGTCTTGCACTGAGGAGAGGCTTCCGTCGGGTCACTCTGCCATAAAGCCCCGACTGGTGAGGGCTGCAGTGATGGTTGACTTTCCACAACTTTCTCCCATCTCCCGACTGCAGCTCTGGAGCTCAGCCACAGTGATCTTTGGGGTTCTTCTTTACCTCTCTCACCAAGGCTCTTCTCCCCCGATAGCTCAGTTTGGCCAGACGGCCCGCTCTAGGAAGGGTTCTGGTCGTCCCAAAAAGTCTTCCATTTAAGGATTATGGAGGCACTGTGCTCTTAGGAACCTTAAGTGAAGCAGAATATTTTTTTGTAACCTTGTCCAGATCTGTGCCTTGCCACAATTCTGTCTCTGAGCTCTTCAGGCAGTTCTTTGACCTCATGATTCTCATTTGCTCTGACATGCTCTTTGAGCTGTAAGGTCTTATATAGACAGTGTGTGGCTTTCCTAATCAAGTCCATTCAGTATAATCAAACACAGCTGGACTCAAATAAAGGTGTAGAACCATCTCAAGGATGATCAGAAGAAATTGACAGCACCTGAGTTAAATATATGAGTGTCACAACAAAGGGTCTGAATACTTAGACCATGTGATATTCAGTTTTTTTTTTTATAAATCTGCAAAAATGTCAACAAATTCTGGGGTTTTTTTCTGTCAATATGGGGTGCTGTGTGTACTTAATGAGGAAAAAAAATTAACTTAAAAAATTTTAGCAAATGGCTGCAATATAAACAAAGAGTGAAATTTAAGGGGTTCTTAATACTTTCCGTACCCACTGTATATATACACATATACATTACTGCTGTCAAATCGATTAATCGTGATTAATCGCATCCAAAATAAGTTTTTCTTTACATAATATATGTGTGTGTACTGTATATTTATTATATATACCTTAGATAAAAGAATATATATATATATATATGTAACACACACACACATACATGTATAATGTACCAATATTTGCTCTATATATCATAATCTATATATTTTATATATAAATATATTTAATATATAAACTTAACATATTTTTCTTAAATATATATACATGTATGTGTGTGTATTTATGTATACATATATACACAATGCACACACATATATTATGCAAACAGAGACTTTTATTTTGGATGCGATTATTCGTTTGACAGCACTAATATATATATTGTTTGGGGGTCATTTTTTTTTTCAAGAAATTAATACTTTTATTTAGCAAGGATCTTAAATTCATCAAAATTGATAGTGAACTTTATTACCTTCTACATTATTGTTACGAACGATTTCTATTTTCAATATATGCTAGTTTTTCCACTTTCTACTCAAAGAATCCTGAAAAAAATGTATCACAGTTTCCACAAAAATATTAAGCACTAAGCAGCACAATTATTTTCAACATTGATCACCAGATTTCTTGAGCAGCAAATCAGCATATTAGAATGATTTCTGAAGGATCATGTGACACTGAAGCCTGGAGTAATGATGCTGAAAATTCAGGTTTAGCCATCATATGATTAAATTTCATTTTAATATATAATTTTTTAAATAGAAAACAGTTGTTTTAAATTGTTATAATATTTCACAATATTTGTTTTTACTGTATTTTTATCAAACAAATGCAGCTTTGACTTCTCTCAAAAACATCCTATAAAATCATAACCCAAACATTTGAACAAGCTAGCACAAGTTAACACAAGATAGCTCCTTAATAACTTCCTCCTCCTCCAGATAATGACATAATTGTTATTGGTAAAACAACAGAAATCAGTATCCAAAAAAAAAAACTTTACTTCAAGTTAGTTAGGTTATATCCTATTTTCTTGCCATTGTGTAGCGTTAGAAATTAGAATTAATAACGTTTAGGTGCCTGACCTTGACCACAGCATATTTCTGAAAGTCTGGTATGCATATTTATAGAAATAAATTCTTAAATTACAACAAAGACATTCAAAACATTTCAAAAGGTACTGCATAACAGGAATGGCTCACAGAATAACAGTTCAAGATGCAGCTGAGCTCAAGCCGTGAATGTTTATCTGTATCGGCATATCTGAGTGCTCATCCATCTGTTGAGATACTTCCTGTATGCCGTACCAGTCTGCACCTGACGGCCCCGTCACAGGAAGTGGTGAAACCAAATACAAGCGGTTTCCTCCAAAGGTCAACACCACCCAGCCATCACATGCCAGCTGAGGTCAGGACGACATGATTTGGGTCAAACGCCTAAAGATATTTGTGTTATGACATTTTTATTTGAAATCTGGCCACATATATTTGAAAATATATTACCAAGCATGTCTTATTATATGCAGTAACAAGCATATGTATTAACAAGCAAGCTCTTTTGGGATGTTATGCATAGTATATCGACAGCAACTTGACATATTCCAGATTCTATTTGACATAAAAATTTATTTCTAAACATAAATGTGTCTCTTGGTCTCTGTAGAATGATCAGAAATATTTCAATCATGAATTGTTTAGAGAGCCCAATCCAAAGAGAGGTGACCAACCCTAAACAATTGTGATTGTCAGCACATTTCAACACTCTTGTTCAGTTTGTTTGAATTGATAATGTAAGCAACCATTCTTTGTAAAGCAGGAGAGGCTGAGGTCCAAAAATATCAAGAGGGAGACCACCCGTCTAAATCGGAACCTGATAACTGTTCGCATTTCATTCCTAATATACACTCTTATCTTGGGCATGGTTGATGGCTTATTTCCATATTCAGAAAAGATATCTTTCATCATTTTCTTAGGCTCTCGATTGTGGTTTTGAACTCAACCACAACATACAGTAGAAGTTAACAAAAGCAACTTCAATATCAGACCATAAATAAGCGTTTCCTGTCAGTAACTTTTCATTGGGATATTACATCATCTTGCTCAGATTTCCAAACATTGAAATTAACTGAGTGGCATCTGACCTTGGTTGCTGTGTTTTTTCTGGCTGTTGCGACCCGCACCCTCAGGCATGGTGTGACTGTATCACAGGAAGTTGAAACCTGCAAAACAAATGCAAAGTGTTAAAAAGAAAACGTTACATGTTTTTCCTATAAGTTACATGTTACATGACAATTATAATCAAAAACGTGTATTAAAAACAATGGCAGTAAAATGACAACGTCACTTTGCAGCAAGAATGTCTGCTTGGAAAATAAAATAATAACTATCAAATATTAATTCACTTAATTTAAATTAAATATTGGGTAGCACTGTCACGTCACAGCAAGAAGGTCTGTTTGTAAAATAAATGTAAAAATGTAAAGAAGTTTGTAAAATAAAATAAAAAGCTCAGTGAGTAGCATCTCACAGCGATGTCTGTTAAATAAATAAACAAAATCAATCAATCAATCAATCAATAAAAATCTGTAGGGCAGAAGCATGTCCTGCACAGTCAGCTCAGACATAAGTCACAACATTATAAGCACCCAACAAATGTGTTGTATATTCCCATTAGTTTAGACTGAGAAAAACTACAGCAAACTGGCTTATTCTTTATCAGTGCTATAGTGCCTTCCGCTTCTTTCACGAGAAGAGGAAGATAATAAAAAAAATTTAGAGGAAAAAAAATACCAAAGGCCTGAGCCAATTAAAGAGCTAAAACTCGATAGACGCTGTTTGGGAAAGAGTGGGGGTGTAACTTACAGCCTTTCTTCGCAGGGTTTCGTCTTGCACTTTCTCTCACTCTCTCTTACAAAAGAAGAGAAAATGAAACATATGTAATGGTTGGCATAGACACAAAAATCCGCAGCTCTCTTTCCCAAATGTTGAGCATGTGTCCTGTCAGCGCAATTGGTGCTGGGACTTCAGGAAAAGGAAACAATCGGAATAGACAGGGCTCCTCTATGATGTGTTAATGTTTATCATATCCCGACAAGCCGTCTCCCATGTCATCTGCCCCGGCCTTCACTCCGTAGGCTCCCCGCTGCCCGTCACTCAGAGGACAACACCAGCAGGAGAGCTCAACATCTGAGAGAAAGCTTGAACTATCCAGCCACCCTCCATAACTCAGAAAGAGACAGAAATAGTTCACAGCATAGGGTAGAAGTTCTACATACTCGTTCTGCTCTGATGTCTTACAATAAAATTGACACTGCTCGTTTTCTACGCTTTGATTTATGAATTTCAATAAAGAGGTTTCTATCATATAAAACAGGGCTTTTAGAGGACCCAGAATGAATAGTGGGCAAGTGGCCAAACAATAACAAAAATTATTAATCGCAAATAAAATATCCTTAAAATAAAACTGGGAAAAAAGACAATTTCTTTTTAAATATGTTTTAAGAATAAAATTAAATAAATTAAATAAAATGGAAAAAAAAAAATATTAATAAAGAAATTTTCGGGTTATTTTCAACTCTACATAAATGTATTAAAAACTAAAATACTATTTTAAAATGATACAGCTAATACAGGCATCAACATTAATATGTACAGTATGACTTACACAATTGTGATTTCATTTTTACCTTATATTAGTGTTTTTAAATATAAATGGAGGGTGCATTATAATAACGGTAATCTCAATGTAAAAATATGGTAGAATGAATGAAACCAAACATATTGTGCTACTGAAAATAAAAATGATTGAAAAAAACAATCTTGCTAAATAAGTTAGAAATACAAACTAATATTATTAAATAAATCAACTCACTAAAGCAATTATATAATTGAATTCAGGCATCACAACATTAAAATAGACAGTATGAAAATATTCTTAAAATAAAACAGAATTTTTCTTCCAAATGTGTAAAAAAAAAAAAAATGCATTTTTACAAGTAAAATGTACAGTGAGATTACATTGTTGATTCAACATTGTAATCATACTCAACCATTGATTGTTACATTTAAATATCCAATATCGACTGATACAGATAAATTAACAAAAATCTGCAAAATTGTCCAATAACCAATATGGTACAGACATATCGTGCATCCCTAACATTATATGGCTAGTTGCATTTTATCATTCACATTCAGCATTGCTTTGGCAATCTAATTTTGGGTCACAATCCACTGATCGACAACCACTGATCTAAAGTTTTGGATCACATAAAGTATGGAGTGCCAAAAGGATCTGTCCTAGGTCCTCTGCTATTTTCAATATATATGTTGCCCCTTGGTAATATTATTATAAAATACGGGATTAGTTTCCACTGTTATGCTGATGATACTCAACTATGTATTTCAACAAGACCAGATGAAACTTTTAAATTATATAATCTAACAGAGTGTATTAAAAATGTAAAAGATTAAATTACCAATATTTTTCTCCTATTGAATTCAGATAAGACAGAGATATTACTTTTTGAACCAAAAAACAGTACATAGAATATCTTGGATTACAATTTGCAACTAAACGGATGTACTGTTCATTCAGTAAATGATATGATGATACAAAATATGATCATATTACCCCAATTTTATAGTCTCTGCACTGGCTACCTATTAAGTTCCGTATCAGTTACAAAATAATATTACTTACCTATAAGGCTCTTAATGGGTTAGCTCCTGCGTACCTAACTAGTCTTCTACCACGCTACAATCCATCACGCTCCCTAAGGTCACAAAACTCTGGACTTTTGGTAGTACCTAGGATAGCAAAGTCCACTAAAGGAGGTAGAGCTTTTTCGCATTTGATTCCAAGACTCTGGAATAGCCATCCTGATAATGTTCAGTGTTCAGACACACTTTCTCTGTTTAAATCTAGATTAAAGATACATCTCTTTGGCCAAGCATTCAAATGATGTATCTCATAATCTTGTACTGCAGTTATCAATCAATATGCACATTATTATTCTTTAGCTTGGGTTAAACAAATCAATTTTGCTTGGTTGGAAGAGCAGCTACGCAAATTATGTCTCTATTTGTTTCTCTGTTTTTGCCACTGGATTGACATCCCGTGGTAACTAGGATTTACACAAGCTTCAGTCTGGATCCAGAACACCTGAGAAGAGATGATGCCAACCCCTCAGAGGACCTCAGATGATGCCAACCCTGAAACAATTTACAGAACTACCACATTTTGCTATAAGTTTGATTGCAACATATAATAATTGCTGTTAATAGTGTTCATCGTCTGTTTGATTACATCTTTAATTGATTTTTCCGTACATTTCTGCCATATGTACATTAACTGACAGTCACCACTGATAAGCTACTACTAAATATATAGTAGAAATTTAATATTCTGTAAAGTTGCAATGATTTGTACTGTGAAAAGCGCTATACAAATAAACTTGAATATACCCCAGAGAGACAGATTCAGTCTGTGCATGATATAGCTCCTGTTATTTAGGCAGCTCTGTTTGTGTCCATACTTCAGTTGCAATGAAACAACATTTCATTGGAGCCAAGCGTAATGACCTGTTTTCGATGTCTCATAACCAGACTAAATAAAAAATTACCCTGGCATTTTGTCCTTCAGAGTGTTTCTCACCGGAGTCCCCTGGATCCTTTAGGACCCCATTTCCAGCTCTGCCTCATTAAAGGCATCTCACTTCCTGTAACTGTGAGCATGAAGGTTGTAGAACACTACAAGCCTCTGCGGTTAAAACCCCATGTCCTTTTTTGGCTCCAGAGCTTGTTTGCTGTGAAATTGCCGAATTCCAGAAATGGAATTGTGGTCAAAATTAACTCGCTTTCCGACAACAGATTCTAATAGCGAATAAATGTTTCTGTTGGGGGTGGGGACAGCAAGCATTTTTGAGGCCGAATGGATGAGAGCCAACATCTGGTTAGCCAGCGCAGAGGTTAGAATGAGGTTAGCGAGACTCCACTCTCCCTAATGCAGAGCAGCCAGTCTCCATACGTCTTCCAAACACCCTGACATGCCCCTCGAGCAAAATTGCAACTTTGTCATAATGAAAAATGTCAAGCGGGAGGCCTTTTTCCACCATGTAATTTTCATTACAGTTGCATCTCTCGTGGCATCATTCCAGGTGCATCCGTATGCTCGGCACTCTGACAGTCACAGAGACAAAACTACCCGCTGACAGAGTCCTATTACATGAGAGCACAGCTGGACAGCTGTGTGCCTGTTCTTGCCTGCATATGTGGGTGTGTGTGTGTGTTTTGGGGAGTTTTCTTTTGCGTGTCTTAAAGGTAGAAGAGCTGGATGGCAATTATATGTTAATGTGAAGGAGTTCACCGTTTCTTGTATTGTAATATAAAAGAGTCAGTCCCTGACAAAACAACAGCAGAATGCTGAAAAATAAAGGTTTCAAAAGGGGCTTTTGCAAGTATGCCATAGAACAGGGTTTCGTAAATGCAGGGAGTTCATATGGAAGCCTGTTTATGCAACTTTTCATCTCACAATTCAGATGTTTGATGTTGTTCTGAAAAAAGAGGTGAAAGTTTATATCTCAAAATTCTTAGTTCAATTTTCTTAGAATTGCAAAAGAAAAAGTCAGAATTGTAAGATATAAATTCATAATTGCAAGAAAAAAGTCTGAATTGTGAGACAGAAATTCATAATTAGCTTTTTAATTTTTTTTATTTCATGGCAGAAAAAAACTGATTTGTGAGATGTAAACAGAATTTGAAGAAAAAAGTCAGAATTGTGAGAAGTACATTTAGAATTGCAAGAAAAAATTCTGAATTGTGAGAAAAAGTCTCAATTACCTTTTTTATCTTTTCAAGTCTGTGGTGAAAAGTTGTCACATTAAAATAAACAAATGGGGCTGCACAATTAATCGTAATAAACCTGAAATTGCGATATATCAAAGTCTGCAATTAAAGAAGTAAATGCAATGTCTGTTGCATAGCGTGTTTCATAGTGAAGAGTGGCACTGTGTTCATTTACACGTGCAGCTTATAATAGTGTTTTGTGAGCGGCTCTGTTCATAGTAAATGCTGCTTCTCATGAATTCCATCTCTGCAAGTTTAATATGCATTTGCGAAAGCAATGTGTGCTCAGTTTACTTTATTTACATTTACACTGGAATAATTTCCAACATTTTGGTGGATAGAAGTTTACAGCATTTTACCACTATTCCACCAAAATAAAATCTTGAGGATTTGATGTTTTAAAAGCTTGAGAGTTTGAATGCTTGTGAAAAAGTGAAGAAGTAAAGACATAAATATTTGTATTGTAACTCATAGTGTTAGTTAGTTCTTGTAAAGAGTGAACTCAAGTATGAACACCCTTAAAAGAAACTATTCCCATCGCAACTGTTCAAATCGCAATTGCAATATATGACAAAATAACCACAATAGAATTTTTCGTGCAGTCCTTTAAATATAATAAAATACTTACTAAAAAGATTGGATATTTTAGGTTTACTTGCATGTTCTGTGACAATCAGAGAACCATGAATGTACAAATGTGTCGTAATTAAAATATTAGGGTAAAATCTCAAGGGGTACTTCAACTAAACACTTTTACGTACCAGGGATTCAGCTGACAAAAAAAGTTTGGGAACCCCTGCCAGGGACGTGAACAGACATTTTGAGGGGCAGGGGCTCAAAAAAGGGCACTTCTCATATTTATTTGTTTATTTTTCTAAACAAAATGTTAAATATAATAGGGGTGTGTGATATTGACAAAAAATATATCTCAGTATTTTCTGGGATTTTATCGATAATGATAATTAGACTATATTTTGCTGAGTGTGTTATTGTGCTGATATCTTAAGGACTACCATGGACAGCTGACTCCTAAGTTTTTATATTTTTCATATTCTGCGTGGTGATCAGTTCACAGCAGTGATAGAAATTAATAATTTCCAAATAAGTTTAAACAGATTTTTACCCTTTATGGGCATTTTTACCTTTATAAAGCCATTTTTCTAAAAATGTGCATTATCTTTTGAGTCAAATTCTTAAATTTAATCAGTCAATTAGAATAAGTCATTTGGGCTGTTACCAAGCAAATGAAATCAGTATTGACAAAATGAATCTTTGCAATGCAGAGAAAACACAGAAGCTGCATTAGAAGTGGCATTTAGATGCATTTACACACTGTTTAATGCAGCTCTGAGGGACATTAAATTCTTTAACCTGCAGTTATAAATGCATTAATACTGTTTTGATATTTTAAACATAAAACGTTGAATACTGATGTTTGAAATTATTTAAAAAATGAAAGGGTACCTTAAATGTGAAATGAAAACTGCCAGTAGGTGGCAGCAAGTAACTGTCTTAATGAGTATGGTGGCTGAAAAACGAATTTTAAATGGTTGATTCCTTCAGGAACAAAACAGCGTCATGTTGCTCAGAGACGCAAATTGGAATTGCATTTGTTGGCGAAATAGAGCAAAAAACAGGCAATATGGTGTCTAAAACGTAAGTGTCTTAATATTAACTTCTTGTTTATTGAACTGCTGTACTAAATAAATATCACATTTGTAATCATGCTGCTTTTTGTGTAACCTTTTGTGCGTTATGGAAGAAAGAAACACACTGATGCAGGTCACCATCAACGAATGTATTAGTGCTAAAGGAAGGTGCAACAAAACGATAGATAGTACAATGTGTTTTTCCCAGCATATACACACGAGAGCAGGGGCAGAGGAAACTGCGAATCAGGTCTTAAAGGGACAAACACCCAGACCATTACATTTGGTGGAAAAAATGTCAGTCTTGGCGTGATACTGATTAAAGGCACAATATGTAATTTTCGCCGCTAGAGGGCGCGTATTCAAAATAAACAAATAGACATAGGCGTAGTTTGATGACGCCGTGACTAAGTGTGGAATCATGGAAGTTGTCGTCTTCATCCCCACAGCCGAAGCAATCCGACGGGACTCGGGCAAAAATCATGTTCATGGATGAGCTAATGAATTATTAACGTAGTAGAATGAAGCAGGGTGAGGCTTGAAAGCAGTCGAAGTGGAACCGAGGCAGAGTTTTGATCTGAACCGACGCGCGGGGACGCACAGCTCGAAAGCAGCGGAGCTTTTTATTATGCCACACTTTAGCGCTTCCACTCCTTCTGGTCGTGCGTATGTGGGGTAAAGCAGTGCTGTTTTATCATACTAGATACATTTGAAAGTTCTGTTATTATGCTAATCTGTGCGGTCATCACCGGTCTAATTAAACGCACAACATATTAAAGCGTCTTTGGTGTTTCCATGTTTTCTACAAAACAAAAATCGAGGGTGTATGATGTCATTGGCAGGCGACACAATGACACTATGGACACGGTCCGTGTCACTAGTTAAAATTGCTATTCTCTTGGATTTAAAGGTCCCATATTTTACACCTTTCTGGAGTTTTATTTTAGGTTTTGATGTCCTTAAGAATATATATTTGCGGTTATACGTACCAAAAACCATCTCAATTACATTTTTTTACAGCTCCTCTCTTAGGAGCTCTGCTGAGGACAGGTCGATTTTGGCCTGTCTAATTATTATTCATGAGCCTCTCTTCTGATTGGCCTATTGTTTTCTGAGTGACGCACGGGCCAGGCCAACCACAGGTAACTAGGGTCAGCCGACACAGGGTCACAGCACTAGCTGGAAGCAGCAAAACAGAGGAAACTGGAGGCGGCCCATTCAAACCAGCGCAGATTCGGCTACCTAACGAACTTAAAATATCATCTTGTTGTGATGTTGGGTGCCAGAATCGACATAATACAGCCTTAAATTAGAAAAATTTGTTGCATATCTGCTGGGCCCGATAAAACGAGCAGACTGGACAGAAAGGATCGTCAAAAATGCTCCGTTTGCAGCGCACACTTCTTATCAGAAAAGGTTCAATAAAGTATTGTCTTTTGTTGTTATGGGCGCGTCTACAGATTTCTTGCCATATGTCTATGTTTCTTGCATCTCACGACTATGTATGAAATAATGTCTGTGTGCATGGGTGTAAAACAACAAACTAACGATATATAATCATTTGTAATTGCAAATACATTGTTGTGATTAATTGTGGCTGGAACAATAATGTAGCTGTAAAAATAGTTGCCTGCTGAAATTGAAATATTTAAGTATACACATCTTCATCATGACTAGACATCATTTACTATACACGTTAGATGTGATCCACCTCATAGTAACAATCCTGTCAGATCGTCCATCCTTTGAGTGAGAAGTGTAACGTTACAGGTCGGCCGATCTGGTTTTGTGGTTAAAGTTAACCTTTTTGACATGTTTGTTGTTGCTCAGCAATGGCATGGACTTGATGTTGTCTGGGGGTTTGGCAAAAGAAGAGTGGGACTGTGGGCTGTGCTCGGGTGGTGACTGAAGGCGGTTACTGTGTAGTTCTGACGTCAACTTTTTCGTGAAAAATCACAGCTACTTTATTCAGGCTGTGTGCATTTTACTGTGGACGGACTTTTGTTTTGAAACGTATATGGTAGTTAAATAGCCCCTAGACCTCAGTTATCGTGAAAAAAGCCAGGAAATTTCAGTTTCGACAATATGGGACCTTTAAACAAACTTCGAAACATTTGGGATAATGTAAGAACACAAGTCAGCAAAATATATAACACACTTCCAGTGGTTTTTGGATATTTTAATAAAAAAATCTTAACATATTGTGCCTTTACTATATGAAATTCTATAAACACACACATATATAGGTGCATCTCAATAAATTAGAGTGTCATGGAAAAGTTAATTTATTTCAGTAATTCAACTACAAATTGTGAAACTCGTGTATTAAATAAAATCAATGCACACAGACTGAAGTAGTTTTAAGTCTTTGGTTCTTTTAATTGTTTATTTTGGCTCACATTTAACAAAAAACCCACCAATTCACTATTTCAAAAAATTAGGACTACTTCATAAAAAACCATAAAAAAAAATTTTTTAGGTGAAAGTGTTGGCTTCTGGAAGTATGTTAATTTACTGTACATGTACTAAATACTTGGTAGGGGCTCGTTTTGCTTTAATTACTGCTTCAATTCGGCGTGGCATGGAGGTGATCAGTTTGTGGCACAGCTGAGGTGGTGTGGAAGGCCAGGTTTCTTTGACAGTGGACTTCAGCTCATCTGCATTTTTTTTCTCATTTTCCTCTTGACAATACCATAGATTCTCTATGGGGTTCAGGACAGGCGAGTTTGCAGGCCAATCAAGCACACCAACACATGCTCATTTAACCAACTTTTGGTGATTTTAGCAGTGTGGGCAGGTGCCAAATCCCACTGGAAAATGAAATCAGCATCTCCACAAAGCTTGTCAGCAGAAGGAAGCATGAAATGCTCCAAAATTTCTTGGTAAACGGGTGCAGTGACGTTGGTTTCAAAAAACACAATGGACCAAACACCAGCAGATGACATTGCAATCCAAATCATCACAGACTGTGGAAACTAAACACTGGACTTCAAGCAACTTGGACCTTCCTCCAGACTCTAGTACCTTGGTTTCCAAATTAAATACAAAACTTGCTCTCATCTGAAAATTTCAACAGTCCAGTTCTTCTTCTCCTTAGCCAGGTAAGACGCCTCTGACATTGTCTATGGTTCAGGAGTGGCTTAAAAAGAGGAATAAGACAACTGTATTCCTTGACACGTCTGTGTGTGGTGAATCTTGATGCCTTGACCCCAGCCTCAGTACATTCCTTGTGAAGTTCACTCAAATTCTTGAATCGATTTGCTTGACAATCCTCATAGGCTGCGGTTCTCTCGGTTGGTTGTGCATCTTTTTCTTCACACTTTTTCCTTCCACTCAACTCTCTGTTAACATGCTTGGATACAGCACTCTTGTGAACAGCCAGCTTCTTTGGCAATAAATGTCTGTGGCTTACCCTCCTTGTGAAGAGTGTCAATGACTGTCTTCTGGACATCTGTCAAATCAGCAGTCTTCCCAATGATTGTGTAGCCTAGTGAACCAAACTGAGAGACCATTTTGAAGGCTCAGGAAACCTTTGCAGGTGTTTTGAGTTGATTAGCTGATTGGCATGTCACCATATTCTAATTTGTTGAGATAGTGAATGGTTGGTTTTTGTTTTGTCACAATTAAAAGAACCACAGACTTTAAAACTACTGTAGTTGGTGTGCATTTGATTTATTATAAACACGGTTTGACCCATTTGCGTTGAATCACAGAAATAATGAACTTCCACGACATTCTATTTATTGAATGCAAACTGTTATATGTTAGCTTAGTCTTTTGTTCATCACCACCATACCAAGACAAACACTACTGGAAAGGGAGGGAGGGTGTCACTTCTGTGGCTCTCTGTCTGTCTGTGATGTGCCAATCAATGTGCACTACACTGCTGTGCTGCGCGGAGACGCTGAGAAAAGCGACTCAACTCAACTTATAAACCCAACCTGATATTTGGATTTTATTATTTGTTTGGACAGGGAAAGCAGGGAAAGCTGTGCGCAAACAGAAACATCTGCACATATATACATATATTCATTTATAAAAAAAATTTTTTTAAAAAGACTTTCGAGGAAGAAAAAGGGCAGGTGCTCAAGCCTCCTTTGATGTCTATGTGTGCACGTGCCTGCCCCTGCCATAGGTTCCCCAAAGAACCTTTCAGAACGTTACATTTTCTTAGTGTAAAGAACTTTTTAATAATGTTAAGAACCTTTTTCTACTGTAAAGAACCTTTTGTGCAAGGAAAGGTTTCATGGTAGTTAAAGGTTCTTTTAGCAACCACAGATGCCAATAAAATACATTTTATTCACTGAACAGTTTCTTGAACATGTTAGACACTTATTCATTTTCTTCATGGTTATTTTGCAAACAAAAACACAAAGCAGAAGCAAAGCTTCTGGTTTTAACTACAGTATTTAAAAAGCATTAAAAACTATTTACTTTTGACACTGAACTGTAAAGAATTGTCAACAGATGAATTTTTATTGCAAACAGAGCCCACTACTATAAACGCACTCACACCCAATGCAACGTCCATCTATCTAAAACTGCTCGACAAACATAAACAGAGTGCATGTGAGTGTGTGGAGGGGTGAGGAGGGGTGTTTTGATGTTCAACAGCTGACCTGTTCAGTGAGGTCAATGCTGATGCACCCAAACACAAATAAACAGAAGCATGACTATTGTAGCCCATGCGAGGTGGTCAGTCCCGGCCCTGCTGCTCTATTGTCTTACACTGAGAGTTTTGAAGGTTATTGTTTCTTTTCCAGCTGACCTTCACATTTCCCTCTGGAGCCGGACCACAGCACTGCCATCCACCTCTCCACTCCTCCTTCAACATGTCTGCCCACTGCCAGCACCATTTTTTTTAGCCTTTTCCTTGTTCGGTTGGACAACAAAGACTTCACAAACACAATGGATAATGCGCGGTTGGGGTGGTCACCCGTATTTACACATGCTGGTAAGGAAATGCAGTGGGCATGAAAGCAAAGGGGCAGTGAGGAGGGAGGGATAATAATGCAGGCCACGCTGTATGTGCTCCTCAATCAGAGGGGTTTCAAGCCTTTTTTTTTCAAGCCTTTGTTCAATATTGTATCTTCTTTGACAATTACAAGTGGGGGTTGTAAAATATGGTAATGACACTGTTTCTCAGAGCAAATCATAACTGACTTGAAATGGAATAACAATTATAACTGAAGACATAGACATGTCACTTCTGTTTTTAGGAGTCACACCATGCCATGATTTTTTCTGACGAAAAAGAAAATCATCATATTTCAAGAGTTTTGCTTTGCTTGACAAAGTGATAACAGAACAAAGTAGTTACATAAATAACTGACTTTAAGATCAAACATTTGCCAATTTCTCACATCAGGAGTGAATTTTGGACAAAGGCAAAACACAAACTACAAATTTAGTCAAAATTAAGTTCTGGATTGAATCATGTCTATGATCTGTGATGGTTCAACTATACTAACAATTAAACAATTCATTAAAAAAAATATGGCCATAAAAGCCATTTTTGCACTTTCAGTGTTGTCATAATTACTGTGTTTTGCCTTTGTAGGCAACAAAAAAATAATTAAAAAATAAATAATATAAATAAAAAATGTGCAACCCTTTCCAAGATTTTTATGATTTAATTCTACCAATGAGACTTTTTCTTATCTTGATATTATCAATAGTTTTATCAACCTAATATTTGACTTTCTTCCCACTACCCAAAAACAAATTTTGAAAAAAATATTTTTAATCTATTAATTAAAATGTGCTCAATAAGTCTATTAAAGTCATTGCACATAAAACACATAAAAAGTAGAAAAAATGTCTGCATCTTAGCCAATCTTTTACAACTAGTAAAAAATGTCAAGTCAAATAATTAATATTCACCAGCCAAGCTGATTAGGTTTATAATGTGTCCCGTTCTATTTTTTTCAGATTGTTCCTATTGAGCTCAATGTTCAACACATTTCATGCTCAAATTTTTAAGCTTTGGGAATTTGGCCTACATTTTGAAATGACCCATTAGCGCACAGTAAAACAGCTGTGCATCTGTAATGAAGGCCATGTGAGATCATCCAAATTTGGCCATCATCACCTGGCCAGCAAGAGCAGAGCTTTCCCAGCCATTTACATGATGAAACAAGGCCAGTGACCTCACAATGACCAATAGAAAGCAGTTTATATAGTTCAAAAGACCCATTTTCATGGTTTTTCAGAAAATATGTCATGATTGCACAGAAAAGCAATCATTCCCCAGAGAACATATAGTGAGGGGAAAGAGTTTTGGCTGAGAGGGCTGAAACATCCAAGTTCCTGAGGCTCAATAAAAGTGTCATCGGGTGTAGTGAAGAGTGGGGCTATAAAAAAGGGTCTGTAGCCCTGAGTTCTTGCCTGCTCCACCAGGGAAATTCTCTTTGTCTTAGTGTATGCAACTAATTACAGAAGGAAAGCTGTGCTGCAAATGGTGTCTATAAAATAATAAGTGTCTGTCCATAAAGTTCAAGCTGACAAACTAGCATGCAGCCCCATCAATTTATCAACAGCGGGAAAAGGGGGGCTAATGGACCTTTTAGTAGCCAGGAAAAGGAAGCGCTATGTCATGCATATAGTGTACAGAGCCTGGGAAGTTAAACAGTTATATATTACAAACAGGAATGTTTCTAGTGATCGACGATAAGAGATAAAAAATGGATAATGGATCCAGGCAAGGCAAAGTGTAGACAGAGGGAATGACACAGAAGTGTCGTGAACTTTGACCTGGATGAAAGAACGTGGCAGGGGTGCAGACAGAATCCTGGGGTGATCAAAAGTCATAGAGAAGCATAGGAGGGTGGGGACGAATTACTCATGGAGGATGCAGCCAAGTCAGGCAGAGAGACAGTGCGGTTTTGAGTCACCAGACAGAGGACGGCATTCACAACTGTGCGTTTTCACATACCTGCATTTGAAATCTCTCTTAAACGTGCCCGCTCCGTCAACACTGCAAACACAAGACTCCTTGAGATGGACGGAGTCAGCAAACTCCACCGTCAAAAAGCTTGTCCCCTCCCAAACCCATCAACTCTTTGAACCGCTTCCAGCTTTTTTCTCCTCCGCCAGTGTCGGAAATGCCGCTGTTTGAGGGAGATGGGTGTAAAGCTCTTGGCTGCTGAGGGACTGCTCTAGCGCTCATTCTGGGGGCTTCAGAGGTCGGAGTGGGGTGGATTCTGTCTGTGTTTGCATTACTACCTCCATCAAAACCTCGAAATCTGCCGGGTAGATGCTCTTATCTGGGAATATCTGAGAACATTTGCCTTCGAGATGAAAATTAAATCTCAAAATTAATTTGCTCGAAGACTAATTTGCCATGGCTTCCCTCGATTTTTTAAATGGGGGGTTTAAATTTATGAGTAAAACAAGGTCTGTGGCAAATATAAATTGACGATATTTGGGCATTTTACTCTGCAACGTGAATTAGACAAACCCATACTGAAAACTGAAAAAAAAAATTGAAGCAGCATGGTTTTATTTTGTTTTTTATTAAGTTACCATAAGAATGTATGCAGTGCACATTCAACAACAAAATGTCCAAATATCATCAATTTATATTTACCACAAACCTTGTTTTAATCATAAACTGGAAAACCCATTATAAAAATCCACAGGAAAATCTTGACGCAACCCATTGCGAATTAGTCTTCCAGCTTTTGACCTCACGGCTGCAACATTTGTCACTATAGATACGCGTCGGTCATTGCATAAATATTCCATATGCTTAAGGTTTTAATATTTGTATGCGTCGCACAAATTTACATGTGCACGCTGAATTGCAGTAGTTCGGCATTAAAATTTGTCTCCATTGTTGATGCTCGTAAGCGACAACATCAAATGCAGTCAAATCATGACACAAGAAAGTTTCATCCTTTTCTAGTGCCTGCACTATTTCTCTCACCTGTATGATGCAACAAATGTTGTTGTAACTCATTTTAATATTTTTTTTTTCCACTAGCATGTATGGGCATAATCTTTCGTTTACTTTGTGTCGTGATTCTGCGCCCTTCACCAGTTGCGGGTCCCCTGCCCCCCCTCGTATTGTTATCGATTAGGCCCAATACTTGGCTTTTCTCCCCCCCTTTTTTCCCTATCGTTTGGGTGATCTGTGTCTTGTTTGTTCCGTCTCACCCTAAGTATCGCGCCTGTTGTAGGTACTACCACGTCCGGCAGCCGCTTATATCCTTGTTGATCTTAATCATATCCAACAGAGTTTTGTCAAGCATCCTTTGGGTCATGTGCTTTTTTTTCCCTTAGATCTGTCTCTCACCTCAGTCACCCCCACATAGCCTGTGTTCACCATCCCCGCAAAACCAGCCCGTACAGCACAGACAAATATTACATATTTCTTCGCCTGGTTTGCTTTTCGATTTATCGTTAAGTATTTCGCTAAGAAATGTTTGCGTTGATAATGACAAGCTGTTTGCACCTAGTCTTCTGCACAGTTAGTGCAACTTATCAATGGCCCTTCTTTGTCGCCAAGTAACATACTGACTCACTGATCTCCAGAACACCCGTCATCTTCTTGCATCTGCCTTTATTTCCCTTCTACTACATGCACAGTATGTGGTACCATAAAATTTTTATCCACAACTCACTTCACTACCGTCAGTCCATCGTTGTTTGCGGTCGAAATATACAGCACTTCTGTGATACGCTGTATCCCGTCGGCTTTTTACACGCAATTATCACGGTCCAACCGGCTCTATCCATTGTTATATCTTGTATGCAGTACTTATCAGTCCCCTGTGATCAACATTTTCGGATTGATTCCCCCCCCCCCCCGCGACATTCACCTAGATAAATGTATGACTTTCAGTCCCGAACTGCCCTCATATTCTGACACCTTTAACTATATATTTTGACACTGACCGACAAACTTCCACTATTATTGCTGTGCCTGTTTTTTTCGTCTACATGTGTGTGTGCTATTACGCATAAGTTTGTTTTATCCAGTTCAACTCGCGAGAAAGAAGTTGAACCTCCTTCTCGTTTTAAACAGATTCACCCCCCAGTAATAGCGGCCCATTTGGTTCTCTGTGGTTTTCTTCTGTCATGTTACTGGTCCCGCTGATTTCGGACCGTTGCACACCGGACCGTCCCTTTCCCTGATTGATGTCGCCCTCGGTTCCGCTCTGGGCGGAGCCATTCCTCCGCTGTTACACATTTTCTTTTGCAACAGCCTGCCTATATGTGAACAGCATGACGCCCTCTCACCCCCCCAGGAAAGCCTTTCTTTACGCCCCTGATTATGTCCGCCAATCCGTACACTTGATTCTGCTAGCATTCAATCTCCCCACGCCACGTGACACTCGTGTCTCAGCCCTTTTTATTCTACCATGTTTTGCCTACCTAGTGTGTCATAAGCCCTTCACGTACACGATTCGTATTGTGTTGTTCCCACTCCACTCCACCATTTGTCTCTTACCGATTGGACACCCCCAGCACCCCTCCCGCCATGTCATACCGACCTCCCCCCTCGACTACTTACAATACATTGTCATCACATTCCTAAACTTACGTTGCAAATCTTCCTATTTTCAACGCATCACATGCAAGCATGTCACGCCCCTACAACAAGTCCTAGTGCAACCCAGTTTGAAATGACGCGCCTGCACAAAGCCACCTCCACACTTTACAGTGGAACCGTTATGTATATAACAGCACCCCATAAACGATAGACTTTCTGCACTGTGAAGTCGAATCAATTCTAATCATCCTGTGTCTAACTAACCTTTTTCCAACTTACAAATTAACCTTGTTCAGCGTCATTGCGCAAATTTGGTTTGTTAGCTTGCCGCATGGGGGAGTGAGGGTTTACCGACTTAAACCGTCAATACGACTGCCAACTCAAAGAACTTTTATTAAACCCGCCTGTCCGTGTACCGACCCGACACCTCACGTAACCACGTGATCGACCCCACGCTCCGCCACCTCCCCGGCCGCCCGCAGTGCTCGAAAGCTTACCACGACCATTTCGCACCCCCTCCGACCCACACATTACCCTCTACTCTGACTATACATGAAAGACAATCAAAGAATCAAGCTGCGCTTTGACTCGATACCAGGTTTGTAAGCATCTGTCCTAGCACACCGTGGACCATGCGGCAGACTATTTTCCGCCGCCGCGCCTACGGGCCCACCCCAGACTCCCCCCCTCCAGACATGCCCACATTTATTAATTCTTGTAGCTGGGGTGCAGTGGGAGGAAATGGGGATTTGGCGGATTCCCTCTGAGCTCTTAGGAGGAGGGGGTTTGTCTCCTAAATTCATGGTAAACTAAGCAGCAGGACGGCATTAGCAAGGACAGTTTTTCAAGTGAATAAGTGGATGGTGAAAAGGGGATGTTGGTTTTCAAAGCAAACGGAGCTTTGCATGTTAACCTTCACATTCAAAGGTCCAAACATTCAGAGGGAGGGTTTGGCTGACTTCCTGCCTCTCAGT
This sequence comes from Sinocyclocheilus anophthalmus, assembly GCA_018155175.1. Lineage (NCBI taxonomy): Eukaryota > Metazoa > Chordata > Actinopteri > Cypriniformes > Cyprinidae > Sinocyclocheilus > Sinocyclocheilus anophthalmus. Next base: position 197,721 of record JADLZN010001788.1, on the reverse strand, counting down.
TCAGATTCCATGACCAATCCTGAAGCCTATTCTTCTCTTTGATATGATGAAAATGACCAAACAATACCCTTTTCCTCCCTAAAGACCCAAATGGGCGATATTTAAGATATTGTTTTGCCCTAAGATATGCTGCAATTTTCAAAATAACATAAGCTGGAAAAAGTGTCATTTGTGGAGAGTTTTCAGAGCTCAAATCCATGTGTGCTGACATTTTTAAGAAAATGTAGACCTTGAAGCCGGTCGAGAACACACGTGTCTTGCGTGTTTAAAAGGAAAATAAACATTACTCCACAGATCTACTGACAGACGAACTGACAGACAAACTGTGTGGTGTGTGTTTAGGTCATAATGCACATCAACATAACCTCACAAAACAACAGCACTATAATGAAATTCAGAATAGCTGAGATGCATTATATACGTTTTTGTCCAATCAATCACATGATTTCATTGGAGCTGAATTTCTTTTTGAATAGAAACTGACATATTTTGGGCTTAACGCAGGCAATATTTGCTCATACAGCTTCCCACATGTAACAACTGACATCTTTTCAATGAGTTTGTATTCCCGGCTGAACTAACGAGTGAGTAAATTGAGACCAGACGGGATTCATTGGGAAGTTTTATTTGTCCACCCCGAATAGTCAGCATTCTAGCTGCTAAAGAAAATAGTGTTTGTTGAGCAAGAGGGGGCTGTAAGAGCGGTTGAGAAAGCCTGGACTTTAAATGTCTGACAAAAGATCTGATGCTGACAGCAATCCCACGGTGAAGGGTTTTCCACTGCTGCCTGTGAGCTACGATTTGAGGTAATACACATATCTTAAGAAATTAGTCTATACCCTGCTGGGGGGAAAAAACATCTCAAATCAGCCTAAGGTGGTTAGCCGGTCTGTTGTGATGGTTTTAGTGGGGTTTTGGGCACTTGCCAGGCTGGAAAACCAGCTTAAACCAGTAACAAGGTGTACAGTATAGAACCCTGCAAAAAAAACAAAAACGTAATCCATCTTAAACTGGTTTGCTGATCTTATCTGGTTTGGTCTCACAATCAAGTGTTTTTAGCTGGTTTCGCTGGTCCAACTAGCTAAAAGCACCAAAAAATCCCTCTTAAACCAGACAACAGATCACCTTAACTAGCCTGGGAGACCAATTAAGACCAGCTAACCATCTTGATTTAAGCCATTTTTTCCCCTGCAGGCTATAGAGAAATTAAAGCATAATGCATCTTTTATGAAAACATAATTAGGAACTGTATGACAAATTAATCTGGAGTGAGTAAACAAATTTAAATAAGTATTTCTAAACAAAAGGAGGATTTTTTTTGTACTAAAGAAGAATGATTTTACAGGTCCAAGACATGATGATGATGATGAGAGACACCCAAACAAGTCTTAAAGCGGTCATATGTATATAAAGGGGTCATTTCAAGTTTTCCTTTCTCTTTGGAGTGTTACAAGCTGATTGTGCATAGATAGGATCCCTGAAGTTGCAAAGACTAAAGTCTCAAAACCAAAGAGATATTCTTTATCAAAGTTAAGACTCTGCCATGCCCCCCTAAAACGGCTCGTTCTAACACGCCCCCACATATCTACGTCACTATGTTGAAATATTAGCATAATGCCACCCAAAATGTTCACGCAAAGAAAAAAGGCGTGGTTTCAGTAACCCCAGTTAGTGTTGAAGCAGCATGTCAGGGAGACGCTGTGTTTCTCTAGGCAAAAGCACTTTATTTGGCCTTCCGAAAGTAGATGCATTAAGAAAACTTTAAGATCACTTACAACAGAACAGCAATGCAATTTTATGGACGACCGTTTCGTGAAATTAGGAGAGGAGGTAATTCTGACTTTGCGATGACAATCTGGCACTTCTGAATCAGATACCGTTTTGTTATTAGTTTAAGTATTTGCTATTGGCTGTTCAAATGCAGAGTTTTGCGCATTGTGTGTGTGTGTGTGAGAGAGATAGAGAGCGAGAGAGAGAGAGAGAGAGAGAGAGAGAGAGCGCGAGGTCACATCACAAACACATACCAGCTTCCTCACTGTGTCTGTCACGCAACTCTGTTCTCCTTTCGGGCTCTGTTGTTACATTATTTTGTAAAGATGAACTCGCGATTATGGAAGGGGCGTTACATTTCCGAAAAGTCTTGCGGTATTGTTCGGCCAATCACAATGCACTGGGGTCAGCTGGCCAATCAGAGCAGACAGCGCTTGTCGGAAGGAGGGCTTTGTTGAAAACGACGTTATTGAGAGAGGCGGGGCATAGAGGACCTACAATAATTTACAGTATTTTAAAAATAATGTGTTTTTTTGAACATTAAAGCATGTCAACATATTCTGTTACACCAAATACACAAAATAATGATCTTTAAAAAAGACATCATATGACCCTTGTAACGTGCACATTCGATATAATACATCCATTACTGTGATATATCAATCTCTTTGTTGAATTAACTGCATCGATCTACGTGCCAGTTGTTAGACGCTTAGAAATATTATTTATTAAAACTAGATAAGTATCTCTGACCGTGAGAAAATCTAATTGACAAGTCTGAAATAGTTGACAAGCTGTGACACATACCTTTACAGCTGTGCTGATCGGAGACATCAAAAGTAACGCAGCCAATGTACTCACTCCGTCCCCAATCCTAATATCCCACTTTGATTAAAAGGATCAAGTTTTCCCAGCTCGTGCGCATCAGGGAGTATTCCTGCTTGCTTTGACTAAACAACGCGTCTGGAGGCTTGGCTTCGTGTATTGTAATGTACTAAGCAACGCTGGATGCTCCAGTGTTCAGCTTCCAACTTTCTCTCGAGTCTCGCCGCTGAGTATGAAGTGTCATCCTCACTGGATTCACTGCTCGTGCGAACACAGTCCCATATATGAGTAACAGTCACGCGCCACTCACTCCGGACTCTCGCTAGCGTTAAAAAACAACAACCGTACAATTAAGAATAGTTAACTTCACTTTGGTTTCTTTGTCTCCGTTATCCATACTCACATTACATTTAGACTGAATAGGAAATGTATTCATATAAAAATGCTAGGAAATTGCTAGTGGAGAACTGAGAAGGAGTGAAGTGAGTTTGACTACATGTGATTTGAAAGTAAGTGAGCGCGAGTGAGAGAGGAGTATTGACTTGCCCCCCGCGGACACGGACTCCTTGAACTTCCTGTCAGCGTTAACTCCTTTACTGCTGCTGTCTTCATTCATCATTTTGCTTCAGGGAATATGATCAGTCTCCCCAAAACCGTACAATTACGACGGATGAGTGCAGAGATCAACAAAGCGCTGTTTATGTAATGAGGGCGTCTCTGTGAACTCTGGTTTATCAACTTTGTAGAGCTATTAAAACGCGTTAAATTAGCCGGAGAGGTAACTTAATGAAGTTGTTTAAGGCACAGTGCCAAAATCCTCAGATGTCAAATAACATTTACGTTATTTATGTTACGTTATAAAGACCACGATGCTTTAGGGGAGACCGGGGCTTACTGTCACACTTTTTACACATTTCTCAGGAATGGGTTTATTTACACATACCGAAAGTTTCTCAATGAAAAAAAAAAAGTTTCCTCTGAAATACGAGTGTTGATAATTTAACAATTATTTTGTTTTTTCTACATCAATTTCATCTCACATATAGACGTCTTTCCACACTGTAAGGGGTAAGTTGTCACAATGGAAAAACATATAAAACATTAATTAAAAAATAAAACAACTTATGAAACAGTCAAAAGTACACAAGGTAACATACATATAAGGCTATCAAACCATTGTTTTGAATGAATTTAGAACCTTTAAAACACCTGTGACTACCCCCAATAAAAATTTGACTCTAGTCCTGAGAACACAGCTTTAAACATATAGTCTGTTGGTCTACATTTAAGTTATGGCAGTGTGGTTTCTCATATGACAAAGCTGGAATAGCAAGATATCAAAATACCTTCCTTGAAACTGAAATGACCTCAACATTCAGTTTGAATGATGTTACATTTATGAGGAATACTCAAGACATGTCAGCACAAGTAATGTCTTAAATCATCACCGTAACGGTTTGTTATGCGTCTCTGAGATCACCTCACCCTTTAATCAAGCGAATATTTTGGAAGAAACTAGATTGATAACAAAAATGTATTGAGAACAAAAATGGGCTTCTGCAGTTTGTTTAGAAGCGTTTATCCCAAATACCCAAAGCATGTTATTTTAAGAAATACTTTTCAAACAATCTAACATTAACTTAGTGGTGACACTTAATTACTGCACTACAATGTTATCAGCTAATAAAAGGAATGATACAACAATGAAAAGGTCCATGCATCTCATTAATGAAAATTCATTGTTAAATTGTTAAAGGAGACATATTATGCCCCTTTTTACAATATGTAATATAAGTCTCTGGTTTCCCCTAGAATGTGTCTGTGAAGTTTCAGCTCAAAATACTCCACAGATCATTTATTATATAATTTTGAAAATGCCTATTTTAAGAGGAAGCAGAAACATGCTGTTTTTGTGTCTGTTTTTTTAAATGCAAATGAGCTGCTGCTCTCTTCCCCCTTTTCCAGAATAGAGCTGTGCCATTACAGCTGGTATCTGCTAAAAAAAAACATCCGTTTTGGTTCTGATTATAATGTTTATCGCGCTGAAATCATGCATTTTAAACCATAAGAGTTTAAACCTACGGTGGCCGAGAGAGCTCAGCGCGCTGCAACTTCAGAAAACACATACAAATAGAAAAAGCACCAGCAAATTAAGAAAACATCTTCATCAGTCTGAGAGCACATGTGCTGCAAATACTCCCAACACAACCAAATAAAGAAACGCACTGCAAATACTCACAACACAACCACATAAAGAATTGTATTTGCAGCACGTTTCTTTGTTTGGTTGTGTTGTGAGTATTTGCAGTGTGTGTGTTGCAATGATGAAGTTGTTTTCTTAACCACACGAAGAAAAAAAAAGTTACTGGGTTAAAGGGGTCATATGATGTTGCTAAAAAGAACATTATTTGGTGTAATGAAATGTGTTAATGCGGTTTAAGGTTTAAAAAACACATTATTTTCCACATACTGAAAACTGTCGATTTTTACACGCGCATTGTTCTGAAAAGGTAGGTGTGCTTTTGGTTGGCCACTATCCTAGTGCGTTTGTGATTGGCCGAATTCCTCAAGCGTGTGATGGAAATTTTACGCTCCTTACCATATTGTGATGCCATGTCCTGGCCGGAGCGAATAGACAAAAACATTAAAACCCATTATCAACTAGGCATTTGTTGCATCCATTGGGGACATAACTACGGATTATAATGACTTATACTGTCTTTTAATGTTTATTACCCTTCGTTGCATCGCGCCGCGTTAACATAAAACCATGCCTGCATTTGTGATCAGGGAAATGACAAACAACAAGTGCTACTCTACTCTGCTCAAAACTCGCATTTGAATCATGTGGTAAATTCTTTATATATAAAAAACGTACATACAGTCTGCGAGTCGGAACAGCCGGCATTGTAGTTTACTCTTCCAAGATCAGGAAACAGTCCTCCAGAAAATGGCTGCAAACACTCCGAATATTTGGGTTAACTAATTCTGGAACAATGTTCTAAATACACTAACCACTGAATTCCTAGTCTTATCCCCGTTTGGAAGGCAACCAAGTAGTTTTTTCGCTTTCTCAACAAAACACGGCGCACACCCTGTGACTAGAGTTGAGCGGCTGCAGGTAGATTCGCGAGCGGCCGGCGGCTTGCGTCAAACATATGTGACGCCCCGGGCTGGCTCCGGGGGGGGGGGGGGGGGGTGCTTCGTCCCGTTGAAAGCCAATCCGGCGAGCCACAGCGCGAAGTTGATTGTTTCCTCAGCGACCAGCACGGATCGCTCTAGGCATGACGAAGCGGATATCGTCCTCTTTGGAAGGCCAAACAAAGTATTTTCGCTTTCACACCGAAACACCTAGGTCTTCGACGACATGCCACGACATGGCGGCAGCAACAATACTACAGCGCAATAAAAGTTATGCCTTCTTTCTTTGCGTGAACATTTGTTCGGCGTTATGCAAATCTTCCCAGATATTGACGTAGATATGTTGGGGCGTCTTAGAACGAGCCGTTTTAGGTAGGCGTGGTTGACTCTTAACTTTAATAAAGAATATCTCTTTGGATTTGAGACTTTAGTCTTTGCAACTTTACAGATCTTCTTTATGCACCAAGAGCTTGTAACACTCCAAAGAGGAAGGAAAAATTTAAATCGCATCATATGACCCCTTTATCTTTTGTGTTTCCTTGGTTGGCAGATGCACCGGGGGCCTGATTATAGCACTTAAAACCTGGAAAAGTCACATTTTCATGATCTGTCACCTTTAAAATAACTACAAAAACTGACTCAGTGAATTGGTAAGGAAGGTAAACAGCGCACAAAATATTTACAAGAGTGAAGACTGAAAGTGAATGGAGATCCAAGACATTCCAAGATCACATTTTACTTCTAGACAAACAAACTGCTGGATCTGAAGTGCTTCAAGGTGCATGACCTTCCACATGGGTAATGGGTTTATTTTGCACAGATAAGGAAAAATACCGCAAGCATTGTTTGAATGAGGCTTTTCACCACAATGTTAGGAATTCTTGTCCTCAGTTGTAGTTTAATTGTCTTGGTTTAAACAGGCTGAGCAATAACAGAAGAATGTCATTGCTGAGATGTAGTGGAATTACTGCCAGTCACAGGCAGAGACTCCATTACTGAGGAGGATTCACAGCTATAAAGTCTATTATCTCAAAACAGGACACTATGTAATCCATTCATGCAAATTATCTATGTTTTTGCCTAATAGTGACGAAAAATACATTGTCACAATGGCTAACTAAGGTTTTGAATCTAAAAGTTAAATTGCATAAAATATTGTTTTCTTTAGCAGTGTTTGTCTTTGTTGGTTTCGAAAAACATGTTTACAACTGTCTTAAATTATGACATTCTTGTGATTTCTATCTCTTAAACGACAGTTTAATAATATCATATTTTTGTAATAAGGATCACCACATGGCATACAATAAGGTCAGACTGAACTTTGCATTCTCAGAACAAATGTATTTTTCAGAAACAACAAGTTGGGTTTTTTTGTGTCACCTTTAACATTTTTGTAGTTTTACTTGACATAATTGTTTACATGCTGCTCAAAACCCATTAAATATGCTATAATACAGATATGTTGTAGCAGATGGCTTATATATTTCAAAAATGATTGTTATTAAAGGGATAGTTCACACAAAAATAAAAATTACTCCATGATTTACTCACCCTCAAGCCATCAGGTGTATATGACTTTCTTCTTTCAAACGAATACAAACAGAATTATATAAAAAAATATCCTGGCTCTTCCAAGCTTTATAATGCAGTGAATGGTGGTCAAGATTTTGAAGCAAAGTGCATCCATCCATCATTAATAAAGGCGTGTTAATAAAGGCCTTCTGAATGAGTCGATACATCTGTATAAGAAAAATATCCATATTTATAGAGCAGGTCATATGGGTTTTCGAAAAATACCTTTTTTTGCAGAAATGAGAAATGTTCTAATCAAGTCGTGCTTGCGATGGAGTTTCCGGTTGAGCAGCTGCATCAGTATCATCCTTGGACTCGGGCTCAAATTGATAAGGTAATATCGATGGCAATGTAACCTTATTGCATCTTTGTTTACAGGTAACCCTCCGGAGCAAATTAATTATGGTAATGGGGGATTCGTTTCCGACACGCATTGTATACGGAAAGACCAATCACAACAGACTTGGCCAGCTGACCAATCAGAGCAGAAAAGGCTTATCAAAGGGAGGAACTGCTTCGAACTAATCGTTTCGAAATCATTGAAAAATGATTGTAATATTAAATGTATATTCTGAGAAAATGACAATGTTTTCTGATCTTAGTTGCATTTAAACCTGTTGTAGGGGACTAACAATATTAGGACACTTTAAAATACCATATGACCTGCTCTTTAAAACTTTATAAACAATAATCATACAGTGCGTGCACAGACAGTGTTTCATTTTTGAGTGAACTATACCTTTAAATCAGCAGCTTCCCATTGTTACATCCTACCAAGCTACAGAGGCATGTTGTCACCAAAGGTCACAGATCCATATGTTTGATAACCTGTATCTTTTTTCCTGGAAAATAATGTTCAATATGTTAAGTAGTCAAGGGAGAAAAAATAACATTTTGTCATAATTTACTCGTGTTGTTTCAAACCAGCATGACTTTCTTTTGTGGGGAACAACAAGAGGATATTTGGCAAAATGTTGATAATCAAATCTTGTTGAAACCTGATTCAGATTTTACATAATTTTTTTTTTTTTTTTAAATACAGAATCATAAGGTTATGAACAACATGGTGAGTAAATGATGACAGAATTTTCATTTTTGGGTGAACTATCCCTTTAAAGGTGGGGTAAGCGATTTTTCAAAAAGGCTTTAGAAAACTGATTCGGGCGAGTAGCAAAACAAACTTGTAACCTTTACAATAACAGTACATGAATTATCATGTACTAATACCTGAATTAATAATTACTTGACTATGAACTAATGATGAGTTAAGATATGTATTAATCACGAACTAATGAAGAACTAACTTAACTACGACATGAGTCATATGAACTACTGTATGAATAACACTACCTTAATTACATGTTAGTTCCTGCATGTTCGTTAATGTATTAATTAACACTTTGGGGTAAACTAAATCAAACATGCTCTAGAAGCAAGATGTATGAAAATGGCACAATGTAAAATTGTTTATAAATTTGCCACCTGCAGTTGTCACAAACATCAGTGAACGACAGTGGATTTCTTGCAATATTTACGTTTAACCTAACTCGTCCAACACACAGTTGATGCATTCATAATTAAAAACAATTTCATCTCATTCTGTTTTGAGTGATTCCACTGCTGCCGTCCTACAATGACGTATTCATTAAGCAAGTGCAATTTTCCAAATTAAAAATCAGTGTTAGCATAGAGATGATAGTTATCGCTTTGGTTATGTTATGGATTGGTTTACTATATTTATATCATAATAATGCACTGCAGTCAGACGTTTGTCTTGTGTTCTTGCTCTTCTTTTGGGTCACTATTGCCCCTTCAAAATGTCAACTTTCCTCCTACTGTTCAGTTCCTTCTCCATCCAAATGCAGCCACAGGACCTCTAATCTTCCACTTCTTTACAAACCACCGAAAAGCACCAAATATCTGATTTAGATGAGCTGAATATGTATAGAACATGTGTAATTGATAACCTTTTAAAGATGTGCCTCTCCAAGACAAGTCATGACATAATGATACATTAACAAGTCATGAATTAATGTTACTTAATAAGTAATTAATGATGAGTTAGTAATATTGTGCCCCTTCCCCCAAGATAAGTCATGACATAATGATACATTAACAAGTCATGAATTAATTAGGGCTGTGTATTGGCAAGACTCTGGCGATACGATACGTATCACGATAAAGGGGTTGTGATACATTGCGATACCGTAAGCAAGGCGATATATTGAGTACTTCTTAGTTTAGGAAATAGATATCTTTTTAGGAAAGCTGTCATAAAGAACACCACCATATGCAAACCTTAGCAATAAATAAATAATTATTTAACCAGAACACAGTGGGATCTGCATTTGCATTAATCAGTCCCTGTAACATTCAACGTTATTGAAACACTTTTTGTGCAGTACGAGTCAAGGGGGAAAAATTAGTGCTTGCAGGATCCTTTAGTTAAATGTTTAATATGTATTTTATAAAAAGACCATATATGTTTTTAGACCCTGCTTTAAAGGTTCACATTTTAAGTTTACAATTAAGAAACGAAGAAAACTATTTTAAAACAATAAAATAAATACATATGTTAAACATTCTCAGAACCTTTCATCTTGGATTTCACAGGTTTTTCAGTTTTGTATTTATGTTCTGCGTGGAATCGCAGAGACCGCGACGCGAGCACCGCCCCAGCTGCACAAAACGCCCCCACCACGAGAGAAAGCCGCAGCCGCGCGGCGACCCTACCGCCTGCCGTGCCCCGCGCGAAGGCTCTTCAAACAGGAGCGAACTACTGCTTACTAGCAGCGAACTATATTAACGTATAAAAAAGAAATAAAAAATATGTAACTTGGCTGAAAGCAAAATTTTAAAAAATGTGTCTCACTTGAATTAGGCCTAATTCAATTAATTATTTATAAAGTAACATGAATTCATGACTTGTTAATGTATCATTATGTCATGATTTGTCTTGGAGGGGCACATCTTTAAAATGTTATCAATTACACATGTTCTATACATATTCAGCTCATCTAAATCAGATATTTGGTGCTTTTCGGTGGTTTGTAAAGAAGTGGAAGATTAGAGGTCCTGTGGCTGCATTTGGATGGAGAAGGAACTGAACAGTTGGAGGAAAGTTGACATTTTGAAGGGCAATAGTGGCACAAAAGAAGAGCAAGAGCACAAGACAAACGTCTGACTGCAGTGTGTTATTATTATAAAAATATAGTAAACCAACCCATAACACAACCAAAGCGATAACTATCATCTCTATGCTAACACTGATTTTTAATTTGGAAAATTGCACTTGCTTAATGAATACGTCATTGTAGGACGGCAGCAGTGGAATCACTCAAAACAGAATGAGATGAAATTGTTTTTAATTATGAATGCATCATTGTTGGATGAGTTAGGTTAAACGTAAATATTGACAACTGCAGTTGGCAAATTTATAAACAATTTTACATTGTGCCATTTCATACATCTTGCTTCTAGAGCATGTTTTGATTTAGTTTACCCCAAAGTGTTCATTACTACTTAACTAACAGCCGAACAACCATGTAATAAGGGAGTGTATTCCTCAGTAGTTGGCATATGACTCATTTCGAGTTAAGTTAGTTCTTCATTAGTTTCGGGATTAACGTATATTAAACTCATGCATTCGTTCAAAGTCAAGTATATTAATTCAACGTAATATAGTACATGTATTCCTGTACTGTTATTGTAAGTGTTACACCAACTTGTAGCCAATCAGCATTAAGGGGCGTGTCTACTCATGATTTGGAGGAGAGAGAGTTCAGTGCACAGTACGGACATTAGCCGAGCCGAGCGACATTAAGATAGAGATGGCGGATAAAAAACATAAGAGGAAAACGTCTGCGGAACAAAAAAAGTCTTAAGGCAAGAAGTAGGACCCGTGTGAATATCGGATCAGCTTTCCAGCGCTGAGAGAACTCAAGGAGAGGAAGGCCTGCGATGAAAAAAAAGAGTGGACTAAACAAAATTAAAGACTATTCAAAATCAAGTGGGGGCGAGTTTTCCCCCCTTATATTTTTCATAATAAATTATAATAACCTGTTTTTGTTTATGTTTACAATTAATTGCATGAAGGGGCGGCGGTCATCAAAAATTGAACACTATTGATGTTTTTCATTCTAAGTCAAGTAAGAGACCGCTTCTTAAACCAGAGAAGGTTTGTTCGAGGTAAATATCGAGTTAAAAAGTCATAATTGAGAGATATAAACTGCAATTGAGAGGAAAAAAGTCAGAATTGTGAAGTAAAAAGTCACAATTGCGAGACATTAAAGTCCACTTGTGAGAACCCTAATGGTCAAACTAGCGAGATATACACTTAGCACTTCTGATAACATCAGAGTCCCCCCCCGCCCTGGCACCTCAAAATTGGACACCTTTAAAACCTTTCAATTCGGGCGATTAAAAAGGTTAGAATTGTGATTTTTTCTCACAATTCTGACTTAATCACTGGCATTTTGCGATTTTCTCTTCCCATTCTGTGAAAAAAAGTCAAATTGTGAGAAAAAGCTTGCAATTACATTTTTTTTTTTCAGTGGCGTGAAACAGGCTTCCATACTTAGCTATGTAGGCTCTCTTTTTTTTTTTTGATTCCTCGGTGTTTGCTAAATGTTCTGTAATTTATTAGTCTGTATATAATGCAGCATGTGGTGTATGCCTCATCTTATTAGTTTTTGTTAATAACGTTTTTGTAAGCTAGTTTGTCATTGAATATTGTTTTATTGTTGTTGTGCATTTTAAAAATAATGAATCCATCTTTTTTTCTTTTGGTTTAAAACGTGAAAGGTGTATAGATGTAAGTAAAACAGACAAATTTTTTTTTATTGTAAAACCTGACAAGATCGTAAAATCGAAAGTGAAAGCATCCGAAGCACAACTTATAACATGGCAAAAGAGGAACTCACGTTCACAATTCAAATCACAAATAATACTACTGATGAAAGAACGGGTTGAATGTTAACTACTTTCGTTTCCATATAACTATAAACTATGATAAAAGTTCATCAGCATGCATTGATTAAAACCATTTGTCGGGCAAAACAAAAAACACCGTGCTTGGCAACCACTGAGACGTTATAGCAAAAGAGGCGGCAGAAGTGGGCATAATGAGTGACACACACTCCGGAGCACTGAATTGTCCAGCTCCCTCTGTCAATGATCTAGCTCTCCCTCAGCACCTGCGTTCAAAATTCTCATGAGGGGTCTCAAAAATATGGATGGGCGCCGCCCCTGGTACATGACGTATTTTTGAAAAAGCAAAAATTAAGTTTGTTCAACTCTAAACCCAGTCCCCAAGTAAATTAGGTTATTAAATAAAAAAAACTAGCAAAACGAGTTGCGCGGTGTCCCCACCACTTTTCAAAGCAAAGTTACGCCACTGATTTCACAGGCCTCCAACATGAAGCGATTAAATACCAGGAAGCTTACAAACGCTGTTCCCATCTGTCTCCTCTGCATGGATGGAAAACAACACAGACTTAAATTCAACGGAAAAAAACATCACGTTGAATGGTGAAAGCGCAGGGAGTCGCTATCTAATGATCCAGTGTGTTAGTGTGCAAGATCCAGGCGTAAAGGGGGGAAAAAGTTCACCACAGCTGAAAGCATTTTACTAGAGAAAGCCCACAGATTAGGCTGCGTTCCCATCCAAAGCCACACACATCCCAATGACCTAGATATAAAAAACAGATATTGGGCCCGGTTTCTCTACCCGCATTGCCACTGGCATGGAGAGGAGCTAAAGTGGGGGAGCGTGACTAGAAAACACAGGCTCATATTTCTCTAATTTCAGCAGCCTGGCCACTGGCTCTGACCTGGAGCTGTTGATCAGCCTGAGACGCCATTAAACCACAATGACTGGCAACAGTCACTTAGCGCCTGCTTTCAGGAAGTTTCCATCACACCACACCTCAGCATGAGAATTTAATGATCAAATTTTGACTAATCACTGTCTTGCACGTGTGTTCATGGGAACCAGTCTGACAGTCACCAGGTAGTCAGTGATGGCAACGTTGGCAGGGATCACAGTCACCTTTAAGCATGAGTCAACTGGAGCCTGGTGGGGTCGCCACAAAGAAGCCACAGGCTTGCACAAATGATCCATGATTCACATATATGCAGTGGGAGGGTGCATGGGAGTGCACATGCTTTCCAAGCTGTCGGCGAAGGCCAATTACAGGCCTCTCGAGGTTGAAACAGGAGGTTTTAAGCATTAGAAAATGTATGTAATTTGTTTCACTCATGTTTGTCATTTGTAGAACAGCAGAGCAACAACAAAGCTACAACAGAACCTGTTAATCCATGGTGTTATGGAAGGCATGTTGTACAAATTTGATGACGTCTTCATGAATAGCTTTCTAATCATGTGGAAGCCTCAGAGTACAAACAATCAAAAAGCAAATTGTGTCAAAGTTACATTGTAAAATAAAAAGTCACAATCAAAGTTACATTGTAAAATAAAAAGTCACAATCAAAGTTACATTGTAAAATAAAAAGTCACAATTTTGAGAGATAAATGCAAATGTGGGATATAAAGTGAAAAGTTGCAGTTAGGATATTAGGAAGTTACAGCAGTTACAAGGAATAAAGTAATTTTTGAAATATAAAGTAACGCTTGTGAGATATACAGTGACAATCATGAGATATAAAGCCAGAATTGAAAAAAGTTACAATTGAGATATAGTCACAGTTTTGAGATATAAAGCCTTAACTGAGAAATAGTCACAACTGTGAGTCACAAAAATAATAATAAAGTCACAAATTCTGAGAAATAGAGTTGCAATTGTGAGAAACAGTTGCAATTATACAATACAATGTCACAACAACTGTGAAATATTAAGTCACAATTCTGAGAAATAGTTACACTTATGAAATATAACGTCACAATTGTAAGATACAAAGTCGCAATTGATAGATATAGTCACAGTTTGTGGACCATTTATGTGAAATAGTTGTCATTATGAAATATAATGCAACGATTGTGAGATATAGTCAGGGCCGCATTAAGACCTTACTGGGCCCCGGGGCTATGACTGACTTCGGTCCCATATTACAAATATGAATCTATATATATATATATATATATAGTTTTAAATAGGATTTTTATCCTATCAAAATTGATGCGTTGAAATTTTATAATTCTTGTTACCAAATTCAATATAATAAATAAATAAAAAATACTAGCCTAAGTAAAAACAAGCTTATACTTAAGACAAGTAAACAGCCACAAGTTACAAAAAATAGACCTACTTGAAACACTTAAAGCACTGAATAAGAAATTATATTGTATAAAAGAAATGTACAAATAAACTGAATAGTCTTCATGGTATAAATTCAATATATATTCATTCTTATTTATTTTACAAAAGCTATTCAGTCAAGGACAGTGAGTTATTTTCTTTCTAATGTTTGATTAACATTATTATCATAACTTTTAACAGCAGCTAAATTAGGCTGCTTTAGAGGAATAGCTCACCCAAAAATTAAAGGTCTGTTGTTGTTCTAAACCTGTATGAGTTTCCTTCTGCTGTTGAATGTAAAAGTATATATTTGGAACAATACTGCCAACCCAACAGTAATTGTAATGGGGTAATTGTAATTGTAATTACTGTTGTTAGGGTTAGGTTAGGTTAGGTTAGGGTTAGGTTATGGATATTACTATATCCATAACAGTAATTGTAATGGAAGTAATGGGGTTGCTGGGCCCCCATTACTTCCATAGTATGAATAACAAAATACACTATTGGAGTCAATGGGAAACTTTCTAGTTACGAACATTCTTCAAAATATCTTCTTTTATGTTGAGGAGAACAAAGAAATTCATACAGGTTTGAAACAACATGAGGGTGAAAAGATTATGACAGTATTTTCATTTTTGGGTGAACTATCCCTTTAAAATCTCATCATATTAGGATCTCATATAGCTTACTACACATACTTTATATTTAACTATTAACGTTCCTTTAAGACAAAAATGACTGTGCTGACGAGGAGACATTTTGACACATAAGTGCATTTGAACGTTTAAGCACAAGGCGCAGGTGCGCGCCACGCGAATCAGGCCGTGACCGACAGACCGTCTTAATGCGTGCATTTGCCAAAATGAATTCTGCCCCACTGCTTAATGTCCCTGAACAGTTAAATTTGTTTTTAAACAAAATGCTTAAAATGCTTTTAAATGAAAAGCTTAACCTACATCATGCCGCTCCAAACGACTGATATACCTGTTTATCTCTCAACCCATAAGCGAATATACTTTGTTCAAACACAAAAAGCAATATACATCCATCAAGATGTTAACTTGTTAATCAAACTAACCTAACATCTGTGGGGACGACGACGCTGTGATTTTACCTGCTCCATGTGCCCGGTCCACTTGCTGATCCAACAACTTCCACTCCATCATCAGCTTTAGTAAAATAACCTGATAGCTGGGGATTTTACTGACTCACTAACTCGTGGTTCCCCTTTTTTTTTTTAGAATAGCCCCTCTCACTTCTGTTTAGAAAGTTTACATTTTGTTTTTACACTTATCGAGATTGTTCGGTGCGTGACCATTTCCAGGTTATGCCAGAACGAAGTGAAGAGAGGTGAATGCGAACATTGCAGCGATCACTTGATTGATATGCGGTGCACAAGTCGTTCAAAAGTAAAATATAGAATAAATGCATTTGATTGGTAAACCAAATTCAAACGTGACGTTTAATCTCTAAAGGTAATGCATGGAGTATATGGAAAAGCTCCACTAAATAATAGCGCTAATAAGTGAGGGGCGGGGCTTTGGCAATCGGCGCTACCGATGACCAGTCAATCTACTCCACAGCCAATTACGGGCCCCCTCCTTGTCCGGGCCCCGGGGCTTCAGCCCCGCCTATCCCAATGGTTAATGTGGAAAAATGGCCGGCCCTGATAAAGTCACAATTGTGAGATATAAAGTTGCAATTGTGAGATATAAAGTTGCAGTTGTGCGACATAAAGCTGCAATTTTTAAGAAATAAAGTTGCAATTAGTAGATAAAAGCTGCAATTGAGAAATAATCACAGAGGTTAGAGAATCTGACTTGTAACCCGAAGGCTGCGGGTTCGAGTCTCAGGTCCAGCATGGATTAGCTGGGGGGAGTGAATAACCAGCGCTCTCTTCCACCCTCAATATCACGACTGAGGTGAGACCCTTGAGCAAGGCACCAAACCCCCAACTGCTCGCCGGGTGCTGCAGCAATATGGCTGCCACTGCTCCGGGTGTGTGTTCATGGTGTGTGTGTGTGTTCACTACTCTGTGTGTGCACTTGGATGGGTTAAATGCAGAGCACAATTTCCGTGTATGGGTCACCATACTTGGCCACACGTCACTTCACTTCACTTATGAAATATAAACTCACAACTGGTATATAAAGTTTCTCTGAGGTAGAAACAGGCTTCTATATGATTATTGCTGCTACTTCTTTTTAGTTTCAACTTCTTTCTTCTTCTTAAATATCACGTCTATTTTTCTTCATGTGACAATTGCATGCTGAGATGACGTGACTTTCATACAACAAATCAACTTGTATGTGAATCAAAGATTAGTAGTCTTAACTGGGATTATAGCTTGATCAAATTTGATAAAATGTGACAGTTTAAGTTCAAATCAAATATATTTGATGACTAAAAAATGACTTTGTTTTATATTTGACCAAAGTGAGGATTATGCAATTTGATTGTCTAGGTGGAGACAGAGAGGAAATACAAACCAAATACTTATTTCCGTACATGTATGGTTGTCCAGATACCTCCACAAAACACCCATTGTGAAACATAAAACAGCACTTCTCATTCATTTTACATGTATAAGTATCACCTTCAAAACAAGATATAATTTGCTTTGTTGCGTCCACCCAAGTGAAGACACATAATTTTATTGTTTCTGAAAGTACAGGTCAACAGAAATGACGTGACGGTCAGCTGAACTGCAAACCATTGAACTCAAGACTATTGCTTTCAGTCACAAAATGACCCACAGGAAATGGCTGGAGCCTTTTGTGAAAGTAAACAGAGGGCCTACATCCTGTCTCTGTCCATCTCTAAACTGGACGTGATGGCTCAGCGTGACTGTGGCTCCGGTTTTGATCGCTATATACCACAAGTCTCTGTGAAATGCAGGGGACGGCTCCACACCTGTTGCTGAGGAAAAGGGGAACAAGGAGGTGCTGCGTGGCTAGCGATCTGTTCCCGCAGCTGGTGGCAGTAACATTGTTTGAGTTCCTTTATTTTCCTTCCTTGTAAATAGATGCCTGAAATGTTTAACCATTTAAGGGCAAAGTGCATTCTTACCAACTAACCAGCATGCCTTAACATTATTAAAACAGTTTGTGTAGAGGAATATTCTGGGTTAAATTAACACTATACAATGGTAAACATCATATTCATAAAATACTTTGGGCTTTAAATTGAAGTGAATGGGGCCATTTTTGAAGCATTAGACAAATGAAGCTTCAAAAAGCACTTCCATTAATTATTCTGTTAAAACTTGTGTATTATTTTAGCTGTAAAGTGTTAAATCACAATTTTTACAGTCATTTTAGGGTTATGTTGTCATTGCAACAAAGTCATAAAAGTGGCTATTACTTTACACAGAAAATGTTAGTACACTTTTTTTCCCCACACTAAAACCATGCTAACACACATTGTTTACATATTTTGGCTATAATATTAAAAAGGTAAGTATTTTAACAATTACAGATTTGGCCCCATTTACCTCACTGTAACCCAGATGTTTGCTTAAAAAAAACTAAATAAATAAAAGGATGGATGGACAAGAGGAAATTAATTTTACACTACACCACAAATGCTGTCAACCGTAGTTAATTTGTAGTGAACCTGGAATATTGCTTTAAAAACATCTAGCCCAGTTTTCAAAAGGATACAACAGGCATCTTTGGTGGGCTCTAATGTTTTACATTTCCTATTTGTCCACCCATAATCCTGAAAGCTCTCTTTTGTAAGGACAGCTGTGGGGAAGTCTACAGTCTGCGGCCACCCAGAGCTCTCCAAGACCTGTGCCAATTATCTTCTGTGCTGTTCAATCTAGGTCTCCACCCTCAAGACGTTCATCCACGAGCAGACATTTCTACAGCCCACTCTTTACCAGACTTGACTCAAGTAGCTATTTTTGGGGTGTCTGATATGCTGCCCACTAAAAGCCTGATCCTTTGTGAATTAGATGACTCTACATCTAAAATATTCTCAGAGAATAATTCTCAGTGAATGATGTCATATCCTCTAACAAGTAATTAAACGATACTGGAAGACTCTGTGGGAGAATATCTGGCTGTATGAGAACTATGTTTTGATTGTTTGGCAGGCAACAGTTTTGTTTCTTAAATCATACTACCGGAAAGAATTTCTTACACAGTACATCATCTTTTGAATCCAGATCTTGAATGCAAAAACACTTCAAATATGCAACATAACACATTTACTCTCACGTTCTCTCACTCAACATCACAATTTGAGCAGAGTGGAAAGTGAAATGTTTTATGTTTCTTTAACGTTTGTTTCAGTGCTGAGCATGTTATCCACTGCCATCTTGGAAACAACGTCATATGGCGCTTCTAACTGAAGTCTGGGCTTCCCACGTACTATAAAAAATAGTTAGACACATTAGGCAAATTAATATAGACCAACAATTAAAAAATTGTCTTGTTTAGTGTGTCATATATTTTTTTCCAAATATATGACATAATCAATGGTCAACCAGAATATATAGACACACACATTATGGAGAAGATTTAGAGGAAATAAAATGCAGATAACTTTAAATAAATATTTTTAATTAGGTTAGATATTGATTATTAATCACTCAAACCACTTTATCTTATGCATTTATCGTCTGCTAAATGCAATAATATAAATATTAAACTTTCTACTTAACCATCAGTCTGTCATATCCATCGTGTTTGTAGTTTTTTAACTCTTTTTATTTGTGTTTGTAGTTCTAATCGAATCTGCATGTACCAGGCAATGGGTTGTGTCCATTAGAGTGTGCACGGATCTACACTTCCAATTTTTACCAGAAATAGTAGATCATCTATCTGGGTACCTCAGTTTGGGACACACTAATTCTAATTTCTAATAGTCTATAGTACTGGATAGTACACAAATTGGGACGAGACAAACGAGAATAGCAGAGATAATAAGAATAAGCCTAGAATAAACAGTAAGCCAGTGTTGTTATTGTTAAGTAAAACTAAAACTTGTTTTTTATTAACTTAAATATTGCTTAAAAACAATATAAATATTAGGTTAAAAAAACTAGAAATGTTGCTTGGCAACTAATTGAAATACAGTTGAACTACTAAAAAACTAAAACTGAAATAAAAACTTACTTATGCTTAAAAGAAATATTTAAAAAACTACAAAACAAAACTAAAACAAACTCAAATTAAAATAAAAACTGAAAAATATTTTTAAAAAATGGTGTAGAAACAATTTTCATTCAGAAATTACTAGTAAGTTTTGCAAATAATTACAAAGAAACAGTCGGTTATGCTTTGGATTTAACATGAAATTTTGAAGAAGAAGACAGACTGAAATAGTATTTTCTTGTAATGTACATAGCCTAACATACTCCAATAATCTTTGTTTTATTTACAACTACAAAAAATCTTTTTTTACAGTGCAATTCAAAATATTAATAAATACTATAAATAGTACATAACACTGTCACGAACACTAACCTAAAATGAATGGATATGTTATTCTGAACACTGACTGAGGGCCGGTCGTACCAATCATGACCTCTTTCCCAAGAGAGCTTCAATCACCAAACATGGGAACGATTGCTGATCGGGTTTAACTCCAAAGACATTCCAGTTGAGACTATCAGCAGCTGTACGATTTTTTTTTTCAACAGCGTAGTGAAAAAGTTCAGATGATAAATGCATTCAAGAGACTTTGACCTTCTGTGTCACTGATTCACACCAAAACACTTCATCATGCTCCTTTTGTGATGTTACAGACCCAGACGGTGTCTCCGAGGGCTTGAATCCAAAAAGCTGTGGACACAGCCTGACTAATAAAACAGAATAACCCACTCAGCACAAAGGTGAGCACGCACAGGATTGCGGGAAAATAAATTGCACCACAACTCGCAATTAGTGCCGTTAAATAACAAAGCATTAATTTACTCCCTTCAGAGCGTGTGAAGCTGTCAAGATATTTCACACATAAAGAGGTTTTTACAGCTTATCAGACTTAAACATATTCTTATGCAACAAATCATTGTTCTAGACACACAAAGCATGTCTCCGCTGTTTCCCCAAGTTAACATATAACGCATCTTTGTAAATTAAACTGCTATTTTCATTTTTTAATCAGCCCCAAACATTCCTTCCTCCTGATTTTATCATGCAAAAACACAATGGTGCTTATGTAGAGAGGGAAGGAGAGAGAAAGTGAGGTTTCAAACTCTGTTGACCTTAAACAACTTTCCTCATGTCTGACATCAAACCAAAGCTTCTCCCTTCTGCAGAAGATCACTCATTTTTGTATGGCACATGTATGTAATTCTTATTGAACCATAAATACGATTCATTGCTTATAAAGTCTGCCACACACATACTTGGCTGTCATAAAGGATACCACACACATTTTACTTAACTGGTATCCTGGACTGAGATCGTAACAATAGATACAACAGAGAGAAAACATTACAGCTGCGGTCTGGAAGCATTTAGCCAACAGTTCGTTTTATGCTGGCAATGTGTCATCCGAGACAATGCAGAGGCTCCCATCAGTTCTGTGTGCGGTTGTGTTTACTTGGGCAAGGCTTACATTCAGCAATTCGTTGCACTGCCAAAAAGATTATAGAAATTATGGTTGAATGCCATATTTTTATCTACCACAACATCATCAGGCATCAATTAGATGATATGCCAGTGGTTTCCAAATAAATCCTCTTCTCTTGCATGGGTCAGGTGTGCTTTAGCCCAGACTGTCTCAGTTAATCAAGAACATAATCAATTGAGTAGATGATTTAGGCTTGCCAGCACTTTGCTAAAACAACAACATTCATAGTAAGTGGGTGGAAGGACTGGGAAACTCAAATAACTTTAGACCTCTATTTCTCTTATCAGACTTGAATTGTGTAAGATAGACCTTGCTAATTATGAACCTCAGAACTAAAACACCACCACATCTGCACCCCTTACAGAAAAATCTAGTTTAGTGTAGATTAAAACACATTAAAACACATTTCTAATGGTTTTGAAGAACATTTATACCATTTTCAAGAAACGTTTAGCGCGTACCGGTTAGCAGAAGCTAGAGATTATGGTTTATAAAGTTTTAAATATGGATATTTTTATTACAAAAACACATCAATTTGCTTCACGAGGCCTTTATTAACTCCCTGGAACCATGTGGAGCACTTTTTTATGATGGATGGACGCAGTTTATTGGACCTCTATTGAACTATCAAATCTCAGTCCCCTTTCACTGCCATTATAAAGCTTCGAAGAGCCAGGACATTTTTTAATATAACTCAGATTGTATTCATCTGAAAGAAGAAAGTCATATACACCTAGGATGGCTTAAGTGTGAGTAAATCATGGGGTAATTTTCATTTTTGGGTAAACTATCCCTTTAATGACTCTAAAAATGTCATGTGGTTTAACCATTATGTAAAAGGTTATACATATTTGACTTAGACCATGAATGTGAGTTTACAAAATCATTTCAAAACTATTTTAAAATATGTTTTCAAAAGTAATAAATGTGTGTGTTTTTTTAAACAAATATCACAAATAATTAATTCGTAAATATCATTGTTTTTGGGGTGTCACACCGCTTGATTTTTTACATCATGAACAAATGCCTTGTCATAAAAGGTAAAATTATCTGATGTTTTAAGAGACTTATTTCATTGATATTGATTAATATTGTTGATATCATTTACTGTATATTTTCTGACTTTGACTTGGCATACAAAAGTTTTTCGAATGTAAGCAGTGAAGCAGTTTAGTAAAAATACAGTTTAGTAAAAATACATTTCTATATATATTTATATTCAGTAATAATAAAAATTTAATAAAATTACCATACCAAACTGTAATATACTTTTCACTTATTTCATTCTCTTAATTAGGCTTTTTTTTTTCTTCATTATGTTTTCTGGACATTTTTGACTTTATTTCCCTCGAAATATATCAACAAATTTTTATTCATAAATCAAAAACACATTCAAATGGAATTGCATTTTAAATGTACATTTGATTAAATGATTACATCTGAACAAAAAATAAATAAATGCCATATTGTTGACCCAGATGCTGAAATAGAAAAGGCTTTTGTATTCCTAAGAAAGATAAAGACGACGATAGAATGATAAAGAAAGTAGAAAGAAAAATGGAATGGGTGCGGTCTAGCCACCCAACTATCTCTTAAATTATCTGCCTCAACTATTTTCCATTTCAGAGGCATTTTATAATCTCCAGATTTCTTTTAATAAGCAAGGATGCTGTGAGTCCTCCTTACTGCCTTTTTCAGTGCAGGCCGTTCCTCGAAACTGCCACCAGACTTCCCATTTATAGGCACAGAGACTAGTGACATTAAGAAGGAACGAGAGAAAGAATGGACATCGGGACAGAGTGAGGAGGGAGGTTGAATTGTGTCGTGGGAACCGTGAGCTGAGTCTGGATTGCTAAACTTTACCCTCAAGAGAATTCACAACTGCTTTCAATTTGAGATGGGGGTCACTCAAATTACAGTCCCCCTTTCCGCCAAGACCCAATCCACGTCCGCCCCCCCACCCCCACCAGCACTGTGCTCAGGCCCGGCCCTCTCCACACTCTAGAGTGCCAAAGCCATGACATCATCAGCAGTGGCTTTCTCCAACGCTGCCTCTCACCCCACTGCACTCTTTCTTCTTCTATGTCATTTATCATAACCTTGTCTTTCCAGATCTGTGACATGTCTTCTCAGTGTCTTTCTCCTATGTCATTCTCTCTTTATCTCTGTTTTGAGTCAGATGTGGTTTGTGTTGGTCTTCTGGTGTTCAGTGTAGTCTGTTGTCAGGCACTAAAGACGTGGTGACAGGCCTCTGAGGTGCAGAAGGCTGCAGTGGAGGAACTGATGCAGGGATGAACGGGCTTGTGAGTTAAACTATAGGGTAAATGATACGTCTGAGCAACAAACTCACCACAGGTCAGAAAACCATATAACAGTTTTTATACTTCAACTAAAAAGATTTGATATATTATATGCCAAGGTCTGTCATGAAACTCTAGATGGTGCAGGTTGATGGGTCCTTAACACAAACTGATGATATTCACAGCGTTAAACTACTTAGCACAAGCTGATTGGTTCATGTTGCAAATGCAGCCAATGAGCTTGCTGCTTTACACTTAAATGGCTGGTTAGCATCCACTAGAGATTCCTGCAGCAAGCTTTCAGAGTTCCTCTGAAACCCCTCACCTTCCCCAGCTCCACCTGTATAGATCTGCTACGGGTTATTATATATACTATTTATGCAGCAGCAGTATGTCTTAAATACTCACAGCACCATATCGGCGTATGTATTGGCAGTAGCAAGTTCCTGTACTTGCTTTGCAGCAGCAGCAATAATATACAACAGAAGCTATAACCAACAACAGCAGCAATTCAGCAGCAGCGTAGCAGATCTATTTTTGTGAAATTAAGCAGTGCAATTAACCATTTATTTATTGTTGCTTTGCTAGTAGAAACTGTGGAGTGTTTTGGGCTTAAATGGTACTGCAAACTCAATGAGCTTCGATGGTTGTCCAGTTCTTTGTTGCAGTGTATGCACTTATATTTACCCAAGAGTTACGTTTACTCAAATTTCCACCTACCAGGGTTACAGGTGCTTGTGCTATTGTACTGTAGATGCTCAGTGTAAAATCCTGACTCCCAAGGTCATCCAACTGCATGACATAAATAATGCTAAAATTGTGTGCTTTAGTAATTTGCTTTCAATTATTTTAACGCATTAAGGATTTTGAATTAATCGCATACAATAAATGCATTAATGTTAACAAGCCACTCTTTAGAACTGTAAGTACGTCATTACATACAATATCAAAACCAAGTGGCACAAAAAAATCTGTTAAAACTGCTCTCTTGACGATTCACTGTGGTAGGCCCACAATCCTACTGTAATGATCTATATCATGAGCGGTCAGGTTGGATAGGCAGGAAATTTCCAACACAGTCTCATGGCAGTTCATAACAATTTACAATTGGCGAATTGGTGGCGGTGGCTTCATCCTTGTGTGTGTCCCGCATTGGTGCAGGGTCCGCTTGTTTGCACTTGGCTCGGTCCAGGGCATCGTCAGGGCCAGGGTTGATATTGACTGCGCTCATGTTCTCCACCAGACGAGCGCGGATTGTCGTCCAGATGGTGATAAATGGTAGGCAATTTTCGCCACTGTATCATCGTCGCTTCTGATGACGTGGCCAAACCAGCAGAGTAGAGCTTCCCATGCACCTATGGACATCTTCATTCATGACGCGTTCGAGTCGCGTGATGCCAAGGGACTAGCGGAGGATCTTCATCTCCATACCATGGAGGGTCTGCTCGTGCTTGGTGGTGGCTGGCCAGTACTCGGAACCGTACAGAGCGACTGGGCATAAGACGGTTTTGTAGATCTTGTCCTTGAGTGGTATGGGCATTTGGCAGTCACAGAGAACGCCTGTAACTTGTTGCCATTTGAGCCACGCCACATTGTCCCGAGCGCGGCTGTCGGGGAGGGAGTCACCTTTGCTCCTGATAAGCGAACAGATATTTGAATTTGAGCCTTGTTCAGTGGCTGCCCTCTAACTCTGAATGTCCTTTGTCGCTCTGGGGACGCACTCCATGTACTCGGTCTTCTTGATGTTGAGGCACAATCCGTGTATGTCCAGCCGCTCGTTCCAATCTCGCACTTGACATTCGAGCCCAGAACGGGTTTCAGCTTGGAAGATATCGTCAGCGAACAGAAGTGACCATGGCTGAGGCGCCTGAATATCCGCAGTGGGCGTGTTCATGCAAAGGATGAACAGGAGTGGGAAGAGGGCGGATCCCTGGTACACACCAACGGTGATTGGGAACTATTCGGACAGGCTGGCAGGGCATCGGACAACGCTGGTGGTGTTGGTATAGAGGAGCTGGATCCACCATACGTATGTACTCTTCGGGGGCGCCGCAAGAGCAGAGGGAATGCCAGATGAGGTCCCGGGGCACGCGATTGAATGCCTTCTCGAGGTCGAGGAAGGCCATGTGTAGTGGCTGGTTCTTCCCCACCATCAGTAGTCCCGCTTCCGCAAACAAATCCACACTGATTGGGACTGATAGAGACGATTTCGTTAATCAGTATTGGCTAATTCGTATAAATTCCTATGATCTCATTAGTTTGATTTTGTACTATCTGCTTATGCCCCAGTGACAGTTATATTTAGGGGTGGGGTTGGAGATGGACCTTAATTTTTTCTCTCTACATTTTCGTATTCATACAAAATCACTACCTCATAAAATAGATAAGTTTTCGTGTGAGATCTGTAGGAAATTTTAGCTGTATATCAAGTCCATAAACAGAGAAAAGATTGTCCTGCTACTGTGATAGCAGAGTACCTACTTGCTCAATCAACATGTTTTTCAGATATACGCCTTGCTTTCTTCTTAATGTCAGTGGGCCTTAATGCCTCAAACTATCATATTCTTATGTGCAGAAGAGCATTGCCAAATAAAAAACTTAGCAGGTTTCATGTAATTAAAATTTTCAACCACAGATGGCAATAGAGAGGTCAAAGTTCCATGGTTCACCTTTAAGAAAAATAACATGCAAATACCAGAGAACGGAAATGCAAGCGCATTAGAATTTCTCTGCATTCCAGAGTTCAAGTCTGGTGAACTTTGACCTGCAAATTCGTATCACTTAAAGACTTGTGAATAACAGAAGAGCAATACATCATGGCATGAAGAAGAACACAAACTGGTTTGAAGCTTTACAGGAAAGTGGAGTAGATTGTACATTTTCAAACCAGCAGCTTTAAAATTTGTGTTCTTCTTCATGCCAAGATGGATGGCTCTTCTGTTGGTCACACAACCAGATGCTTTCTAGAATGAGAACATCCCTCCACCTTTTAACAGTTACTTGCTGACAAAAGTTAATGTGAGTCTGTTTAAACTCTCAATAACTTGACTCAAGATGACTGTGTGTTTGGGTGAATTAGGAGGCTTGGCGCTCTCACATTCATGGGATGCCGAGCATCTCTGCAGTTAGTCAGGCAGCTGGTGTGATGGGTAAGGAGGGGTGTCACACAAAATTACACTTACACGGGATGGAAACCAGATGACCAAGGGCACTGACAACATGCAGGGGTTACAAAGGCCAAGGCTCAGATACACACTCAAACACAAAGGCCCCTTACAACATCCTGGAGCCCTGCAGTAGATGTATAGGGCTCTGTAAACATGCCGCGTTTCCCACACTGCACTTTCGTGATCTAAGTGTCAGCCATGACCCCCTCATTCCTCAGTTTTCCAAAACACCTCCATCAAGACCTTTTGACATTTCTTTCACTGTGAATTGTATTGATCCTAGTCTAGTCAGGTTATTCATGGTAAACTTGTAATGCTTGACACAAAGACTTTGCAGTAAGTTTGCTATGTAAGTCAAACTTTTTGTTATGTTCTCCTGCCTTCCTTTTTTTGCCTGTTCTGTGTGAGTGGAGGGGGTGATTTTACATGACTGGGAAATGAGCTAATCGCTCGGTCTTTATGACCTCATTTCAGAGCTCTCAGCTTGCTGAGACAAAGACAGGACCTACATTCCAAATGCTGCTCGGTGTGTGAGACTTTCTCTTAACAGATTATAAATGGGGTTCACTGTGCCTGTACCCCATACAGCAACAACGCTGATATTTTTGCTGTTTAGTAATTTAAACACATTCTTAGTTAAAGATGGATTTTTAAAACACATTTTGTTTTACTAGATACTTAAGGGGGGTATTCTTTGCTCATGTCTGACTCTTTATTCACAGTTTTCATTCAGAGTAAAAGATTTGAGAATATGAGAATATAAAATGATTTGTATTCTCAATACTGGAGAATATAAAATGCACTTTCATGATTGGAGTGTGGTACATGTGATATTAATTAAAACATGACCAAAATAATACAGAACTGACTTTGCATTTCCTTGTATTCCTAAAAACTTGTGCCAACATCAAATCCACCATCGCCCCCTAGTGGCCATTAAAATGATATTAATATTAAAATGAATTTAAATGACCACTAGGGGACAGGTTTTTTTTCTTTTTGTTTACAAATGTTTCTGTACCTAAAATATGTACCTAATCAGAAATTGCCTTTAAAAAGTAGGTTTATTGAAAGTCAGTTTCTGATTAGGAGGATATTTTAAGTCTTAAATTTAATTAACACACACAGTTATTGCCCATAAAAAGTATTTAGTAGGGAATGTTGTCATAAGGACAACATGCTGATTTACACTGATACCTGTTCATTCCTTACACATTAAATTCCATTAATAGTCATGCAAGATTTTCAACAATAAATACCTGCCCCTGACATTAATGAAAAAATCCCTCTGTCATGACCTTCCAGGTATAATCTACCTTCATTATATAGTTAACTCTTGCTCTAACGGTTTAATTGTGTTCACTTATTTACCCAAGAGCTATAATGGAGTTTTAGCTTGGAGGGTGAAACCCAAAATGATCCTAATTTCTGACAAAAATGGTGTTTGAAATCAACAGGCAAAATTGGATTTAAATAAATAAACTGACAACTTCCTTGTGTAACTAGGACCGGTCTGTCCTATTGCTTCTTGATGCGCTAACATATCAACAAATCAGTACTTGGAAAAAGAACCCAAACTGAATAAATTGCCTTTATTATTGAAGATTTTAAAATAACAATGCTTTTTAAAAAAGTATAGGCTGGCATGAATTAAAGAGTCATCTGTCACATACAGGCCAGTGGGCAAATTAGTCAACAAAGGTCTGCAGTTGCTACTACAGGATAGATATTGTTTATATATATATAAATATAACATTTTCTATTATAGTATCATTGTATTTTCTCATGTATGCATTTTATTTTCTCATCATTCCCTAAATTTTTTAATGCTTCCAATCAAAGAACAAGGCTATGGACTGTAGCAAAGGTTTAATGACTTACATAGAATCATTCTCAATACAAATGTGCCATGTGTGTTATAAACACGTAAAAATTCATTTCAACTCATCAATCTCCTCAATCAATTATTCTTATGTATAAATGCATACATATATATTTAAGTGAAGTAAGAAAAAACTTATGGGAAACCACTTCATTATTCATTACATGATTTGCCACTATAGGTGTGGCAATAAATACATCCCTGAAAGCTGATTTACTTCTACTATGTAGGATTCTAACCATAAAAAGTGACAGATGTCAAAGAAGGTAACGGAAGTATTTCAACCAACTTACCAATTTTTAGTGCAACATATCCCACAGTTAAAAATAGTGTTGAATATCACTTTTAAACAATGAAGCAAACTTTATTCTTAATTAATTTCACATGTCATATGTGTGACTAATGTACGCGTTTGCAAAACATGCATAATGTATAATGTTCTACGTATGCTCATTTGGAACCTCTACCAAAATGTATAGAGTCAAATTGGAAGTTTCATGTAACTTAGTAGTTTTAATTCAGCTGAATGTTGGGAGTGCCATGAGATGGATGTTCATACCAGACACTGAAAGGCCTCTGGCTTTAGCTTGATTCTACTTTGGGCAGCTGCTTCTCATAGGACACCTGCTCCTCTGCAGGCAGTAACTCCTCCTTATCATCCAGAATGAAGGACCTGCTGTGGGCGTTTCTGCGCATTGCGATCAGGATCAAACCTACCAGAAGTAGGGCAGACATGATGGCCAGGGTGGCCACTAGGAAGAAGGCTGGGAATAAGATACGCAAGACATGTTAAATTTTGTAATCAAAACAAACTCAATAAATATTTCTTATTATTATCAATGTTGAAAACAGTTGTGCTGCTTAATATTTTTGTTGAAAACATGACACATTTATTTTCAGGATTCTTTGATGAATAAAAAGTTCAAAAGAACAGCACTTATTTGAAATAGAAATCATTGGTAAATAAATGCCTATTTTTTTAAAGTCGTTTTTATGCCTTTTTATTGAGATACAACAGTAGAGAGACGACAGGAAAGCAAGAGGGGAGTGGGATCGGGCAAAGATCCTCGTAGACGAATCGAAACTTGGGTCACTGTGAATGCAGTTGTGCTATGTGTCAACACACTAACCACGAGGCTATTGGTGCTGACGTAAATTAATTTCTTTAACAAAATATTACTGACCCCAAACTTTTGAACTTTTGGAAACAAGTGTGGGTATATAAATTATAACTGGTTGGATGTTTGTTTGGTGTTTTAAAACCATGCCAGCTCCCTTGAGTGTTTCCATGCCGAAATCAAGTTGAAAAAGTATAAAATAACAATTAATAACATATATAAGGTGTTTCAAGTTTGCTTCAGATAAAAACTCCAAAATGAATTTAGAATGAATTAATATAATTACTATAATTATGATCATTCTAATGAATTAAATTAATTTTAATACATATCAGGTATTTAACAATGCCTTACCTGGAGTCCAGCGGTTACATTTGTAACCTGTAGAAAAATAAATACAACAATATAAGCTACCAGCAAAACAAAGTCACAAATGTACTACCAGAAGGAGAATTGCTGTTGTCCTCTTACCATCTTTCCCGGAGCAAGCTGCCATGCACTCTTCCTCACTGCTGTAGCGGTTTAGGTTTCCCTGGCAGCCTCCATAGATGAAGGGCTTACAAGACTGAGTGTTGGGCTCAAAGTAAAACACTGGGAAGGCTGCACGGCACGGGCCAGAGTCGGATGGCATGGCACATGTTTCTGTATTAAGTTACAGGATAAAGAAAGTTTGGTTCATATTGTATAAACATTCACTATTGCATTATTGGAAATACTTTAAAATACAGAAATTCGAGACAGCTGATGTAGAATCTGACAGAGATTCTTGACGTGACTTTTTTTTTTGGCATTTTACCTTCAAAGCTGCGGATGCTGTAAGGAGAAGTGGGAACGACAGGTTCATTCTTGTTGCTGGGAATGACCCTTACTGGGATGCATACACACAGAGTTATAATTTCATAGTGATTTATAGCGATGATGGATGATCAGGAAATGACCAGTCACACACAAGTGTACCTGTGCAGGTTGTCATGCATGATTCCTCAGTCTTATAATTGTTCTGGTTGCCACCACAACCTCCATAGATGAATAGTTGACAGGTGCCATTGTTGTAGTAATAGCGTCTAATGGAGGCTTTGCAGAGTCCGGTCTGTGCGGGAGCCAGGCACTTCTCTGATACGGCAAGACAGATGGAAATTAGAAATTAGAACCAATAGTGTACAACTGCACTCTGCTTAAAGATGTGGACAATGTAAAAACACTAAAACTTATTTAATTTAAATAGTAAAAAAAAATAAAGATAAAATACCTTGGAATTCATCTGATGCCATTTCAGGAAGAGGTTCAACGTCTGAGGAAAGAGATACAGAATATGTATTGTTTTATCTGTCTCAAGTACCTGGTAAAATGGATACTACTAAAGACAAAATAGTGTCTATCATCCATTTTGAAGTTCATACAATCTCAGTTTTAATTGAACTGTGAAAGATTAGTATTCAAGACTACTATGCAAATGTGTCCTGGACTCCCCCAGACAAACTTTTAATTCTCTACAAATGTTTTTAGAGGCCATTATTCAGTTTTCACATGGTTCTTCAGAAATCATTCTAATATGCTGATTTGCTGGCCCTCAAGAATTTTTTTTTTTTTTTATCAATTCTCAGAATTGAGCAGTCCCTGGGTCCTGGACCCCCATACCCTCTTTTAATTAATTACAAAAGGATCAATTAATGTGTTTTATTATATATTATTAGTTTAGCATGATTGTTGAGAGCTCTGACACAAATTGAGCTATTTATAAAATGTTCAGTCAGTTAAGCATCACTCCTCAGCTGTGTCATAATCACCAGGTCTGAGAACCAGTTCATGGTATATCCAGCCTGGTCTCATGTTTATACGTAGGTATTAATACGTAACATTTACAAGCACAAAACGTATATTTTTGTAAGTTTTTATTAATGCTAAAAACGTACATTGTATGTAAGGATTTCAACGTTTAAAACGTTACAAACGCAAAAAAATATGTAGTATCTTTTAGTATACAATTAAGGATATCGTATCAATGATTTTATCAATAAGAGATTGCGATTTAACCTTAACTCCAAAACTAAACCTACTTATTTACAGCCAGTAATTTATAATTTTATCATTAAGCGATTTAGATTTTTAGACCCCTCAACCTACCCCCAAACCTTAACCTACCCATTTTATAGCAAATATAAAAGGATATAAAACGCAAATGACCGAAATATGCAGAAAAATAGCCATTTTAGTAACAATATAGCATTAAAATATTTTGATAGTCTCTAATCCCACTCCTATAAACCTAAACATTTCTGTACAGTATAAAAAAATATGACAGACAGATAAATGCAATTACAATAATTTATTTATTGCAAAAATTATGTTGTAATCCAAATGATGCGTTGCACCCGCAGTACTCTCTGGCGGAATACAGTAGGTTTGTGAGGTCCATAGCAGAATTTATGTTGTTAATCGCTGGAAATATTATCCAGATAATTTTCCTGATCCACTCCATGAACTCGTGAAGGCGCGCGCGCATCATTCAAACACACCTCACCAGAAACACGGCTTGAGCCAATGAGCGTTCGATTATCCTGCCGTAAAACCTGTCGTTTGAAGCGACAACATTTGAATTTGTAAAGAGCGGGTCAGTCAGCGTGGGCTTTGCTGCTTACGGTCACTGGACTCGCTGCTCGGGATGGAGAAGCAAGCAGATCGCAGAATAAAGGCTTGGATTTGGGTCTATTCCTCGCAGTAGTATGGATTCTGAGTTGGGTATTTTATCGTTCTATGTCAGTCACGCGGTTGGGAAAAAAAAAAGCCTTTTGGGCCTATGAACAATCAAAGTAACATAGATGGAAAAGTTAAAGGGAAACGATTTTGCAGAAATGGTATGTATTTAAGGTTTTAGGGAATCTTGTTTTAACATTATGTAGTAGTATATTCTTGGAAACGAGCTGGCAGCAGAAATCACAACAAAACGAAAGGTTATCATTTCACAAGTAACAATTAATAATCAACTGAAAACAAGCTAATTCATAGGAGAACGAAAAACTCATCAAATCAATGCCGCGATTTCAAATTAAACGGATCAGTTTAGGTGGTGTCAGTTTTGTAGGTTTAAATTCTGAAAATACGTCAGTTTTGTACGTTTTAGTGCCTGTAAAAACGTCAGTAAATGTACGTTTTATAGAACCACATGTTACGTAAAATTCATACGAATGATCATGAGATCACGTTGCAGCGTATATCTTGATAACAGACAGATTTGATTACCAATGTTGTTTTCAGGTACGGACATTCTGCTGCGTTGAGCGATGGAATGAGAGTCCGCGAGCACAGCACCTGAAGAGAGCAGAGAGACACTTTAAATTACTATACTGTGTGTGTATATAACTACATATTTCTGAACAAGACACATATAATACCATTTAAAAGTTGGTACTCATTTTTAAATCTTTTAAAAGAAGTCTATTATGCTCACCAAGACTGAATGTATTTGATCAAAAATACATTTATCTGACAATCTTTGGTAACGTTATAAATGTCTTTACTGTCAATTTTGATTAATTTAATGCATTCTTGCTGAATTAAAGTATTAATGTCTTTTTTTTTTTTTTTTTTTACAGAGGCCAAACTTTTAAATGGTAGTGTAATTCAGTAACTAAATATCACACTAATCTTTTCCATGTTTTCTAAGGAAAATGAAGGGTAAGGAATGTTCTATATTTAAAAAATGTAGTGCAAGTCCCATGGACACAGTTTGCACAATTTGTAACACACCCTCACATAAACACACACACACACACAATAACATTGCATAACACAAAACAGCTCAGAGTGTTGCAAGTAAAATTCTTCGTATGATTTCCTGATGACAATAATAGGATTTTGCTTTAGTGTCTCTATTGGAAGCAGATGACATTTTTTTCCATTTAAACGTCATCTCATCTCATAAAACTGGTAATTCCATGGATCACAAAGGGTCATTTGGATACAGCAGTCATGAAGCACAATGACCCCATAAAGAGAACTAAAAATTCCCTTCCTCTTTCCAACCCAAAGTCTAAATTGATCACTCATTTAAAAGTAATACTTAAAAGTGGAAAGTGGAAGTAATAAAAAGTGGAAAGAGGTAAAAGAAGTGTCAGCTAATGTGTTTGTCATGCCTTTGTCGAGGACAGGTAACCATCTGCATAAAGGTCACCAAACCGGTTATTCAACAATCCAGGGTAAGATGAAACCAATTTAAGACATTCTGCATAAACCCACTGAAACTCACTGAAGTTGTCCAAACTGTAGAAAAAAATGACCTAATTGACTTTAACTGAAGTAGTTTCGATTTCAGCCCATAAAATTAAAACACCTAGTCTATATGTTTAGCTTTGAGAATTTGCTGAGAGTAATGTAACAATACAGACCGCATGTTACCTGGCTGAACTCTACTACGAACCCCAAGTGGAAATCAACTCGACACCATTCAAATGTAGCAGGACACGAACCAGCAGACTGACCAAACTGAGCACACAGCCTGAGCCAACCACAAACTACAATGTGGGTACTGGATTTGTGCCCACTCTCATTGGAGAAAGGCTGTAATAAAAGTTGTATGGTTTTCCAAAGCTCATATTTTGGTCCCCTTCTCTAAACATCTGTTTTCATCACCACAGACATGTCAGATCATAGACTGATAATATGCTCTAAAAACTTTCCTTGACTTGACTGTAATGGCAAACTGGGCCTCACATACCAGTATGTATGAAAGAAAACTTGTGGGTGTGTGGGGGGTGGGGGGGGGGGGGGGGGCTCACGTGACAAGAGTGATGCGAGAAGACACACTATGATGGCGGATCCAAAAGAGTTACTTTTAATAAAACTTTCATTTCTTCGTTTAATAGCCTATAAGTGAGTATCTTATTGTTGCTGGGTTTCCATTAAAAAAAAAAAACAATGAACCACAAACTAAGCACTCGTTTTAAATAAGGGAAAATACCTTATTTATTTGGGTTACAACGCAAGGCTATATCTTATTCATTTTGTTAATAAAAGTTAGATGTTTCATATATGCGAATTTGCCATTGTACTATTTTATGGCTGATGTGTTTTAATTAAGATAATAAATCACAAACTATGATCGTTTCAAGGTAGCCTGAGGGGAAATCCATATTCATTTTGTTTAGAAAAGTTAAGTTTGATATTGGTGAATTTATCATTGTACTATTTTATTGTATAGCCTTTTTTCATTAATAATAATGAGCCACAAACTAAGCATTCATTTGAAGTAAGGGGGAAATCCAAAAACCTTTCATTTATTTGTGTTACAACTTAGGTACATCAGTCTTATTCGTTCTGTTCATAAAAGTTTTATGTTTAATATAAGCGACTTTGTCATTGTAGCATTGCTGATGTTGTGTGTGTGTGTGTGTTTTCATTAAGAGTAGGCCTAATATTGAATCAACCTTAAGCATTCTTTTTTTTTTCAAGAATAGGAAAGACCTAACATTAAAGATCAAAATAAGCACTACATGTGAGAATGCGAGATTTGTTGCTGCTGAGGTAGACGCTCTCGCTCTTTCTCTGCTGTCTCTTTGCTATGTCTGTAGAAATGGTCGTTAATTCTTAGTTTGGGTACGGAACAGACATGTTACAGGTAATAATACAATCAGTGGCGTAGCAAGTCAGCCCTGGGCCCATATGCAAAACAATAGCATTTTTTTGTAACGTTATGGGCTTCAACTTGGTTAACTTAACTTGGGCCCTATTGTTGATTTTTCTGAAGTAAATAACGTTACGTGAATCATGACTATTCACAAGCTGTTTTATGGCCTAGGCCAGGGGTAGACAAGTTCGATTCTAGAGAGCCACAGTCCTGCAGAGTTCAGCTCCAACCCTAATCAAACACACCTGAACAAGCTAATCAATGTCTTCAGGATTACTAATGCTATAGGCAGGTGAGTTTTGTTTTCAGGGTTGGAGCTGAACTCTGCAGGACGAGGCTCTCTAGGGACCGACTGCCCTACCCCTGGTATAGACTAAATGCTTGGAATTATAGTTAAAAAGGGTCATATGATGCGATTTAAAGTTTTCCTTTCTCTTGGAGTGTTACAAGCTGATTGTGCATAGATAAGAACCCTGAGTTGCGAAGACTTAAGTCTCAAAACCAAAGAGATATTCTGTATCAAAGTTAAGACTCTACCACGCCCACCTAAAACAGCTCGTTCTAACACCCCCACATATCTACATCACTATATGGAAATATTTGCCTAATGCCGCCCAAATGTTCACGCAAAAAAATAAGGCGTGGTTTCAGTAACCGCAGTTAGTGTGAAGCAGCATGTCAGAGAGACACTGTGTGTTTCAGTGCGAAAGCAAAAGCACTTTATTTGGCCTTCCGAAGTAGATGCATTTAGGAATCTTTAAAAATACTTACAACAGAACAGCAATGCATTATATGGACGACCATTTCGTGAACCTAGAAGAGGAGGTAATTCTGACTTTGCTATGACAATCTGGCGCTTCTGAATCAGCTACTGTTTGTTATTAGTTTAAGTATTTGCTAATGACTGTTCAAATACGGAGTTTTGCGCATTGTGTGTGTGTATGTGTGTGTGTGAGAGAGAATTATGCTCTGTTCGTCGCTGAGAGAGAGAGAGAGAGAAACAGCGTCACATCAAAGTGGAGTCAGCAGTCTTAACCGCGGCTTGTGTACTGAATCATCACTGTGTCTGTCACGCGACTTGAACTGCTGGTAAAACGAATGACTTTCTTTACTGTCTTTACATTTATTTTGAAAGATAAAGCTCTCGATTATGGTAAGGGGTGTTACATTTGCAACGAGTGCTTGCGGTGTTCGGCCAATCACATTGCACTGGTTCAGCTGGCCAATCAGAACAGACTGCACTTGTCGGAAGGAGGGACTTTGTAGAAAAAGAGGCGGGGCATAGAGGACCTACAATAATGTACAGTATTGGAAAAATAATGTGACTTTTGAACGTGAAAGCATGTCAACATATTATGTTACACCAAATACACAAAATAATGATCTTTAAAAAAGCATCATATGACCCCTTTAAAGTTTTCAAGTCCATTATTTGTAGCAGGCAAGCCACCCAATAATCGAAGCTTTGTGCTTTGTTTCTACAAAATCTCAGTCTTCTGTCAATTCTATGATTAAAATACAAACAATAAATGTGTTTTATGCTTTTTTATTTGTAGTGAGATAACTATATTCGCCTCAGTTCAAGCGGCATGTGAATCAATGATATTTTCCTCTTTAAAATTTGCAGCACGAAACAAACATGAATATTTGAATGCATGAAAAAAATTTAATACAAACCAATGTTTCATGAAATTGATCAATCAGAGTTTAAAAAAATGTCAATACATATTGTGCACACAAATAAAAGTAGACTATGCAGTTCCGAATGAGGTATATTCTTACCTTTATGAGCAAAAATTATGGCATATTTTTAAGATTCCACTGTTATTAAAAAAAAAAAGCAAGTGATCACGCTGGCGCCTCCGTGTCCTGCAGAGCGCGCTTCAGCTTCCACTCTCCGCACAAACGACAGGATATGCACCTACCAGCGCACATTTATTTAGGTTAAATGTTTATTAAAGGACTACTGTGAAATGCTACAAAGTGCTTGATGTCCTGTAGATTTTATTTTATTTTATGCAAGTCGTTGTGTTGATTTGAGAAGGCTAAACTGATCAAACATATGCTCAACTCACTGTCAGCCGCTGGCCGCTTGGTCGTTCCTTTAAAAAATAAAAAAACACGAAATTTAACAAACCTAATGTTCAAACATAAACCGAAACTGAACTAGTTTAATGCTGCAAACAGCAGATGTTGTTGTTACTTTTAATGTAAAAAAAAACAAACGGGGAAGAGAGAGAGACAGAGAGAAAGAGAGAGAGAGAGAGCGAGAAGACACAGGCTCCAGTCGGACTTGGGCTGAGAATTCTGATAAGCTGTCAGACAAGGGCAACTCAGGGAAATTTATTTCCTCGTTTCAATTCAAAGTTCCCCTCAGCTCGGCGGGCCCCAATCTGCCCGGGCCCATATGTACCTGAATACCCAGAAGCTACGCCACTGAATATAATAAAAAAACCATGGCAACAAATGCTTTTTTTTAAAGTCAGTTTAAGAAGTTTAATAAGTTGAAACAACTTCCACAGTCAATTTGATTCAACTTGACTCATGTTTAACCGTTGCTTCTTGTCATTGTAGGCAGTGTTCGAACTATACCGTTGACTTTGGGGGAGCCCACTTGCGCTCGCGCGTGCCTCAAAAGAGGGCTTACAATGACTTACAAAGATACATAACAGCTACAAGTGTATGCACTACTTGCTTTATGCAAAGCACTATATAGGATAAATCACTATACAGGATTTACCCTATTATACTTTATCGACACGAATTGATAGGTGAAACAACAAACAGCCACCCACAAATAGTCTATAAACAAAGCATCAGGCTGTCTTTGAGTTCACATGAACAACGGTTAAAGTTACTCATCGTCAGGCTACAGAAGAAAACCATAATTCCTCAGTTCAATTAGGCCTAAGACATCGAGAGTCACGCAGACCTATAACAACCCAGCCACAACACATAATTGCGAATAACATGCCTTACCTTAACACAGAATCGACCACAGAGTCCATCGTTTATATTTTTTGTACGAATCTTAGTTAACATGTACTAAACATGGGTGGAATTTGCACCGCAGCGCCCCCACACCTTGATGCTCATGACAAGAATAGCATGTATAGTTATCTTTATTGAAGTGAATTAGGTTTAAATCGCCGTCATGCATGAATGAATGATATTTTTGCAATTTTACACATAATAATCCACGATGACCACATTACACAAAACTGAAATTGCACGTCAAAATAACACATTGTCAATATTTTTTGAGACCCCCCAAAATTTCACAAATCACATTTTCAGGGGAGCCCATGTCTTATTAAGGGGAGCCGAGCTCCCCCTAGCTCCCCCGTAGTTCGCACCCTGATTGTAGGCTTAGGCTACTTTTTTTCAATACATTTGAATGAATATACAAATTAATAAAATGAATTGTATTTATTTTTTATTACATATTCATTCATTTATTTTTAACACCGCACCCCCAACACCCCCATTTTTTGTGGGTGACACTCCAGGGGGTGCTGCAGCACCCTCAGCACCCCTACTTCCCGCGGTAATGAGTGTATGTGAAGCTATAAAAGCAGATTATGGCAGAGGAGAGAAAGAGTTACACAAGGTCAATATCTCAAAGTATATCCATCACAATTGCATTTGGGATTATAAATCTAGTAGCATTAGAGGCAATGAACCTTTTACAAAGGTTTGCATAAAACTGAAATGTTAACACACTAAATATTGTCTGGTATTTACCTGTCACCCCACTACAGGAAGCCTCACATTCCTCCTGGGAGTTAAAGTTGTTATCGTTGCCCCCACAGCCGCCATAGACGAACTGCTTGCATGTCTGACTGATGACATCATAATAAAATCGTGGGAAGGCTGCACGGCAATTTCCCACCACACTTGGGAGACGGCAGTGATCTGAGAAGACAGAAGAAAAGGAATAGTCCTAATATAGTGTACATGTCTGTCCTAACCGTAGGAAATATGTTTCTCAGATTCAATGCTGTTGGTCATGATATTACTGCAGACCTCAGATCAAACTCTGCTGTCTCGTTGTAACATATCATTGTGCTACCAAAATGATGATGTCATTCAGGTATGTTGGCATGCTGTTTTAGCTAAATATCCCAGGCGTTATCGAACCCAGTAACTGCATTTTTACTAGTAACAATGCAATTATAGAGCTCTCTAAATCAAGTTTTACTAGTTACAATAACAATTAGAGAGCTCTGTAATTGAATGAGAGCTCTGCAATTGCATTCTTACTAGTAACAATTCATTTGAGAGCTCTCGAATTCAAATTTTACTAGTAAGAATGACAGTTAGAGAGCTCTTTAATGCAATTTGCACTAGTAACAATTCAATTAGAGAGCTCTCTAATTCAGGTTTTACTAGTACAAATTGCATTAAGGAGCTCACTAACTGTAATTCTTACTAGTAAAATTTGATTTTGCTCTGTAATTGTGTTTTTTTACTAGTTAAAATTGAATTATAGAGCTCTGTAATTGCATTTTTACTTGTAAGAATGAATTTAGTGAGCTCTCTAATCGCAATTGTTACTAGTAAAAATGTATTTAGAGAGCTCTCTAATTGGAATTTTTACTAGTAAGAATTCAATCGTAGAGCTCTCTAATTGTAATTCTTATTGAGTTGAAATTCTCAGTTGTAGAGCCTCTGCAATAAAAATGAAGGACGCGCAATGGAGACATATGACTAGTAAAAATTCATTGTGGAGTCTTCTAATGGTTTTACTA
This sequence comes from Sinocyclocheilus anophthalmus, assembly GCA_018155175.1. Taxonomy (NCBI): domain Eukaryota; kingdom Metazoa; phylum Chordata; class Actinopteri; order Cypriniformes; family Cyprinidae; genus Sinocyclocheilus; species Sinocyclocheilus anophthalmus. Next base: position 157,731 of record JADLZN010001788.1, on the reverse strand, counting down.
GGACGAATGAATTTAGAGAGCCTTCAATTAGAGTCTATAGTAATAGTGAAATTAGAGAGCTCTCTCTCGCTCTAATCATAATTGTTACAGTAAGAATTGAATTAGAGAGCTCTGTAATTGGCATTGTTACTAGCAATTATTTAATTGTAAAGCTCTCTAATTTAATTGTTATTAGTAAAAATGCAATTATGACGAATAACACTGGGAATATTTTAAGCTAAAATCAACCTGACACCGCTTGCCATAGGTATGGGAATATGCAACTTTACCTTCCCTTCTGCAGTTTAAGACTTTTGTTTACAGTACTGGGCTGTAAAACTTGAAGTACAGGTTGCTCAGGTCAGTGGACAACAATGCTGCACCACTACCTGGAAAAAGGGGAGGGTTTCTAGACAGCATTTTCTTCTTCTTTTTGCCTTAGGTTTATTTAAAACTATTTAAGATCATAGATAATTATTAACAGTTTCTCAATGAACAAACATTATAATATTACTTACTGCATCAACTTCATGTATATTCCATGAAATGCGGAACTTCCTTTTATTGTACTTTTCATAAAGGTAACATATGGCCAAAAAAGTTACATGATGAACTAATTATAATATAATAATAAAAAGTCTGTGTGACCCAACTAACACTAATTTATAGTAATGCGAGAAGAAAGCTATAAAACCAACTGTACAGTTCAATCTTTTGTAAATAAGTTTTGAAAATAAGTTTAGTACATTCATGAGAATTCATTACTGTTTTTTTTTCCAACTAATTTTTATTCCATAAATGTTTCATAAACTTTCCCTAAGAGGCTAATTTACATGCAATTTGCCAACATTGTACATATGGGAATTTTCCAGTTTCCACCAAATAGGCTACCACAGTTAGTCACATATTAATTTATTATGATATACATTTTTTATTAATTTATTGTGATTGAATTAATAATTACTGCATTAAGTATAGTATGAATTACATTTAGGTGTTAATTTGGTTTAAAATAGCCAACTATATTTGTCTGTATTTTTTCTCCGGTAATTTTTATTACCTGTGGTGTTCACAGAGCGAACTTCGGCCGCGATTTGAGTTTTTTGATCAGCGCTATCCAGGATCTTGCGGTACACCTTAAACTGTGTGCTCTGGGTCAAAACACACACGTCTTTGCCGTCTTTCATGCAGCTGACCAAGCGGCATTCTGGCCTGCCGTCCGCCGGAGTCCCGATCACAGCGAGCTGGCAGTCGTCCCTCTCACAGCAAGCATTCTGACACTGCTCTGCGTCCGAGATCTCCGGCTGGTCAGCCAGGTAAGCCGCGCCGTTATCAAACGAGCTGATGTCCAGACCCTGCTCGAGCTCCGTGTCCAGGTCCCACTTACACGCGTTTAGAACCGACAGACAACAGAGAAAACCGACGATGGAGGCAGTTAAACACACCTGAGCCATTCTTCACTTCCCGTCTACCTGTCCTAGCTCTTTTCGGTTATGACCTACGACGGGTCGAATCGAATAAAGTTAAACGAATTCTATGACCACACCTATGTAAACGAACCAGATGCTTTATTTTTATAGCTGGTGTGTGCGGACGCAGCAGGTGTGCGTCTCCTCTCCTGGGAAATAGTGTAACAAACAACTCTCTTAGTGACGTCACGGTTTGTTGTGTGTGTGTGTGTGTGTGTGTGTGCTGTCTTAATGAAACTATAAAGATAGGCTACTAGAGGTTTGTGGGGGATTATGTTTAGGTGTAGCCAGGGGATAAAGAATATCATGAGGTCAGTATAAAAACAGTAGGCGTCAATAATAAAAAGTTCCCACCATGACAGAACAACAATCTGTTTGTGCGTGTGTGTGGGAACCGTCTGTACTGAAAGTCAAGGTAAATTGGTAAGCATCTGCATGACAAGTCTAAATGACAGTTATTTCACATGATAAAGACAAATTAACGGAGGTATTTTCAGATAATAGATATAATGTTAGATGAAATGACTACTTCATTTTACTAAAAGTATGCATTTTAGAATTAAAAAATAGTTGCTTCTAAAAACAATGAGTAAAACAAGTCAAATAAATGATTGATTATTATTTAATACATGACAAAAAATTGCTATCTTGATTTCTGACTACATATTTAGTATACAGACTAGTATACTAGACTATATATTTAGATAATATTTAGTCTTAAAATATATCATCACTATAAATCAAAATTAAGAGAAATGAAAATAAATAGCAATTTTCTTTTCAAAAATATATTCAGATATTTTCCAGCAACATTTTGAATCCATTATTATCATAAATAGTCCTTAATAAAATTATTAAGATGTGTCAAGTAGTTTGTGAGAAATAAATAGATAGATGGTGTCACAGATGTTAGGTTGTTCAATAGGAAGAGTAGATAACATCTCAGAATATAATGATGTCACATGTCATTCATCACTTTTCCACAGCATACTCAAAATTGCACTCTTCTAAATTCAGTCATTTATCTCACAATTCAATGAGACAATACAATATATGTTACAACATAGTCACATTGTGGACACAGACCTTATAGCCTGCTGTAGTTATTTATCTCATTTGCATTTTTCTATAAAAAAAACATCTACGTTATGGACATAATAGTGAATCTGGGAATATATAGCACAAACATAAACTTTATTGTTTGTTTGTTTAAAGGAATAGTTCACCTAAAGATTAAAATTTGCCATATATTTACTCATCCTCAGACCATCCAAGATGTAAATGAGTTTATTTCTTCATCTGAACAGATTTGGAGAAATGTAGCATTATATCACTTGCTCACCAGTGGATCCTCTGCAGTGAATGGGTGCCGTCAGAATGAGAATCCAAACAACTGATAAAACAGAAATCCGTCCATCAATTAACATCTTGTGAAGGGAGAAGCTGCATGTTTGTAAGAAACGAAAACATCAAGTCATTTTCACTTTAAACAAGTCCATCCATAATATTGCTTTCTCAAGTGAAAAAGTTTTCTTGTCTGAATCAGGAGAGAAATGTCCACAGATCAAGCACCGTTTACAAGTGAAAACAGTCCAAAACAGTTCTAAACAAGTTGGTGGATTTTGATATGAGAGGACATCAGGGGATGGAAACGTTACTATGGATTTTGGACTTTAGCTTACTGATGGATTTGTTTAGACCTAATACAAACGCGCAGCTTTTCACTTCACAAAACGATAATTGATGGACTGGATTTTTTTTAAATTTTAATAATTTGTGGATTGTTGTGATGTTTTTATCACCTGTTTGGACAAATTTTCAGCACATTTTCATTTTTGGGCGATCTAACACACTATTCTCTCAAACCCCAAACATTGTAACACCTCTTTGCGGGTCTCTGGTGGTCGCCAGACATCGAGATGAGAGCGAAAGTAAGACAGTAGCTAATCTCGCAGCTCTAGGACCCTGCGGCCCGCCGCTCTCTGGTGCCGGAGCAGCGCACCTACTCCGCCAGACTCTTGATCAATTATTTGCATGCAAGTGTCCATCCGGAGGGTCAGTCTGGAGATGGCTGCGAATCGGATGGGGAGGCGCTATAACAATAAGATCCACTCACCGAACCGAGGCACCAGCCGGGAAGCTGGCCTGAGTTCGTTCCGTGTCACGAAGAGACCAGAACGTCTTAGTAAACGTACCTACCCGAATATATACAGGGAAAGGAATCTCCACGAACACAAAAAACGGCCGCCCCGTGTGGACCGCCGCCTGACTAGAAGAACTGAACCAATATGACAACGTGGATATCGATTGTTGATGGAACGATCGCTGGTTATTTTTCGTGGCATAGGCCGGGCCCTTTGTTGATGCTCCTCCTGCTGTACACAATAAGGATCTGCACATAATTTTCTATTACACGCGTACAATAGGCTACAATGTAATAGCTAAATGAAATACAAATTGAGTATGAAGACTTTGCAAAGGCGTTGCTGATAAATCTCTTCTTGATTGCTGATTATATGTCTACACTGTCAGTGAAATTAATTAATTAGTAAGATGCCATAATATTTAATAATGAAAGTTTCTATCATTGGTAGTTTGATATAAAATCATCACCTACCCACGTGAAAATGTGCACCAAGTCTGCGTGTAACCAGTTGTGAAGCAGGGGTCACACCATTTGAATCCTGAATGGAATGTAAAATGTCTGATGGCAAAGATGGAAAAATGCGATAAAGGATTTTTCATTCCACAAGTAAGTTTAGAAATAATGCTTGACTGAGTCCCTTTTGATGTGCAAATCAGTGATTATTCCGCACGTTTATTCATAAAGGGCGTGAACCTTTTCTTGGTTCATTCCACGAAACCACAGCCTTTTGTGTCCTTCATGAATATATGTGTAAACAATGACAAGCTGATGCCAACTTTTACTGTGTTATTATATGCGGGTTTCTATATGTATATTTTTATTTGATTTATTTTTTATTTTTTATAGCACTTGCATTTCCAGATGTTTTTTCTGTATTTATGTAGGCTATACAAATGTGCACATTTTGTGTGTATATATATACGTGCGTGTGTGTGTGTGTGTGTGTTGTGTTTGTGTATTATACAAGCTAGTATTTTGTATTTATACTCTCTCTCTGTATATCTCTATCTCTATCTCTATCTATATTTACATGTCCATAACTCCTCCTTACTAAAATTATATAAAATTCCAACTTTATGACAAACCTACAGGATGTAAACTCTGTACTCTTTTTAATCACTATTTCATATCACTAATATCACTATTTTACTCTTATTGTAATAAGCATCTTGTAGTGTCATATGTCAAGGGTAGTAACTATGTAATTATTCTTATCAAATATTTAAGACCACAAAAGTAAGTTGTGAAGATTTTTACCTCACACTTTGACATGGGATTTGCATCCCTAAATGGTCTTTATACTTTTACTCCGCTGATTTAGCACACATAGTTAGCCTACATCAGGCTACTTGTCCCGTTCTCCTGGGAGGCTTGAAAAACTAAACATGGTCAAGACAAGTAAACATGTCTGATATGCAAAAATGCTAACAATTTACATCCAATTAGTTCACATTCCTGTGTCTTAGGGTCCAGTTCCCATGAGCAGCAAGATCAGGGGGCCAATCTTAAATTCTTAAAGATGCGGTCAAGACTTGTTGGTGCACTTGCTGCCTTACATGGAGAGCTCTGGGACGCTAACAGGCTTCTGGAAAACAGTAAACATTCACAGTCACTGGGCTTTGTGATGGTGGATGTGAAGAGAGAGATATGCTTGAGCTCTGACACTGGAAAGCACATGGCATCCTGCCACGATAAAGGCGCTTATGAAAATTTGTAGGGGAGACCAGGGGTGTTGCAACACATTTAGTTTCAACATCTATAATTAGTGGTTTTCTGCAGTATGTTTCACAACTTGTATATTTCCAAATTTGCCTTTCTAATTAAAGAAGCATATTTTAATCTCTAAATATTTTTTGTCATGTAAATCCTTTTTTTAAACAGGATCTAGCTGCTTTTGCACCATCTTCTACTTTAAATTGTACACTGAAATAGGAAACAGCAAGGAACACATTGAGTAAAACATGACATTTATGTGACAAACATGAAGTATTAACATGAAATATTATTTTATTGTAAAAGCTACTCCAATAATCTGTTTTATTTACAACTTCAAAAATAATTTACATTATTTAAATAATATACTTTTTAACATTTGTTAAACTGTACATTTAAAGAAGTAGCCTACAATGTAAATTGTACACACTAGTATGGCATAATATCACACAGTCTCAGAAAAAAGGTACAAAAGCTGTCACTGGGACGTTATCCTTTCAAAAGGTACACCTTTGTACCTTATTTACCCCTAAAGGGAGTATAATAGTACCTTAAAGGTACATATTAGCACCTGAAGTGTATATATTGGTACCTAAATGCTACTTATTAGTATCTTTTGAAAGGGTACCACACCAGTGACAACTTAAAAAAAAACATTTAAGAGTGCATCATGACTGGATGAATCCCAACAGTGATCTTTTTGTAATCTTCATGATGTGATGTTGGTGCTAAAAATGAACAGCCCCCATTGAGGCTGTAATCAGATGCCTTCCTTCATTTCCTGTCGGCAGTAGACCCAACTACATCCTGCTCTTATGGTCCTGGGATTGATTGATGGTATATTTGTCTCATGGGGTGTTTCTTATGAGTGAGGGGGATGGGGGCTGTGGAAAATTGTTTCACACAAAGAAAGCCCTCCTGCCACTGTCCTCCACCCCCATCCTGCAAAACGACTACTCACTACACTCTAAAAAATCCTGGGTTGTTTCAACCCAACTGTGGGTCAAATTATGGACTAACCCAACTTTTGGGGTAAAAATTTAACCCAACGGTTGGGTTAGTCCATATTTGACCCAAAGTTGGGTTGAAACAAGCCAGCATTTTTTAGAGTGTACCAACTGGCCCACGGACAGGGCATCACAAGCCCCATAAAATATTAGTCCTCTACTCTATCAAAGCTTTCAAAAATCCTTCTTTTATTTCATGTCATCATAAATGAGCAAAACCTAGAGTCACAAAACTTTGTACAACAGTTGAGACATATCCAATGTGTAATCCAAAAATGAGTAATGGTTAACAGCAATTGTTCTAAACTGACTAAAATTAGTCTGTATAAATAGTCTGCGGTATTTTGATGCAAATGAATCTGTCACTTGGTATAAGATAGCCAAATTAGGCACATGCTAACATGGTCATGCACTTTGATATGGTAGATAAAAGAAAACCCAGACTGCATTAAATACTGGTTGGGTCTCTATTTTTCGCTATCTCTATTCTTAATGTAAATTCAGTTGAGAAGTTTAGCATTAGCTGGAATTTATTGTGTTATTCACAATAAAAGACACAGATATTACACGTTAAATGCATAAAGGCTTTTTTTTGCTTTACATTATCAGTTCATCTTGAGAAGTGGTCATGCAATAACGTCTGAGTTTGTATGCTAGCTCCATTCCCATGGGAATGATGATCAGAAACTGAATGCACCTGGATGGATTCAACCAAAGTGCTTATATCAGCATCACAAGGACCAAAAAGAAAAGCAGCAGATGTATGAAACTGTTAGCCACATTTAGAATGTTTATAAACAAAATGACTTTTCAGAGTTGACCTGCAGCTGAGTTCTTGTTCCTAATATGGTCAGCTTGTAAAGAAGTCACTGACCACAGGCTGCATTAAATCATTCAGCATGCACAAATATTTGAAGAACAACAACAACAACAACATTGTGTTTCTTGTGAAAAGTTTTTTTCTTGTAGATTAAATGAATGATAACAATTCCATCAAAGGCATGTAATGTAATTAGTTTGACTAAACCATGTCAGCCCGTGTTGATCTCACATGCACATTTGCCTTTAATGTGGAACGGCATACTGTTACATCACAGTTTATGGAGTCCTAAGGGCAGACGATGCACAAAAGAAATGACCTCCTATAATTTCACCCAAAAATGGAAATTCTGTCATCATTTACTTACACCTAATTTGTTCCAAAATGTTCTTACATCTTTGGAACATAAAAAAAAAAGATATCCTTAAGAATGTACAACATTTTTTGTCCATACAATGAAAGTCATTGGGGGGTCCAAAATGACATAAGACCCCGTTGACTTCATTGCATGCACAAAATCGTAGCTCAAACAGGACGATTGTTAAAATGAAATCCCTAGCCCTAGGAATGAGCAATACATATCAAATATCATGCCTGCCATACCAAACACCAGTGATACAAACATAAAAAAAAAAAACTTGCCTTACTTGTCAGACTAGTTGTCTTGACACATAATGTTTGGAAATACTGTTTTATGAGCATTAGTCACATTCTCAGTCTTCCATTCCAAATATAAATGCCTGCAGAAAGCCACAGGAGATGGGCATTTGCATTAGGGTCATTGCTGTTAATAAGGCATAGAAACTCAGAAGAAAAGAAACAGCCCAACTCAGAGTACAGGAAAAAAAAATACTCTTACCCATTAGCTACTGGCCTGGAATTAATAGAGACTGAATCACAGCCCAGGGGGACCGACTGATGCTAAACCAGTTTGAGTGATTCACTCAGCACTCATGCATGCAGTAAAAGGTGAAAGAACTCATGTTTCGTCAGAAGAAATGTTTTGAGTTTTTGGGGAATTACTACAGAGACAAGCTTTAAATAATTCATGACCAACCAAAATTGACAAGAATATTGACACATATAAATACTCAAGATTATTGATTATTGAAAAGCATTCTCCGTTGCATATTTGATGAATTGTGTAGTTCTTTTCTTTATTTTTTTAAAGGAATTTATGTCTAAAATAATATTTGATATACTAATTTTCAGTTTTCCATTGAATGTGCAAAACTTCTCTGCTTAGGAACGACTCAAAAGCAAAGGCACATGTATGTTTGCTCTGTATGTTCAGCATGTGAAGGGTTATGTTTGTTTCACAGCATTTCAGTGGCATTTGGAGTTAAAAGAAAGGTCACTGATGCCCTGGTAGGGCTTTCAGCATGGATCTTTCTCTGATTGACCTTTCAACGGTGGTGTTAGTTTCAGGATATTGAAAGTTCTCCCACGCCAGCTCTGTTCCCTGTAGTTATCCATAACCTTATCAGGAAACACGCTGGCTTGCATGACCAGCTCATAATCTGCTGTGTGGATATACACCATACTGATGGAAATTTGGAGCTTTGGTAATAATTTTAACGCCGTTGTAGTTCTTGGTGTTAAGTTGGTAAGTTTAGATTGAATCCCACCACATTCTATGTTGTGAGTAAGTTTAGGTCATATCAGTTCTAGTTAGTTTTTGTGATTAATGCGATAGTTCATCCTTAAAGGAATAGTTCACCCAAAATAAAAATGTTCAAATCCAAGATGAGTTTGTACTTGTCATCACATGCTCACCAATTGATCCTCTGTAGTGAATGGGTGCCATCAGAATGAGAATCCAAACAGCTGAAAAAAATATCACTATAATCCACAAGTAACCCACATGATTCCAAACCATCAGTTAATGCCATGTGAAGTGAAAAGCTACGTTTATAATAAAAAAGGCTGTATTTACATTTTAAACTTCAAAGTTTCTTCTGCAAAAATGTCCTCTATCCATAATATTGCTTTCTCCAGAAATATGCACAGATCAAGCACTGTTTACAGTACAAAACTACTCTAAACAAATTTGTTGGTGGATTTTGGTGTGAGAGGATGACTATTATTCTGATGAAGAATACATTATGGATGGCCTGAGGGTGAGTACATTTTCAACAAATTTTAATTTTTGGGTGAACTATTCCTTTAAATCAAAAAGTGTGGGTTGTCAGACCTTGTGGGAATTTCTGTCTTCTGTGGAACAAAAAAAGAATTGTACTGGTCAAAAAAAAAGATTCCGAAAGCACCACAGATGTATCATAATAGTGGTTCATACAACTGAAATCTCTTGATTCAAATCTTTTCCATGAATCATCTGAACCTGTTCTGAACGTTTTGTTAATTAATCAGACATTAATACTTTTCTTACAAATATTGCAAATTGATTTTCAGTGAATTTGTATCAAATCACAGCCTTTGTGCTTAAGATCAAGCTCAGAGGTCATCAAGGGATCAAATAAATGAGCAGATTGGCATATATTAAAAGAAAATATGCTGTGATGTTTTCATTCTGCTTTTCTGGAGGGTGGCAGGTTTCAAGCTTGATTTTTGTTTTTGTAAATTATTTACTGGAAGGATCTGAAAATTGACCTTGGCCTATTTTCGAAGGCACCAAGCCACAATAGAAAGGGAAGGGAAAATGGCATCATTCTTGAAACAGAGGTGTGTATCATAAATAATTTATTTAGTTTAAAGTGAAGTCTTGTTTAACATTATGTAGGCATATTCTTGGAAATGAGCTGGCAGCAGAAATCACAACAAAACGAAATTTTATAATTTCATAAGTAAACGAGTAAACAATTTAATAATGCAATTGAAAACAAGGTAATTCATATGACAACTAAAAAATAAAATGAATGCCGCGATTTCAATATTCATAAGGATTCATTTTTAGGTGTTGTCAATACGTCAGTTTTGTACGTTTAAATGCTGAAAATACGTCAGTATTGTACGTTTTAGTGCCTGTAAAACCGTAAGTAAATGTAAGTTTTATAGAACCACATTATGTAAAATACATACGAATTATCATGAGATCACGTTGCCATTTAATCCGTGTATCATTCGATCATTCGTTTTTTTATTTAATATTGAAAGTAGAAAAATTAGAAAACGGCTCCTTTTTCGTATTTTCGTTTTTTTCCAAAAAACGAAAAAACGAGAATTCAGCTTAAATTTTCGTTTTTCGTTCTGGGTGGAAAAAATGAATAAACAGCTTGAATATTCGATTTCTACACGTGGGCGGGAATTAAACGCCCCTTTCTGCTGATTGGTCAGCCGAAGATCAAACCGTGCCATCATCAGTTCTTCCGCAGTATCACACAGCAGAATAATAGTCCACTGCTGCAGTTGTATGGATTCTTAACTCATTTATTGCAACTACATTTAATCTTTTTTCATCAAACAAACAGGCTAATGAATAGCTCGACACAACTCATACCTGGGCAGAGTCTAGGCAGGACTTTCTTCTGTGTAGATATAAATTCTATTCTTTGCATCAGCTGGGCATGGCAGGGTATGATATGACAGCTGTCTTAGCCTACCCTGCTCACCCAGTAAGTCTGTTTAAGTAATTAATTAATTCGTTTCAAAATAAATATTTTAAACACTAAGACAAAAAGGAAAGAATAATAAATTGGCTTGGGTATATATAGGCCTATAATGTTCACGCAAGAACTGCCATTCTGACTGACAACCGGAGAACAACAGATTAAATATAGCCTACTGTTAGAGTTATATAATGTAGTCTTGTGTTTTATTAAAATGGATTATAATTGATATCTCAAAAGGATATGCACTTGTGCGCGGCGTGAGCTGCTGCGCACTCGCACTGCAACGCAAGATTTTCATAAAATATAATAACTTGCCATTTCAGTTTGTTTCTCACCAAACCCTCAGTATACCTTCAGAATGCTTGGAATATACGCCACGAGATGCATATGATTATTTTACGACAGATATGCATCCGCTTAAAAACAATAAAAAAAAAAAACTAAAGTCACCATTCTCTGCCATTAAATTGGCAAGTGCGAGCAGGACATTTTTGTGTTATTAAGTAATAAGCCTTTAGAACAACATTAAGGTGAGTAGTCACTCTAGTTCACACAGTTCCAATAAATTGCGATGGGTTAAATAAACTCAATAAGCAGACAGACGCGACTACAGTCAAGCGCAGACCAGTATTGAAGTGCACAGGAAATAAGCAGCAGTCATATTTAAAGCAGTTTAAATTAATATTGAGTACTGATTGATGTTCACTTGGATTTTTTCCCCATCGAGGGGAAATAACTTAATACTCTGTCATTTATAGTCGTATGGTAAAATGTATTTTTAATTGTGTAACGTTACGTTCAAAATAACTACAAAATGTCATGCCTTTGAAAAATAAAGAGAACAACAGAATGCGCTGCTTTAGCGCGTCTCGGTGTCCTTGAGCATCTTTCTGGCGCATGCCACAAACATGAACCACAGGGAATACTCGTCTTTTAAAAGGCTTCATATAAGCGTTAAATGCATCATAATTCACTTCGGAATAAATCACAGTAGGCCTATGTATCATGATAAAAAAACACTTTACAGTCTGGAAATACTTTAGGCTATAGCAAATTATTTTGCGGACCCCCTATCACTTTAAGAACCGCTGGTCTACACAGAAGAAAGCCCTGTCTAGACTCTGCCCCTGTACGAGTTGTGTCGAGCTATTCATTAGTCTGTTTGATGAGAAAAATATGAAATGTAGTTGCAATAAAATGGGTTATTAATCCGTACAAATGCAGCAGTTGAGGACTATTATTCTGCTGCGTGATACTGCAGAAGAACTGATGACGGAAGGGTTTGATCTTCGGCTGACCAATCAGCAGAAAGGGACGTTTAATTCCCGCCCACGTGTAGAAATCGAATATTCAAGCTGTTTTTAATTTTTCCACCCAAGAACGAAAAACGTAAATTTAAGCTGAATTCTCGTTTTTCTGAAAAAAACAAAAACACGAAAAAGGATCCGTTTTCTAATTTTTCTACTTTCAATATTAAATAAAAAAACGAATGATCGAATGATACACGGATTCCATTTCCTATTGGAAATTATTTTTCCACTGCAGTTACGATTTTAAAATCAATGCAGACACTTAGTATAGTAAATAAGTAGTCTGCTTTATCTGGAAGTGTATTTGAGGTGGTTTGAATAAAAGGGAAGGGTGGGACTTGTTAATTCCCACACTATAGATTTGTCACAAATCCGGTCTATGAACTTCTTTCACTCACCACCAGAGGTCACCCTTCCATTACATTGACTCTCGCACTACACAAACTGTTGCATGTCATCCCGGACTACATATCCCATCATCCATTGCACTGATTACACACAGCACTGATTGCACACAGCTGTAACCAATCACACATTCACTATTTAACACTCACTCAGATCCCTTTCACACTGCTGAGTATTGTTTAGCGCATATCACTCACCTAGTGATAGCTACTCTACGGAGCCATTTCTAGTTTTCATTGTTTAGTCATAGTCTGGTCTTGCCTGCTTTCCCGTGTTACCTGATTATTGCCTGTTTCTCTTGGATTAACCCTTTGCCTGCTGTTTTGGACTGTGTTTGCACCTCCCCTGGACTCTAGCTCGTGTTATTGGATACCCCTCATGTCAAGCCCTCTGGATATTGTTAGCCGCTGATCGACCATGCCCGTTTTGGATTACTCTTCTGTTTTGCCCTTAATATACCTGTTTGCCATTGTATGACCCATGCCTGTTTCATGACCACACCCTTTAATAAGCCTTGCAGATGGATCCGCACGTCTCATTTGTCCCGTAACAAGATTAGTGCTGAGTGACAGCTGTCTGGTAGATTGACAGCTGCTGAATGGAGCAGGAGATAATACTTTGATTCGAGCTCTATAATGCTGTGTGGACCTGCATGCTATGGCACCATCTGATTTCATCACTGTTCTCATTTAGTATGACTTCTAACATTTAGAGACAACTTAGCAGGGGATTCATTGATTTATGTGGTGGGCAGTCAAGTGAGAATACATCTGAATGTGCATATCTAATGCAACTGTTCTGTTTACAAGAGCATGTAACAGTTGTGAGTTTCTTTTATTAAGTCCTGGATTAAGTCTAATTGTAAATGCTCTGTTCACACTAATAGTTAATGCATTAATGATGTAGTCAGATTTTAGCATACTTTTTCGTAAGGTTTTTTTTTTTTAACCAATAATGAGCAGATAAAGATCCAGAACTAAATATTTGAAATAAAAGTGTAAATGATGCCTGTCGGATTTAGGATATATGCACTACATGAAAAGTAAGGTTTAAACGTAAAGGTCTTTTCACACCTAGACAAATATTTGGTGCAGAAATTCACTGCTATATGCATTTTAAAAGTGTCACATTTAGCTTTGTATGGTGCAATACCATGAGTGAATTAAGTGTTGGTTACACTAGACTTTGAGCATGCTAAACTTCTTGAAATGGTTGTGATATGACATCATACTCTGTAGTGTCTTTAAAAAAATAAAAAAAAAATCAGCATATAATCAATAATAAATACTAAATTAAAAAATATACGCTCTACTTCACCTTCGTGCAATGCTGCAAACCTGTAGCTTTAAAGTTGGTGCTCTTTTAATTCTGCTAAGAGGTCACTTGACGTATTGATCTTCTGTTAGACACACATTCAAACTTGAATTTTGGAAAGCAGCCTAATGCAAAACTTCTTCACATGAGCTTGCATTTCTAGTCTTCAGCATTCTGGAATTTCACATAGGGTATTACCCACAAATGTTCCCATACAAATTTCACAGCTGGTTTAAATTTGAATTTTTAACATGCAAATTCACAGTGTTTACCAATATAAAGCTGCTGGGTTTCAAGTGACCTCTGAGTAAATGGTGCTTCATGCATTGCGAAACTATTGACAATGGACAGTGTCTGCAAAATTTCACAAAAATATGACTGTGCCTTAATTTGCATGAGCGGCTGTTAGTACAGTATCTGTTCAGATCAACACAGACATTTGCATGCTGTCGGAGCAAATAAATAAATAAATTAATTAATTAAAAAATGTATTCTAAAATATAATTATTAATTATGGAGAATGTTGAAAAAGTGTTCTCTCTTTTCAAACGCACTGCGAAAAACACTGGCCAGCCATTAAGATGTGTGTTTTTGTCACATGCGGAGATGCTGCTGTTACATAAAATTTCAACTTAGTGGCGCTCACTAACAAACTATTTTGGTAATTGACAGTGAATAGCAGAATCTCGAAATTCAGTTCACATTTCTTTCAATTCATGTTTATTTGTATAATGTGTTTCATGATACACATCGTTGCAATGCAGCTTCACAGAAAAATTATGTTTCTACATTGCAGTTAAGAGCAATTTATCAGTGGTGACTATGTCAAAGTGATATCCATATGGCAGAGATGTACAGTTCTTTAATTCATGCAGTTAGTTAATGACATGCATTCAAACAGATGGTGAACATGATTAACAACAATGATTATATGTTGTGTTTAGTAATGTAAGGACAATGTGGTAGTTTTGTATATCGGTTCAAGGGATTCCCATCTTGTGGCAGAAACAGAAAAGCAGATAGAGAATAATTAGCATAGCTGCTGTTCATAACATTTCAAGCAAGGAATGATAATATACATTTGATTAGATATAACTGGAGTATAGGTTATTAGATGAATTATGTAAATGTTTGGCTTAAGAAATGTGTCTTTACTCTACATTTAAACAGAGAGAGTGTATCTGAGCCCCGAACAATATCAGCAAGGCTGTTCCAGAGTTTAGGAGCCAAATGCGAAAAGACTTTCTTAATCAAAATTAATTGAAGAAATTTATTGGTCATCCAATCTTTTATATCTTTAATAAACTCTATTAGACAATTTAGAAATTTAATTTGGTCTTGTTGAAATATATAGTTGAGTATCATCAGCATAACAATTTAAACTAATCTTTCTACTATTTTCTAATAATATTAACAAAGGGCAGCAAAAAGCAGAGGGCCTAAGACAGATACTTGCGGCACTCCATACTTTACTGGCATTAACTGAGATGATTCCCCATTTTAAAAAAAGTGGTAATGGTCAGACAGGTAGGGATCTAAACAAGCTCTTGCCTGATCCGAATACTGATAGTTTATTGTATTCCAGCACTCTATTTCAGCAGTAATCACTGATCTATAGTGTTGTATATTGCACACGTCACTGTACACTAAGGACAGGAAATACAGTACCCCGACGCATTAAGAGATTGTAGGCAGAGACTTGTGTGAGCATTGCTCTAAGTATGCAATGCAGTCATTCTGTATGTCATGAACAGTCTCATGTGTGCGTAGTTTACCTGGCGTCTTCTAGTTTACATGCCCGAGATGGCACACAGACAAAAATCCTGTCATCCCTTGATACCCCATGGCCCGCCTCCGCACCCTAAATTTTGGCTAGGAAATTTACCAGTTCACAACTGAGCCACTAGCACCTACAACGTTTCAAAAATGTTAGACATAAACGGAAGATTTGAAATTGCTCTGTAATTTGCCAGTGCTCTCTTATAAATACTTTTTTACTTATTTTCTTTTCCATGACAAGTGGGTGTCAGAAGCAAAAAAAAGTTGCACACTGCTTTGTGTACCAGAGTAACTTTACTGAACATAAATTTACTGTATGTTCGTGTAAGGAGTTTTCTTGATTTCCAAATGTGCCATCTACTGTCAGAGTGACATAAGATTTTCATTCAGCCTATCATTTTTCATGAAGGTGTGCAGAGGCCTTAAAGGGGTCATATGATGTTGCTAAAAAGAACATTATTTTGTGTATTTGGTGTAATGAAATGTGTTTATGCGGTTTAAGGTTAAAAAAACACATTATTTTCCACATACTGTACATTATTGTTTCTCCTCTAGGCCCGCCTTTCTGAAACGCGTCAATTTTACAAAGCTCATCGGTCTGAAAAGCGAGGTGTGCTCTGATTGGCCGGCTATCCAGTGCGTTGTGATTGGCCAAATAATGTGATGGAAATGTTACGCCCCTTACCATACTGTGATGCCCTGTCCGGCCGGAGCAACGAGACAAAAACATTAAAAGCCATTATAAACAAGGCATTTGTTGCATCCAGTGGGGACATAATTATGGATTATAATGACTTATACTGTCTTTTTACACGTTGCGTTGCATCACGCCGCGTAAACATAAAACCATGTCTGCATTTGTGATCAGAGAAATGACAAACAACAAGTGCTACTCTACACTGCCCAAAACTCACGTTTGAATCGTCAGTGGCAAATTCTTTAAATATAAAAAACTTATTTACAGTCTGTGAGTCAGAACAGCCGGCATTGTAGTCTACTCTACCAGGATCAGGAAACAGTCTCCATAAAATGTGCTGCACACAAATTAATATTTGGGTTGAACGGTTCTGGAACAGTGTTGTTTTAAAAATTTTTTACAACTTAACCACTGATTTCTAGTCGTGTCCTCTTTTGGAAGACCAAACAAAGTAGTTTCGCTTTCACAACGAAACACATGGAGGAGAGACTGTGAGCGGACGAGGACGGAGGGCTAGAGTGAGCAGAGGCGGGGGGGTTTGAGAACGGCGCAGCCGGCGGATTCGACGAAGGAGCGTCTGGCGGGCTTGCAGCAACCACATGTGACGACCCCGGGCTGGACTCCTGTTTTCCTCAGCGACCAGCAAGGATCAGCTCTAGGCATGACGAAGTGATATCGTCCTCTTTTGGAAGGCCAAACAAAGTAGTTTCGCTTTCACAATGAAACGCACAGCGCCTTCACGACATGGCGGCAGCGGCAACAACAATACTACAGCGAGAATAAAAAAGTTACGCGTTCTTTCTTTGTGTGAACATTTGGGCCGCGTTATGCAAATCTTCCCACATCGTGTAGGTATGTGGGGGCGTGTTAGAATGAGCCGTTTTAGGTAGGCGTGGTTGACTCAACTTTTATAAAGAATATCTCTTTGGATTTGAGACTTTAGTCTTTGCAACTTTACAGATCTTCTTTATGCACCAAGAGCTTGTAACACTCATCATATGACCCCTTTAAATGTGACTGTTTCTCTCCTCACAGGAAGAGGATATGCCAGAAGAAGTGAACATTGACGAGCTACTAGATCTACAAAGTGATGAAGAAAGGACGCAGAAGCTTAAGGTATCTGCTTCTGAAACTACTGATGAGGGAAAAACCTATGGTCACCAGTATGTGGTTTATTTAATTAGTTTAATGGAACAGTTCCCCCTGAAATATGAATAATATGGACTACTTTTATGAGCAATTTCTTCTTCTTCTTAAATTTCTTCTTTTGTTTTCCACATAAGATCGAAACCCATAGGGTTTTAGAAAAAAATGAATATATTTACAGAGCTATTCCTTTAACTAGCAAGATCTCTTTGGTTGCAAGAACAGAATCAAACCAACATTAACCATCCAATCATTAAAAATAAATTTTTCAGCAGGGACATGATCTGTGTCATGCTCTTTATTAAATCTCTCTATTTCTGTTTATTGTAGGACATTCTTCATACCTGTGGAAACAACACAGAAGTATGTCCCCTACCTCCCTTTTCTCTTCCTCCCTTCTGCTAATCATATGTTATAATTCTATCACACAATTTCCACACATAGCTTTAGTGTTTTATCTTTAACGAAATAACCCCCTGCAAGTGTTTAAGTTTATTGTAGACATAAAATGACTCACTGTCACAATGCAGGAAATAGTGAGTGTTAATGAATAGACACAATTCTTTGTCAAAACATGTTTTGGTTATGGGATAATACCCAGAAAAATAAAATATTTTTACTCAATGCTTTCTATAGCCAGAGGGTGTAGTTACAACAACCACCAGTAGGAGCTAAATGAGACATGCTAACCAGCTAACACCTCTAGATCTGGGCTACAACCATTGCATCGTCCTTTGCTGCCCTCTGTTGACAAAATTGGAGAAGTTTATATTGACATGTCGATACTTTTAAAAGCGATTCAGGTCTTATTTTTATAAGTTGCGTTGTTTTCAGTCAGATACTGACATATTTCATCATGTCTTTAAAGATTCTTCTCTGATGGTGTGCTTTTCTCCATGTCTTCATCAGGTCTTCATCACAGAATTGGTGAATAAACTTCATGGTTTGCAGAAACAAGAAGATCTTCACAACAATGGGATTGAACATCCCCAGCTTCACATCTTCCCTGATTGCCAGGGCTCTCCTGACACTGAGAGAAATTGAGCACCTGCTCAAACATCTACATCTCTTCAGTCTCCTGTATTAAAAACGCTTCATATCAACGCATCAGCAGCACATGTTGCTGTCTCTAATTTGTCAAGTAACAAAAAAAGAAAAGAAAGAAAAACCCTATAAACATATTTATGTAAAAATCTTGAGTGACTAACCACTGCATGGACCTATGACAAGTTGTCTTTATAATTTTTTAATTTTAAACAATTATAAATGTGTCTGTAATGGTTTGTTACTGTAGAAGTGATTTCACATAATGAACGTGTATTTGTTTATTTAAATAATTATTTCTACCTGATCCCTTAAAATTGCTTTCATTGGTATAGCCCAATATAGTCAGGTTTATTTGGTAATATAAAAAAAACTTATTTGGCTTTAATAAATAGTTAATTTAGTGAATGTTTAGGTCACCTGAGAAAACAATATGTTCAGTGCATAACAGCCATTTTAAAGAGTTTTTCCTTTGAAAGACTGACCCATGTAAAGGATTTTTCTCATGAAATTTGATTTTTTTTTAATATTTTGCTGAACCAACGAGTTTTTCCACAAATGGACCAAAGATTTTTGCAAGGTGCTTTTTCGATTTCAAATCAGTTACAGTAATTCCCTGTTGTGTTGTTTATGTATGTGGTTGGATTTTGCAGGATTAAATAATTTTTCAGGAAAAAGTATATCAGTGCTGAATTTAATATGCTTCATTAAATTAAAACTGACAGCTTAAGCTTTTTCCCAGTAGAAATGAAGGCTGATTTGTGACAAAATAATAAGGTATTGTTAATATGTTTGCTGCTACTATATGAACTACTCAAGCTGGTCAAATGTATTGTATGTTTGAAGAAGACTCCACATTTTGAATTAATTCTTGAGTTTTCCTCGTCTAGCTCTGTATTTAGTTTGTATAATTCACCAGTATGTTTGTTTGTACAGTGGCAGAGTGGCAGAATTTTCTTTTGCCAAGCTTTTTTTTTTTCCTTGCTTGTTTTCCTTGCTTGTTTTATTTTGTATACATAATGATGTGAAACTGAGCAAAAAAATAATAATGGGCTATTTATCTTTTGGTATCCCTTCATTTTAAATGAAACAAAAACACTCCAGCTAAAGAACACAGAAATAAATAATGCTGTATACAACCCGTTATACCTTTGTGAAATAAAATAATTATAAATCTACTGTATGTCTTCTGTTAATTATTATTATTATGTTTACTAAAGTACTTATTATGCATAAATGTAAATAGTTTTGTGCTTGTATTTGATTTTGATTTTCTACCTTTTACTTTTACACCCATAATCAAATTTAAATAATGACAGATTTACGAGTTTGTGTTTTTTTCTTTACGATAAATTAAGAAATTTCAGGATAAATTATGGATATATCTATCTAACAAAAGATGTTAAGCTATCCTGTAAAAAAATCTTCTCACCTTCTGAAAAAGACAGCAGAGGGCAGTAATGCATCGGTGCATAACAAGGATCTGTTTTATGATATTTTGGTTACACAAGCTATTGTATATGTTAATGTATAACATAAATGTGTTTCACTTGACTTACAAACCATTTACTATTAAAAATCAGCACAGAAGATGTTTTATCATTTAATATTTTCACTGTGATAGTTTCATTCACGGACATTGGCATTCAGTTGCAGCTCTTATTCAGCTTTCATAAACAACTAGTCAGCCAATCAATCAGCAGTATTGCTTGTTGAAAGATGGAAACACATGAATGGCAGTTTTAAACTCTGTACAAAGTTAACATTTTGTAAACACATGCTATATCAGAAGCATACCATGTCGACGGTGAGGCCTGTCAACAAAGGGATAAAAGAAACCAAAAGAAACATTGCTTTTCAGATAGAGCAGTGCAAATTCTTTCAAGCAGCAAAGTCATGCTTGTTCCTATGATGTAAACAACATGAATAGCACTGATTACCACAGTGCTGATCAAAGCCTCTATAGATCCGTGGGTCTAATACAATGCCGAGTCTTGCTGTAAGAAAACAAACAAACTACCCCACGCAGAGACGGTGCAGGTGCACTCATTGACCCGGGCACAGCAACCCGGCAAGTCTGCCCTGCTTTTTTCAACCCATAAACACCTTCAGATGTGTTAGGACGTTTAGCATCAACAAACACTCTCCAGACAAAAGCCGAGCAGGACAGTGGACTCCTACACACTCAGATCCACTTCCCTCACACCACACACCAATGATGACCAATCATGTTAGTCAAAAGTACACATATCCATGCAAGTCAATAAAGAAATAAACAGAAAACTACTGTACTGCATCCACGCCTCCCAGAGTAATCAATGGAGCCATAGTGCCCATGATCCCAGAGGCCCAAGAGGTGGTGGGGGAAGCTCGGAGCTGGTGGAAAGGAAAGGGGATGGCCGGCTTCCTGAGGAAAAAGCATCATCTTTTGCACTCCAAAACAACTCAGGAAGTGACCATAGGTAGCCCCGGGCTTCGGACGCACTTTCAGTTGGACGGCAGCACATGTATAGTTAGTTACTCTCTGAGTTGGACACTTACAGTCACTGCCTGACAAACTAACACACAAACACATACACATACACCGATACAGAACCTCTGGGACACTGGGATGTCCCTGCTCTGAGTCTTCTAGGGATTTACCATCGCTTCACTGTCAAACAAGGTAAGAAGAACATTTTTCTGGTTTGACAGGGCTTTCTGACTTTTCATAGGGTCAAAATTGCTGAAATGACAAGTGGAGGCAGGGTTTGTACTTTAATAATAGTAGTTTAAATGTCATGGGGTTCAGCTATTTCTCTTGGGTGCAGAAGGTTATTCTGATGTTGTGGTGAGCTGAGTGGATGTTGTGTAGGTCTCGATGCCAATGATATGCCAAGTATACTTCCGTCTTCATACTTTTTGTACACTTCTTGTATATACAAAACTGGAAAGCGGTTTTGATCTTTATGATTGTGGAATATGACTAAGTACATCTTGATTTATTTAGCATCGTCTATGTTATGATGTTCACATGTGTCGGGTACTGATTCTTATGAAATCACTTTCTCTGGACATCTCGTCTCAAAACAGTGGACAGAAATCAAAGATAGAGGTCTTTGTAATCAGCTGGGTTTCAACTAGTTTCACTTCAGATTTGGCTTTGAACATCAAGTGGGGACCTAACTGATACTAAAAATGTTAAACAACAACAACAACAACAAAAATCCCCAAAATCAAACTGTCAAAATGTTTTCATGTTACCTTGAATTGCATAGGCCTAACAATGTGCAAAATTAATTTGCATTTAAATGACACGGAAAGCCGTGTTTTTGTTTTTCTTAAATAAACAACAAAAGAAGTATGAATTTATTTGAATAATAAGTGAATTGTTTTTTAGTTTAGTCTGGCTTATATATTCTTTGACCTTGTGTAGTTTTGTTCTCTTTTGAGGATTTGTGTGTTTGTTTGTTTCCACAAAGGCATCTGCCTTATTTGACTAGTTTCTGCCAGTTCACAAATGAATATGCCATAGAACAGTGGTTCTCACTTGGGGGCCGGGCCCACTAGGGGGCATCAGCAAACTTCCAGGTAATATTATGTAATATGACCAAAATTATTTAAATTACATCATCTTAATTAAAATGATAAAAACACAACACAACACAGAACATCATACTGTCATAATATTTTTATTTAACATTCATTATATAACAAAACCAGATTAAAAAAATGTAATATAAGTTGAGAGAAGAAAAACAAAAGCTGTCCATTTCACAAAGTGCTTATATATAACATGTGTATAACATGTACAACTAATGTGTACCATCAAGATTGACTTTTTGAAAGGATAATTAATGCCCCAGCGACAGCTTTTGAACTTTTTTTCGGAGCATGTTCAAGTGAGTGAAAACAACACCTGTGCCAAGAGTAAACAGACATTGCTGACGATAGAATACATGTACAGCAATAACATGACAACCATAAAACCCTGGGAGAGACAAAGCCATGCCATAATCAATCTTTCCTCAAATGCTGACTGATATCTTCCCCCACAAACCTCTTAAATTAGCTTCAACCTGACCCGCTCAATGTAAAAGGTTACACTTGTGACGTCCATCCAGTCCATTCCCGCTTGCAGATGCCCCCACTACAGCGAAGCAGAATCAGGATGCTACCAGCTAAAATGGGCCCCATAAAGAATAACCCCTTTTCCTCTGCTGGCATCCACCACACTGGAGCGTATCAGTAAGGCTGCGGCTGATTGCTCGCTGTGGTCAGGGCTGCTGTTCTAGTGGTATGATATAGAGCACTTCTCTCAGCACAGATGCAGAGGGCTTTTCCTGTGGTCCATATGGAGCACCATTGCAGGATGCAGGCAGGCTCTGATTGGACCATACCCGCTGACCCTTCACTAAGGTGCCAGCAAGAAGTTGCACAATAGTGGTGACAAACAGGGATGTGACTGTGAGCACACTACTTTGGGAGAGAAACCAAGAATAGTGTGTTGTACTGTAATCACAGTAGGACTTTACATTCAGCAATGAACAGAGATTTGAGCCCCTTTTAAAAACAGTTGTAGTGTCTTTATTTAAACACATTTTAAAATAATGTAAATGAATAATTATAATAGTTTTCATATTTATAACTTATTGGGAAAATAATAAAATGTATGTGTCATTAAATACACAGATTTTTGCAGCTTTGAAAAGATTGGAAACTATGCAATTAAAATCAGTTTTAACATACTTATAATTAGTATTAATTTAATATTTAAATTTTTGTAATGTAAACGTACTTCAAGTTAAAATAAATTACTAAATAATAACTGTACATTAATGATGCAAAAAATGACACAGAAATTATTATAACACAGTGGTTAATCTATATAATAAATATTAAAAATGTTAATTAAAGAAAAAATAATAGGAGATAAAATAATAAAGATATATAATAGAATACATATAAAAATTAAAATTTTTAAAACATTATACTTTATAATATTTATAATATTGTATTGTTAACGTATTATGGGCCATTATAAATTATATTTTCTAATGAAATAAATACTTTATAATCTGCTACTTTTTAAAATAATAAATAAATAAAATAAAAAAAAAAAAAAATATAAAAAAAAAATTAAATATTTACACATAATTTATAATTAATTCGATTTTTTACCAGTATCTATGGGTCTTTATAAATGATATATAAACATGTGATATTAGATTTTAGAAAGAGGATCCCTCACAAAGGGATCATAATGTTTGGTCAAACAAACATTTTACAAAAATAAATCTGAAAAACACAAAATATTGCTAAAGCACATCAAATAAAACATGGGCTGTTGAGAAATATTTGAAACATCGCCAAGGTGAACATAGTAGGCAGAACAGGAGCAAAGGATGCACCAACAAACACACAACAATGACAAAGTTAATGTTATGTGGTGTTATTTCCTGCTCCCCAAGCCAAGAATTCACCCCAGTTTGCAGCTTCTCTTTATACAGTGCCTCTTTATTTAGTTCTCGTCTTAGATGTGGCGCCAATTGTGGTTTCCTGATGTGCGTTTTGCTCCCTGATAATCAACAGGAACAAGTATGTGATGTCCTTGTTCGGTTTCAACTGAAAAATATAGCATGCACTTATAATTGATTAGCAGGGAGGTCAAGGTGGACATGAGAAAGTGCATCCAGAAGATAAGTGAGTAGCTGCAAAAGCAAAAAAAAAAAAAAGAAGAAAGATGCTTGACCTTTTTGAAGCCTGAATGTACAGTATGTAAATCAATTCCCCCATTTAAGCAGCCCAACTGGTCAACGCTCTTGTTTTTGAAAAAGAAATACGAGTTAAATAGCCATGCCAAGTTTTTGACCTCTACGAATGTCCCTGAGATTCATTGGAGGCGTGACATGGCAATCCTTTGTTTATGCATCAGCGAATAAGCTATTCTGTACTGTTCATCATATTGTTGAAGGAAACAGATTTCATAATACTTATATGGGCTGACAAGATGCTTAAGAAAACAAGTGTTTGGAGAAGCTCACACTCCTCCAACATGCTTAGTTTCTTTTATTCAGGCCTTGTTCAATTGCAATGTGCCCTCCATGATGCACGCCAGAGCCATTTCTTTATTCAGACAAAACTATACACATTGTCTGACTTCTTCTTGGCACGTGTGCTGCCTGATTGTTTTGTGAAATATAAAAATGTTAATCGAGAAAAAAAATATATATATAAGAGCTGTGAGGTTACAGATCAATTGTAATGCCCCTTGGCCCATTAAATAAACCCACATATACCTTTAAAGAACTTTTTTTAAATTAAGGATATCCTGAATACGTGTTATGTGTTAAATTCAAACTATTTAAACAAACACACATGTGCACACACACACACAGATTTGTTTTTGTGAAAAGTGGGGACATCCCATTGGCGTAATGGTTTTTCTACTGTACAAACTGTATTTTCTATTGCCCTACAACAACCATACCCCTAAACCTACCCCTTACAGGAAACTTTGTGCTATTTCATATTTTCAATACACTCCATTCTGTGTTATTTATAAGTGTTTTGAAAAGTGGGGACATGGGGTAATGTCCTGAAAAGTCACCTTCTCCATACCTTTGTCATTATACAAATTGATGTCCTCATTTGTCACAAAAATGCGCACACACACACACACACTCATGTTGGTTTTTATGGTTTATGAGGACTCTCCATAAGCGTAATGGTTTTTATACTGTACAAACAGTATTTGCTGATTGCCCTCACCGAAACCTACCCCTTACAGGAACTTCTGCTTTTTGATTTCAATTTACGGTCCCCACCGTGACATGAGTCCCCATGAGTCTGTGTGTATTAAGGTTTAAGTCCCCACCAGGATATATAAAACAGTACACACACACACACACACACAAATCAATGTGAAAATGACACTGAAACACTTTTGGAGAACCTGTAGTTTTAATGTACATTTTTTTATGTAAATGTTCTAAATATATTTAAAACAACAACAACAAAATTACGTAATAGTATAATTTTAAAATTATAACAAAAAATTCTCAAAGCCATTTTGAATTAATAATTTTAATTTTGATAATTTCAATGTAATTGAAAATATAAAGGTGGATTAATACTATTAAATTTCTTGTACCTTATCTTAAATGATGAATAAAATATTATAGATTGATTTTAGTTCATTTCATTTCTTTATTTTCTTTATTTATTTTTATGTATTTTGTTTAAATACATTTAGCAGTTTATCTGCTCTTGTGTGCTTGCGGCTGAATGTGCGTTTTCTCGTAGTCCAGCCCACGAACTACAAGTAAAAGTCCTGACAGCGCAGCTTCATATCACTTGCTCTGGTTTACGCTGCTGGCGTAGGTGACGTTCCTCGATTTGAATTAATATCTCATTATTTCAGTCAAATATTTTCACTTCTGGTTCCTGACATGAAGACCGATCGACATGGACTCTGTAAGTTTTTATTTCCCGTTTGTTATTATAAAGTGCTACATTTCACTGGACCTGTAGAGTTTACTGTAATAAGCTCTCGTGTAATTTGTAACCATGTTAAACTCTGTGAAGACTTTACCGCCTGTAATAACGCTGCAGTTTATTGTTTATAACTCTGGATTTGATCAGAACTGTGTTAAATGAATGAAATATTGGGGTATTTTATTACTAGGCTATGTTGAATATTTATTTAAAAATAGGTGAATTAGAGGGGGTAAAGGAGGCGTAAAGCTTATAAATATACTACAAAATATAATATTTTATTTTGATCTTTTCTGTTTGAGTCAGTTTTTTTTTTGAGTGAAACTAATACATCTCGAACATATGAACTAAACTGAATACAGTGTCAATAGTTATTACTGTCCTTGCTGTCCTTCTACTCAATCCTCATTTACACATCTTTTTTTTTTGCAACCTTGTCACATGACAATGCAAAAAAAAAAAAAATAGTTTGGCTGAATTTTAAACTAGCTGACTTAATGCTTTTCTCTTCCTGCTTATTAAGTAAAATCTTTAGCCTTCCCGTTTTTAAAAAAGAAAGATTCCATCCTCATTCACAGAAAATCTTGTAAGGTCATCTAACATTGTTCTCCTGGTGTACAGTTAAAGATTTACTCCCAAGGGAAAGATAATGTGTCCTGGAAAAGCACAAGCCTTTATAGCAGGGCATATTCCAATGTCAAGATGGACGACTAAGATTTGCTAATGTTGGTTGCGTCAAAACAAGTAATCTGACCTTGTGGTACCCATATAATACTGTGCTTGTTTGAGTTCATCTGTAATATAATGGTGATGAATGATGGCATGAGGGAGCCTTTTAACACTTCCATCCTCAATCACTTTCATGGCTTCAATGACACGCAAACTAAAATCTGTCTATCTATCTATCTATTTATCTATCTATCCTATCTATCTATCTATCTATCTATCTATCTATCTATCTAAACAGTAATATTGCTCAATATATATCTTACATTCAACCAGATCTAATGGGTTTTTTTCCCAGTTAAAACACATATAATCAGTTCTCTAAATTTCACTGGACCTGTTTGAGATCACATGAGTGCATTACCCCATGACTTCAGGAGCATTGAAACTTCACCTTGAAGAAAGTCATTGGGAGGTTGTCTTTGGCTCTCTCCAACATTCCAGTGCTTTTCCTTTAACCAGAGCCTGAAACCCAAAGCTATAACAGAAGCAGTGCCTCTGCCTGTCACATATTAAGACCAGTCCTCCCTCTGTTTGAGTGTAACTCACTGCCCAATGTGCCCATCCCTGCTATAGACTTTGAACCGTACTGACACTGCATTCTGTGGTTACGCATAATTTTGAAATGGTAGATGCAGATGAGGAGGATTATGGTGCATACAGAGTGAGACTAAGCTTATGTGTCTTAGATTTCACAAGATTTTGGTATTTTGGCATCCTCCAGAAACCATCTTTGACACTAATCAAAAAGTACAAACAAGAATATAGTTTTTCCAGGGGGGAAAAATCTGTAAAAATGCAGTAAAAAAAACATTAATTGGTCAACTGTTACTTACCACACACAGTGAAAAACTGTAAATGGTTGAAAGTGTAAGTTCAACGATTTTCAACCAGCTTTGTATTTTTAGTGTCTGTAGTATAAGTAAATTAACAATGTGTATTTTTTCCGTCTACTGAAGTCTCAAAACGGGTCATCCGGCAGACTTTTGACAGCTTTAGGGTTTTTGTGAAAACCACAGATCATAATTCTGAACTTTTGTATCCCTGTTCATGGAGAGTCTGATTGAGCCCAGTGCATTAAGGTCATTGAAGTTTTCCTACCTTTTTTCACCACAGTCCTTTTTTCTCTGTTTTCTTTAGTTATGTAGCACTGATTAAAAAATATATATATAATGTTTCTACTGCATAGACAGATGATTTTTATTACAACCCCATCTTGTCAGCGGTGAATTACTCCTTTAGTATCACATTATATGTAATTGTACTGTAAAATACTATCAAATTGATTGTTTAGCAAATAATATGAGTATAATTTACTTTGAAAAATGGTAAAAAGGCATTCCCTCAAGTCCCTGTGTGACACGTCACATTTTATTATTATTTTTAAAAATTCTGTAATCAGTAATGTACATTATCTTTTTAGTTAATGTTCATTGCATTATTATATATTTAATATCTAGTCTTTGTCTGTTGTAAAAATAGATAGGCACCAAGATGCCGTCCCATAATACCTGAAACATTGTCACTGTATTTCTATAGTGAATTTCTGACAATCACAGCTGCCAGTTTAACAAGATATTTTTACAGTGACATATTACTTTTCTGATTTCTCCTTGAATTTATCCAGTTATCCACTTATTAGAGAATGCCACTGCCATTGGCTGTAATGCAGGGGGACCTGTCCCTTTTGTCCCCTACCTGAATGAGACAGGAAGAGGAGTTGGTCTGGGAAAGCGGTAGTATGGCTTTTATATCTCACCCAATGATCTAACCCGACGTTCCATATTGGCTCCACTGTAAGGTTTATAATTAGAGCTGGAATTTCAGAGATTTTTTTGAGAGAGGATGATGATCTGCAATGGAACTTCTTATTAACTCATTAACTTAACTTGTAAATCCCCTGTTAAACAGTTTAAGCATAAATGAACACTTGAGCGGTTGCCTAACTTACTTTCTCCTCATTCACTGCATTTGCTATGTAAATTGCCTTCTTGTTTAATAATTAAATCCCACTGGTGATTCAATGATCAAGTGACAAGTCAGGTTAAAAAATGAAACATCTCTCATCATTACTAACCTCATGCCATTCTAAACCTGTGTGACTTTCTTTCTTCTGTAAAACACAAATATTTCAGTGTTTTTTGTGCATACAATGAAAGTCAATGGAGTCCGATGTTGTTTCCCCACTGACTTTTATTATATCGACAAGAACAGATGAAACATTCTGCGAAATATCTTGTTGGCCACTTTCAGTATGTTCATGGCCTAACTCACGTCTTCCAGTGTGAATGATCATGAAAGATAAGCCCTGAATGGTAGGTGACCCATATGGAAAAATCATGCAGACATAATTATTTAAAAGAGGTAGGAAGCCACAAACAATAGACCCTCTCTAGGAATTTAAGGCTTGTTGGCTGTTACACACTGAAATTAGTCTCCAAGCTACTGCATGGAAGATGACTTTGATCTCAGAAACATGTCGGTAATAAAATTTTTCTTTTTTGTTTACTGAGCTATTGTTAAAATGGCAGAATGTAGTTTTTATCGCGAGGAAGCCAGGTAGACGGCTGTTAACCCAAAGCTAATCATTCATTAAGAATCGGCCCACTCGTATACACACACACACACATACACAAATTAGCAAACCGGAAGTTATTCAGCGCTGTTCCTATCCGCTTTTGTCATCAGCCATAATTATCTAAGAGGGCTATTCTAGCCTTTGAAAGAGGCAAACATGTTTTCTTGAAATAGACTCGGTTCATCAAGTTGAAGTCTCCTTTTGTTTATTTATGTAAGATTACGATAAGATTTTGTATATTCAGGCATAACACTGGGTTGTATCGTGATATAAAGTGTCAGATGTAAGTTTTGGGTGGATTGTTCTAGCCAGAATAAGGTTGTTCTCATTCTGAGGGCTGTATGTCTTATTTTACTTCCATTTGAGTATAAAATACTTTTATCACCTTGCTACTGTAGGCAGGCCCGCACACATCAAAAGTTTTTAGGTTAACCAAAACAGGTGTGGGCTTGCTTGATTCTACCCATCATAAAATCATTAATCTTTCATATAAAACTGTCAGATCTGTTATCTCTGTTATGTAATACTGTTTGCTATGCTGATATTGTGTTGATATTGAAAGTTGAATAAAACTTTTTGTGTCAACAACAAGAAAATAACAAACGTTTTTAAAAAATCTAGGTTAAATTATTTTGAAATATTATTATAATTTAAAATAGTTGTTTTCTGTTAGAATATATTTTAGAATGTAATTTATTCCTTTGATGGCAATGCTGAATTTTCAGCAGCCATTACTGCAGTAATTTAACAATTTTACAAAACAAAACATAAACATTTGTCTTTACTGATCCTTTTTTTTTTGTAATAATTTTGTGTTCTTGCTGAATAGAGAAGTATTAATTTATTTGTACAAAAAAAAGTAAGTGTCAAACTACTTTACTGTATTTTTTAAATAAATTCATAGATGATAAACCATTTACCCACATATCAGACACAACTGAAATCTACTTTTTCACAAGATCGGCTTTCTTTATTTCTATGTGCATTGTACTATGTAATTTCAGCTGTGTTGTAAACTGGAAAGAACCAAGGAATGTTTTCATAAAAAGTGAAAGTTCATAGCAGCATCATGGATGAATGCCAGTGCACTGGCATGTGTGGTAGTAATTTCCTGACGATTGCATCTGTAATGGATGCACAGCTCCTACTGGTAGTGGTGATGCTGATAGATATGCATTTAACTGTTTTATCTCTCTTACAGCATATATCCTCCCAGCACAACCATGCCAGTCCTTAAGAACCTCCCGTCTCGACTGAAGGGAGGCAGGTTTAGCGTGGATTTGTCGACTACACGTAGCGAGTTTATTCTCAGAAAAATGAGTCTTAACCTCAATCCATTTGAGGAGCCTGGCTCAGATGAAGACTGGCCCAGAAGCAATGGAGGCTCACTTCTGGATGGGCGTGTGCCCCGGGACAGAAACCCGTTTGAGGATGAGGAAGATGAAAATGAGGCTAATGAGGTGCGGCGTGGAGGATCAGGGAAGGGAAGCTCCATCAAAGGCACCCTGGAACGCATTAAAGGAGTCTCTCCCCTCAAGACCCTGGGCAAACTGGGCAAGAACTTGCGCATGTCTGGCAGGAGCAAAGGAAAGGACACCCCCTCCCCACAGGGCTCTATAGGTTCAGCCTCACCCATGCAGAGGAAGAAGAAGGGCAGACGGAGTTCAGAAGGGAGCTTGCTAAGGTATTATGGGCTGCAAAAAATTTAACAGTTCCAATTCCTCTTAAATGATTCCTTAATGGTTGATTAATGAGTTCATTACTTCAAGGTGTTTCTACACAAACTTTTTGGGAGTGGCAAAAATGCAGTCCAATAATTGACCTAATTAAAGGGATAGTTCACTCAAAAATGAAAATCCAAGAAGGTCATAAAAGCATTGTATAGCAAATTTATATGAATCAAGTGTCTTAATCAAGTCAGGTTTACCGGAGTTTTGACAGTGTTTAACAAAGTCTTATGGGTTGGAGTGAAGTGTGACATGGGGGAGTAAACTGATGACAGGATGCAAATTTTGGGTTGGTGAACTATCACTTTAACGAGATAATACATTACACAAAACACCACCCACAAATATATATATAGTATATAAATAAGCTTCTATTATAGATAAACAAATGAAAATGTGTAATATTAATGTATTTAATATTTTTTATAAAATACTATACTGCCATTGAGCACTGCAAATGACGTAATCAAGTCAGTCTCCCTACACTACTTGAGTATTTATGAATATATAGGGATATTTTGCAATAAATGTAAAATATATTAATTCTGTATATATTATCGGTAACTTTAAAGCAATACTTTTATATTCCTCCAACTTTTCTCAAGTTAATCTTAATGTATTCAAAGGGGACTAAGCGGTGAATGTCGTATATACTAGAATAAAAATAACAAAGGCCGTAGCGGTATGTTTAATTAAAACATGTCCACTAGCTGACCAGATTGTTATAAATTAAAGCAGAAAATTAAATATATGGTAAGAATACCGTTGACAATCAGCAGCATAAAGAGCTGTTTTGTTCAGCTAAGAACAGGTGGAAGTGGATGACACCAGAAGCTGGACACATTTAGCTTGCAAATATGTTAGGAAGGTGGATAGCAAATAACTACATAGACTAAAGAAACTTTACCAAGAATCAGAAGTTCATTTCCTAGCTGTTCTTTCTCATTTGTCAGGTTTGTGTTCTTGAGTATTAGCTGGTTTCTCTCACTGGTCACATTTTCATTCTTGGATATTAACTGTTGTCTCTCTTGAGTGAATGTGACACACAGCACTATGACTGCAGTCAGCAAAAGAACACACAGCAGCACCAAACACACTGCAGCTGCTCTGTAGTTCCTGATCTTCACACAATAACTTTCTGAAGATTAACAAACATGCTGTTATTCTCTTATCTACATAACATAGCACACATCAAACGAAAGCATGAAAACTGAGTGAATTATTACTCTCAGTACCTGTGAGTTCAGATGAGTTTCCTTGTGTTGAGTCTTTTCCAATTTTACCTCTTATAACGTCATTTGCATAGATATTATCAGTGCTTTTCCCATCTTTTCTTTACATCTTCTCAGTTTTTCTATATTCTGTACAATATTTTCAGACAGTTTTGGTGTTGGCAAGATGCTGACAAACTAAGGCTAGTGTCTCTCCTGGAGTGGACTATGTTGTTTTCCTCATCTGTGTTTTTGTGGCCTGTATTTGTACAGAAAAGAACTGCAACTCACAGCAGAAGATTTGTTTGAAGATTTGGTTAATTTTAATGGGATTTAAATGCATATATTAAGACATAAGCACACAATCTTGTATTTTGTCTGTTTGTCCGATATTCCAGTAATGTTTTGCTTCAATTCAAGGTTTGAAATGTTGTGATTCACTTTGCAGCTGAATGGTTCATGACTTATAACTCTTCAACAAAAACTATTTTTAAAATCCCAATGGGAAAAATTAATTGGAAAAAAATACTGCAGCTGAAAAGTGGATGGCCACTAATGCACTCCATAGCGGTTCCCAGCACTAAGATGAGAAAGAAACGTAGTGGGATAAGTGGTTTAACTTGAATCCCAATGTTTTTTTATGTGCTGATTTATTGCAAATAGTAGGTAGGAGTGTTTGTAAAATGATTTTTTGCAGTTACATTTGTTGCCACTAGTAGAATAGACACACTGTTCTCAACACACTTCTCATCACCTTTCTTCTTTCTATAGAATGGCCGGAAAGTGCAAAGATCGCATGGAGAGCTTGACCAATGGTGATCTGTGCTCAGAAACTGATGCTGACTCTACCAGTCGCCGACTCTCATTCATGAAGATGGTGGGCAAGGGCAAGATTAAGAGGGAGTCCATGCAGGACCACTCATCTCAGGGGCCTGAGGAGGAGCCAGTGGAGGAGGTGCCAGAGGTCAAACCCAGGGAGCCACTTTCAGGTAATAAGCCAACTGAATATGAAGCTGTGCATTTGTAGAGTAACCATTCAGCAACTCATAGACTCATATTCCTCACAGTACATGCAGTTTGGCTATTTATTTAACAGTTGTTTTGTAATTGTTTGTTTCACTGTAATACAGTATTTATGAATATTCTTTTGAAGCCTAATTGTATTGCCCTTCTAGAAAATCTACAGACAGTCTTCATAGACTGTGATAGCATTAAACATGGGATTATTTGCAAATTAATTCAACTACAAATGTACAACTATCTTTAATGCTTGTTCCTAAACTTTTGACCACAGCTGTACTGTACCAGAGCTTGATTGTTTAGCTTGTCCTGCATGAGCATAGTACATGCCAGGCAGGAATTTGCACATGATTTCATGCTCAGGTTTCAGGCGTTTTACTGAAAGATAAGGAGAGATAAGGTTCAAAACCAGCAACAACTTGCAGGCTCTGTTGGTTAAAGAAAATAAGAATAAAGGATGGTAGTGAAGGATCAGATTGGGACCATCAACCTAGCAATACCAGTTGCTAGCATCGCAGGCCTGGACTGTTTTGCAAACATATCTAGTTGTTAGTGGTTGCTTGTGCATTTGTTAAACAGTCAACAGAGTTCATTGTGTATTCAACCTAGTAGAATTTAGTTTCAGCCCTGCTCTTACACAATTGCTCTTACATAATTACTCAGTAATTTTATGCAAGACTCTGATTAGCAGGTTCATGTGTGTTTGATTAGAGTTGGAACTAAATTTTGCAGAAAGATTTATAATCGGGAAACATGCCCATCAGAGCGGCATGCATTTTAGCTGATTTTTAAGACTTTTCTGCTGTTTTCACCATACGGGCTAAGGGACTGTCAAATTTAAAACCATCAATCTCTTCCCCTTGTGTAAATGCAGCATGGAACATGATAAAAGAGGAATCTGCGCAAAGGGGAACTGAATATGCCCCACAGTGTCATGTTTGGTCATGTCTTTGCTTTGTTTCAGCAGGGGGGGACAGGATTAGTGATTCTTGCTGCTTTGCATGTCGCAGCTGACACAGCAAAAAATCCCTTTTTATTTGTGTTTTTAGCCACATTATGTTGACGGGAAACCTTCTGGTGACAAGTCATGCGGGTTTCCAAGTTGTTCGTTCAGCAACTCTCAGCTGAAGAGACCACCAGAAACATAGACGTAATTTGGGTGAAGAGCATTTTTGTTCACATATTGATCAGATGCCATATTAACATTCCAATGGTGAACACGTTTTTCTTAGTTTAGTCTGCTTTTGTAGTTTCTTAAGTATTCCAGAAAAGTTCTTCTGTATGAGCTCAAATAATAGGCCTACTTCTCATTTATTTTGCAGACATAAGTGTTGTGACAAAAGAAAGCATTGCTCCATCCACCCAGCTGTTCTCAAGTGGCCCCACATTCCTGAGTGAATAATAAAGGCTTTAATTATTTAACTCACAGAGAGCCTTTTTGAAGAATGTTAACATCTTCACGATGCATTAAAAGAATATATGGGACATAGGTTAAATGAGTAAGTAACGCTTCAAATAACATGTAATTCCACACATGCCTCGGTCGCTTAACATGCAAGAAAATCCAGAAAATGGATCAAAGAACAGGACGTGAATGCTGTTCATGGAGGGTGTTTCAACTGTCAATTGTCAGTTCTGCTGCCAGATCAGATTTCACTTGAGTAGGAGTTAACAAAACATTATCAATGCCTTTACTTCCTGTGTCATTGCTTTACCAACCTTACTCCATAGCTCAACATATAACTGATATAATTATTTATATGAACTATTAAAATAAATATATGTACACACTACTGTTCAGTTTTGCATATCTATATATAGATATATATATATATATATATCATATATATATAGTCGTGGGGTGAATGAGAGCACAGACTCGGTACTGGTCGAAAGAGCCCCGGAGGGTGATTTATTTGCCCACACCCTGATCACACGTGCTTTGATGAATGGTGCTCGGTGCCCGTCTCACACTGGTGCTCGTACCCTGCAGAAGTGCCGTGGTGCAGATCCCTCTCCCATGGTGCCTTCAGAGTCTGTGAACAAGGAGAAACAATCGTTAATGTCGCCTGGAGCTCCGGGGTGCCCTCCCGCTGGTGTCTCTTCTCCTGGCTTTAATGGCCAGCGGGAACGAGCTCCAGGTGCACCACTCATCACGCACAGGTGTTGTGCGTCGGTGAACAGTGAGGGCAGCGTGCGTTTCCTTCCAGGGCACGCTACTCTGGACTCGGGCTCACTCGCCACAATATATATTATATATATATAATATTATATATATATATATATATAACGATATTCTCTAAATGCATAATAAAAGGAAACCACATATACAATTTAGAATGTAACAATTTAATTCTGAGATCTACAGTCTAAATTTCATTCATATTGTTTTGCTGGCTATATAATTTGTGATGGAAATAAAATTGTGTTAAATCAGAAAAATGCAAAATAGAAGCATTTTCACTAGTAGTCGCACCCCTTTAGGCCCCACTGTATACAGTATACAGTAAACATAGTATACAGTATATACAGTTCCACCAAGGGTGGTAAATATAGACATTTTTCTTTAACAACAGTACTGTCCTTTCGATGATGTTGCAACAATATGAAAAAAAAACTGTTCTTGGAACACGAAGCATGTTGCAACTAAAACTCATTGCTTTGTTGTGAGTTCAGAGAACTCACTCAGAGTTGCTGGTATCTATCAAGACTGAAAGCATTTAGTTGTCTTTGGGATTGGCAGAGGGTAACATGACATCTGACTGAATTGATAAAGAAACCATATAGAAGGGCGTTTACCCCTCATCCTAGTGAATGATTTCCAGACCTCGCCAAATTACAACCCGCAACCTCCAACCATAAGCCATAACTACAGCTGAGAACCATTCTGTCATGGCCACCATGGAATCAGTATCTGAGTGGAATGTTTGCAGTCAATGCATTCCCATTTATGAAAGCAAATATTCCTGCATGCCAATTGGCAGTCACTCGTGAAAGAAATAGCCAACACTTCCACCTTATCCAGCTATTGTCCAACATTTGGCAGGAGGATTTGTTAATGCATCTCAAATAAACCAACATTAAGTGAGGGCAGGGAAGCACTTAGAGTAAGGTGGAGTTTGCATTTTCCAAATGGTCCCATTTAGGTTTGCTCTGTTGATGCTGACCATGTCCAAATAAATTAAGAAGGGAGTAGAACCGATCTGTCCTGAGAAGGATCATGTAATCACTTTGCATTCTGACCTAAAGGTCTCCAGTGGCAGGCGAGGCCAGTTGCCACTTGGAAGCCATTTCATCTCACTGGGCCTGGACGTTGAAACAAAATTTTAGCATGTGCAATTCCTTCAGGATGGGCTCAGTATTGCTCGACCCATCTGCGCCGCTAAGTCAGAGGCAGGAAATACAATCGTCCTCCATTTATTAAATATTTCACTTCTGGGGAAAATATGTCTACTCTGCACATGCTGTGCATTAAATAGGGGAAATGAATAAATGAGTTTCTGTGGGCTGCTATTCCTCAAGTTCTTCGGCTTCTTGTGCTCCGGCTTGACAGGAGGGTTTTAACTTTGAAACACAGAGGGTTAATGGAAAATGGTCCCGAACCTGTGGCACGACAAAGAACAGATTGTATTCAATTACATTCCTAGAATCAAGGCTAATCTTTTCCTTGTAACGGCTGATTGGTCCTGCTGAGAGGTATTGGTTGTGCAGGTGTGTTGGAGCTATGTTAGAGGATATCTTGCTTAGTCAGATCTTTTCAGTCGAGTTGGTTGTCAGTCCCCACCCTTTTAAATCCTCATCCAAAAGCAAACAGTGGTATGTCCTCTTGGAAGTTGTGGTGGGGGTATATGTGTAGCATATGTGCCATATGTGCCCTTAAAAGGCAACACTTCAATCCCTGTGGTTTTCATTAAGGAAGGGTGGTGACATGTCCATGCTTAAGTGAAGTATGCTCCACACCATGAATTTAGTGCGTGAGACTCTGTGGAAACAAAGAGCTAGTGTTGTCCTCTGCACAGCTCAGCGCAGTTACTGGCAGCGCTCTGCATTTTAATGACTGTGGGATAAAACCATTTAAACTACATGGATTTCAACTTCTGGATCATTGCTTTTCCAATATTAATGTCTGTCATTCTACACAAGTGCATGTGTGTATATTATAATATATATATATACATCTATTATATAGATATTAGAAATCACTACTGGTCAAAAAGTGTGAGGAATGTATTGTTTTCATGTTTTTGAAAGAAGTCTCTTATGCTCACCAAGGCTGCATTTGTTTGATAAAAAATACAATTAAAACAGTAATATTGTTACATTTTATTACAATTTAAAATAACTTTTTCTAATTTAATATATCTTAAAGGTTAATCAATTCCCTTTGCAATCAAAGTTGAATTTTCAGCATCATTACTCTAGACTTCAGTGTCACATTATCCTTCAGAAATCATTCTAATATCCTGATTTTCTACTCAAGAAACATTTATACAGGAGATTACCTATTCCCTATATGTGTAGACCATTATATGATTATGGATTTAAAAATGTACTCTCTGCATTTTCATGATGTAATGTTTTGTATTTTCATTTCTGGTAAATTGGTATTGACATTTCATTGTAACAGCAAAATAATTCAGTGTTTCTTAATGACAACCATCATTGGGTACCTGTAATGATGCTGAGATAGTCAGTAAACAATCAACAACATTAATATCAATGTTGCAAATAGTTGTGCTGCTTCATATTTTTTGAAAACCATGATACATTTTTGATACATTCTTTGATGACTTGAAAGTTCAAAAGAACAGCTTTTATTTGAAAGTGAGACATTCTGTAACATTATAGAAGTTTATGCTGAAGATTTTGATCAATTTAATGTGCCCTTGCTGAATAAAAGCATTAATTTCTTTAAAACAAATCATACTGACTCCGGTATGTAAGTTACAATATGCAAGTATTTATAAGTATATATTATATAACACACACAACCTGGTTTGACAGTTAAAAGGTTTGAAAAAGTCTTAAAATTTGAAGGTTTTATGAGCCGTACAACAGATAGATTCATGTACAAGGGTAGACAAACAGTTCATTACCCGGAATGCCATTACCTGTTGAAATTTCTTTGAATTACAATACAGTAAATTCCAATTCCTGTTATTCCAATTTCTATTCAACTTCCTCTGGGGCATGGCCACTTTTATTAATATTCTCTTTTATCAGTTAAAAGGAAGCCAGTTCTTAAACTCTCCCTCTCAGACTGAAGGTTACAGGGTCAACCTTTTCTTCCTCCAGGTATGAACATCAGCAGTCCGGTCTCAAAGTCATTGAGATGATACAGTGACATGCTGTCCTTGGGTGGAGGACTTTTCACATGGATGAGTTGCAGAGGAAGTGACTCTAAGTTTTAACAGGGATTTTTCCACCTTGTCCCTCGTCTGTGTTAGTGATAACCCTGGCGTTATTGTATTTTATATTTAGATCTCCTTCCGATGGACTGGCACACTCGGGCTGTTATTATGCGAGACGCTTGAGAAGGGTGTGGGGTCTTTCGTGGCATTACAGGACAGTCCATCCTCGATAGGGATAGGGACAGATGAGTCAGGCACCAACCAACACCCCTGCATCCTTCCCTCTAAGAAAAGGTCAGGAAGTCACAGGAAATAAATGGGCAACTCAGCACCGCAAAGAGCCCCTTACCGTCCATTCAGTGTTCTGAGGAGGAATTCAACAGCAGGGACAATTATTTGCACAGCTGATTTGTGACAGATGCATCTTGAAAATGGTCAGAAAGAAAGCTTAACAGAAGAAATTAATAGAAGAGTAGAAGTGTGTGCGCATGTGTGTAATGCTACACATTACATATATATCATTTATTAAAAATATATACATTAGGCCAAAAGTTTGGAATAATTAAGAGATTTAAATGAAAGAAGTCCCTTATGCTCACCAAGGCTGCCTTTATTTTGGGGGGGTTGGGCAGTAAAATATTGTGAAATATTATTACAATTTATGAACAGCTGTTTTCTATTTGAATACATTTTCAAATGTAATTTATCCATGTGACGGCTAAGCTGAATTTCAGGCAGCCTGTCTTCAGTGTCACATGATCCCTCAGAATCATTCTCATATGCTGATTTGGTGCTCAATTGTCAATGTTGACATTTTTTGCTGCCTAATATTTTTGTGGAAACCATGACACATTTTTTCAGGATTATTTGTTGAAAAAAAGTTCACTGAACAGCATTATTTGAAATGATGTTTTTATAGCACTATATCCACTAACTGTTTTACTGTCACGTCGATCTTTAATGAATAAAAGGTTTATTAAATAATTTTTTAAAAATTGTATTTCTTATCATGTTGACCGACAAATATTCAGCAGCAAAATCTGTTTTTCAATTTGAAAAAACAGAAAATAAGAAAAGTTTTTCTTTCTTGAGCAACCAACATCAGCATATTAGAGGGATTTCTGACGGAGTGTGACACTGAATACTGGAGTTATGATGCTAAAAATTCAGCTTTGCCATCACAAGAACAAATGACATCTTTCACAACATTGCTGTTTTTACTGTGTTTTTGATCAAATATGTCATCAGTATTATATAGATATACAGTAATACTATACACTGTGTTAATATGTAATGTGAATGATATATAAATATATTTTTACTGATTAAGCTAGTAAGAACCCTCTTGGGGACATTACATGCTGGGCACCTGTATCCATAACACAACATACTGGTGACCAGCTCTGCTAGTCTTTTCAGTATGTGAACTTGTAGACCTCTTGACTTTCTTTTCCATACTTGAAGTTTGTAAAAATCTATCACCAGTAATCAGATCAATTTGTTAGCCCAAGTAAATGTGTTCATCCCAAAGGAAAGTAATGGAAATAATGAAGGATGGGTGTGAGTGCTGACCTCAATGAGGGCCTGTCTGCTTCATCAAAGATTTCTTTGGAATGTCAAAAAGTGCTGCTACATGTAAGAAACAAAAGTGAGATCATTATAAACTATAGCCAGCAGAGTGCATTGGCAGTCCTTTTGACCATCTGGAAGATATATTGCATTTATGTTTTAGGTTTAATGGCATGAAATCTACTAATGGGGGAATTCTGAAGAACTTTATTGAATGGCCAAAATAATGTTCCCATATTCATCCATCTTCTCCCATGCTAAAGAACAGTGGTTCTCAGCTCCCCATTGTCCAAGTTTCAAGGTCCAGGTTTACTGAATAATGAAAAATATTTGTATAATGACCAGCCATTTTGTTTTGCCTCATTTTAATGGTAGTTTGCTGAGGCTTTAAATAACTAATTAATATATATATATTGAATCATAAAGTGCGATTTCAGACAAAAGTTTTTGCTCTTTTAATTTCTATTCAACAAAAATTATCATTGCTGATTTGAGCATGGTATACAGCAATCCCAGCAATCCCAGATTCATAAAAGTAGGAGCTTTAAGTTTGGAATTTGTTAATTTCAGGTGTATTAGTAACATAAACATGACGCTACAGAGTTTAAAGGAATTGTTGTTATTTTCATCTTCGCTGCGGCTCTCAAATGTCCTATGGCTAGGCCTGTCATGATCATGAATTTTGTGATTTAATTGTGATTAAAAATATAACCCCTTAATTGTCACCCCCCATTTTTGAACATAGATGTGAAAGTGCATTATCCAACTTAAATTGTAACACTTTGGACAGACCTAAGGTTGTTCTCTTT
This sequence comes from Sinocyclocheilus anophthalmus, assembly GCA_018155175.1. Classification (NCBI taxonomy): domain Eukaryota; kingdom Metazoa; phylum Chordata; class Actinopteri; order Cypriniformes; family Cyprinidae; genus Sinocyclocheilus; species Sinocyclocheilus anophthalmus. The sequence goes on along the minus strand of JADLZN010001788.1, from coordinate 116,866 downwards.
TTTAAAGAAGACAATCAGCAGATTATTGCAGAAATTGAATAATTTCGAAAAATGAAAGTATGAAAAAGCTATAGAAATTCAAATTTACTGTAAAGAAAATGCACTGTACAATCTTTACATTTTATAAAAAATAATATTTTACATAACAGGTTTTACTCTAAAATTCATATAAAATTAAAGCCTTATGTCTAAATAATTTATGTTCCAAAATTGAAGTTGATATTTAAAAAAAAAAGAGGTCCCTGTGAGATTTTATTTAAGGCATTATACCAAAAAAGGTCACCGGGTGACACCCGAACTTTGAATTTTTTTGTGCACTTTTCTGTCACAAATGTATACATTGCTCAGTATTACTTCTAGCACAAAATAACCACCAAATATGGAATCTTGAGACTCAGACCTTTCCAACAATAATGTATTTTGTCAAGATTATAAAAATTTTGATTCTAAAAGACCATAATATATTTTGTAATGTGACACTTGACTCCACCCACTAAGGGGAGGAGACCGCTAAAATATTTTAAAGTACAATTTCCATGGTAAGGCAATATCCGATGGTTTTCAGAGGATGAATCTTAAGTTTCTAAGCTTCCAAATGACATCTAGTTTATGATGATTGCTAAAACATGTGATAAGGAAAAAAGACAATGAAAAAAAATCTAAATAGGCCCAAATGATTTACTGTAATGCTTTGAATTGATAATATTTATAGAATTATTTATAATATGATATGATATGATATGATATAATATACACTGAACAAAATTATAACGCAACAATTTTGTTTTTGCCTGCACCTTTCATGAGCTGAACTCTAAGATCTAAGACTTTTTTCTATGTACACAAAAGTCCTATTTCTCTCAAATATTGTTCCCAAATCTGTCTAAATCTGTGTTAGTGAACACTTTTCTCCTTTGCCGAGATAATCAATCCACCTCACAGCTGTGGCATATCAAGATGCTGATTAGACGCATGATTATTGCACAGGTGTGCCTTAGGCTTGCCACAATCAAAGGCCACTCTAAAATGTGCAGTTTTATCAAACAGCACAATGCCACAAGATGTCGCAAGTTTTGAGGGAGCGTGCAATTGGCATGCTGACTGCAGGAATGTCCACCAGAGCTGTTGCCCACGTGAATTTAATGTTCATTTCTCTACCATAAGCCGTCTCAAAGGCGTTTCAGATAATTTGGCAGTACATTCAACTGGCCTCACAACCGCAGACCATGTGTAATCACACCAGCCCAGGACCTCCACATCTTCACCTCCAAGATCGTCTGAGAGCAGCCACCCGGACAGCTGCTGCAACATTCGGTTTGCATAACCAAAGAATTTCTGACAAACTGTCAGAAACCGTCTCAGGGAAGCTCATCTGCATGCTCGTCGTCCTCATCGGGGTCTCGACCTGACTGCAGTTCGTCGTTGTAACTGACTTGAGGAGGCAAATGTTCACATTCGATGGTGTCTGGCACTTTGGAGAGGTGTTCTCTTCACGGATGAATCCCGGTTTTCACTGTACAGGGCAGATGGCAGACAGCGTGTATGGCGTCGTGTCGGTGAGCGGTTTGCTGGATCGAGTGGCCCATGGTGGCGGTGGGGTTATGGTATGGGCAGGCGTATGCTATGGACAACGAACACAGCTGCATTTTATTGATGGCATTCTGAATGCACAGAGATACCGTGACGAGATCTTGAGGCCCATTGTTGTGCCATTCATCCCGACCATCAACTCATGTTGTAGCATGATAATGCACGGCCCCTTGTTGCAAGGATCTGTACACAATTCCTGGAAGCTGAAAGCATCCCAGTTCTTGCATGGCCAGCATACTCACCGGACATGTCACCCATTGAGCATGTTTGGGATGCTCTGGATCGGCATATACGACAGTGTGTTCCAGTTCCTGCCAATATCCAGCAACTTCGCACAGCCATTGAAGAGGAGTGGACCAACATTCCACAGGCCACAATCAACAACCTGATCAAATCTATGCGAAGGAGATGTGTTGCACTGCGTGAGGCAAATGGTGGTCACACCAGATACTGACTGTTTTTCGGACCCCCCAGTACAGTAAAACTGCAAATTTTTGAGTGGCCTTTTATTGTGGCCAGCCTAAGGCACACCTGTGCAATAATCATGCTGTCTAATCAGCATCTTGATATGCCACACCTGTGAGGTGGATGGATTATCTCGGCAAAGAAGAAGTGCTCACTAACACAGATTTAGTTTTGTGAACAATATTTGAGAGAAATAGACTTTTTGTGTACATAGAAAAAGTCTTAGCTCTTTGAGTTCAGCTCATGAAAAATGGGGGCAAAACCAAAAGTGTTGCATTTATAATTTTGTTCAGTGTAATATAATACAACCTTTGTGTTTTTCTTTATTCCTTACTGATTTCAAATGAAGATGAAGATACTTTACAAATAGTTCCATGGAAAATATGTCAGCATACGGTTTGTAAATACATGAGGGTGACTAAACAATGAAAGAATGCAGTATTCAGTCTCTGCTGTGTGACTAATGGATAACCTCTTTTTCTATGTTTTGTCAGTATTGGAGATTCTGCAGTTGGTGACAAAAAGAGATTTGTTTTTGGCTGACACTCACATTCTGGAGCTGGAGCAGGAGTGTAGGGAGGCCGAATCCCCGACGGCAGGGGGCACTGAGGATTTTAGCAGCCCCAGCAGCAAAGACAGCAGTCGGCGCAAAGCCAAAGATGTGGAGCTGCTGTACGAGGCCCTGCAGAAAGTGTTGTGGGACGTGGTGAGGGAATCTCTGCGTTGCCCCACCGCCGGGCCCAACCTGGGCCTGGTGGTGCAGGTGCTTCAGCAGGAGGAGCAAGCCGATCTAGACTGGGCTCAGAGTGAAGGAGCCGCTCCAGGAGGCCCACGGCCGAGGGAGTTCAAGAAACGCTGGAGGGAGGCGGTAGTCGAGTTGGCTGATGCAAACCTACCCCAGCATGAAGAAGCACGGGAAGGCGAGCTCGCAGCCTATCTGGATAAGCTAAGAGTGCGTATGGTGGAGGACCTCGGAGCAGCTCGGCGTAATGTGGTGTCTGTATATCCTGTGGAATATGACTCCTTCCAAGTGTACACACAGAGCTACCATCAGGCTGTTACCCGTTGTCTCCAAGCTATCACTAATGGAGATCTGCAAATCACTGACATATACTCTTTACTAGACTGGCTCTACAACATTTACAATAGGTAAACACCAGCAGTTTGACTAGGATCGTTCACTCAAAACAATTTCCTAAATCGTACTTTAAAAGTGGTCCTTGTTAAGTTTTCTGAAGCCATATTCAAATGTTATGTGTCAGGTCTGACACATTGGTAGTGTTTCTTCTGAGTAAAACAGCAAATTTGAATTTGTATGTGTGCAAATGAAATTTGAGGACTGAATATTTGTGATTGGCAACTCTAATTTCAGGTTGTTCTTCATATAAACCTTTGATATGACTTCAGACGACATTGAATTTAGCATTTTTAATAATATGGATTACTTTTATGGTGTTTTTGTCACGTGTGATAGGCCCAATCCCTATTTACGTTTATTGTACGGGAACAAAAACAGCATGAAAAATATTTCATTTTGATGAATATTTCATCGTGTTGAAATTAAGTAAGAATGAGTGAACAGATTTTGACAGACAAATTTTTTTTTTCGTTTAGAGGAAAAGTTTGGGGACATTTTTTGTTTTTGAAGGAAATTAATACTTTATTCAGCAAGGATGCATTAAATTGATCAAAAGTGACAGTAAAGGCATTTATAATGTTCCAAAAGGGTTATATTTCAAATAAATGATGTTATTTTGAACTGAGAAATGTATTACAGTTTTCACAAAAATATTAAGCAGCTGTTTTCAACATTGATAATAGTAAGAAATGTTTATTGAGCATCAAATCAGTATATTAGAATGATTTCTAAATGATCATGTGACACTGAAGACTGGAGTAATGATGCTAAAAATTCAGCTTTGCATCACAGAAATAAATTACATTTTAAAATAGAAAACTGTTATTTTAAATTGTAATAATATTTCACAATATTACTGTTTTATTGTATTGTTGATCAAATGCAGCCTTTGTAAACATCTTTTCCAACCCCAAACTTTTGAACGATATAAAAAGAAAATCCGGTGGCAATGTACATTAGCGATGGCCTGTTTTGTAGTTTGTATATTGTTAAGTATTACTGGCTGTATCCAGTTGTCAAGCCACATACAGCAACAGCAAACCTAAAACAGATTGTTATAAATAGCTTCTGGTTGATATGAGAGGTGAAAGCCACTCTTATACCTTCCCATTCCTGTTCCTTCATAATTCAATGTTTCCTTGTGAGTGAAGTCCAGACTCAGTTTGTGATTTGCTCTTCCTGTTGTTGCTGCAGAGATGTCCTTGGAACAGTCACCATAACAACACCCATTAACCTCTCACAGCTCGGTCCACTGCTGCCAGCGGAGATGGTGGAAAAACTCGAGCTTGACTGCCTCAACTCAGTCAGGGTAAGAATTGAAATTCCCAAACTTCATCCCCAAGTATCTTGTAGCATTTTCTGTGTACATTGAACAACGGCACATCCTGTCCACTCAAAGAGATGGCTGGTCATTGCAACCTGCACGGTCAATTAGAGTGCGGCATTTCGGGGTCAACGCACGGTTTTCCTGTCGACAATGAGCACTACACAATAGGCGTCACTTTGACAACATATTTTCCCCTTCGCTCATTAAGCAACGTGAATGTGTGGCCTTTTAATAATCCTTTAGCCCATCCTGAAAATAGTGACATTAGTCTAATACTTTATGTCATGGATGTGTTAATAGAGTGATTGTTTCCTTATGGATGCTATAATTTCGTACATACCCAATACAGGCGCCAGTATGGCCATCCCCTCTCACAGCAAGGCTGCTTTTAAAGAGTGTGTTGAAATGTTGTGTTTTCCAGGGGAAAGTGACCAATGAGCTGTCTCAGGTTTTGGAGGAGGAGGAAAAGAGATGGCTGGACACCCTGAATGTCGAAGAGTACCAGTTACCTCTGGCTCGCACTGTTATTCAGGTCAGCGCAGGACCATTTATGCTCATTTATATAAAAATAGGTTATTGTGCTAGACATATGGTGTCAGAGCATGTGACATCACATGTTACTTTAATCCATTTTCTCAGTATTGATTTTGTGCATAATGGCCCACTGTTCCTGGCCATCTGCAATATTTGCAGCAGGTTTTAGACACTGGGTCTGTTGTAAGAACAAACCTTAAGACATGTCGAGTGGCATCCGTGCACCTCTGTGTAACGAGAAAATCGTCTCCTAGCTGGAATTAAAATAAATAAACATTTCTCATTGTGAGCATGTTTCCATTACAACACATTGTTTTTGCAGGCTCTGTATTGCACCCTAGTGGTCATGAATGAAATTAAGCAAATATATTTCAGAAAATAGTCACTTTATTTGTTTGCTGATATTTAAAGACTAAATTAAGGAATTTTGTAACAGATTTTAATTCACTTGGTGTTTATTAGTGTGTACTTGCTGTAAAATAACATGTTTTCTTATATTTTTGATTATAGAGGCTACAAGAAGACCTTGAGAGATCTGCAGCTGTAAACAGAGATTTGGGCTCACGGGTTGCTCAGTGCAGTCTCAACGGACTGGCAGATTTCCTGTACAGGTGGGAAAGTGATACTTGAAATGTGACACTACCGTTCAAATGTTTGGAGTCAGAAATTAATACTTTTATTCAGCAAGGACGCATTAAATTGATCAAAAGTCACACTAAATACTTTTACAGTGTTACAAAATATTTTCTATTTCAAATACATATTGAACTGTGTATTCATCAAAAAAAAAAATTTTGCATTTATTAGCAAATATTTAGCAAATATTTTTCAACATTGATAATAACAGAAAATGTTTCTTGAGCACCAAATCAGAGCATATTAGAATGATTTCTGAAGGATCATGTGACACTGAAGACTGGAGTAATGATGCTGAAAATTCAGCTTTGTCATCACAGGAATTAATTACAATTAATTAATTTAAAATGTAATCAAATAGATTTTAATTTGTAATAATATTTCACAATCTTACTGTTTTACTGTATCTTGGACCCTATATGGGCTTCCAAGATAGGTGCCCAAATTATATCCCATCAATGACCAACCCTTTTTTAATGTCCTAAATGCCTTAGAAATTGCTTATTTATTAGATAAATGCATTTTATATCTTTAGTTAGATAATTCCCATAGAAATGTGTCAGACTATCTACATGCCATCCTCAAAGGTTTTGTTTTTGCTGCAGTTTTCAGCGGAAGGTGGAGATGTTCCATGAGATGCTCGTAAACAGCTGTGGAGAAAATGAAGATGGTTACATCGCTAAAACAATCGCTCTTGTCAACTGCTGTCCACCGTTCAGGTAGGCGTCCTCAAAGTCCTTTATTTATATGATTTTTTTATTTTAGAGTTTTTGTAATATAGATTGCTGTGTTTAGGAGCTTTGTGGAGCGTTGCGGCCAGTGTGACGCCTCGACCAGCGAGGACTCGATTCGTAGAGCTAACACAGCTCTGGACAGGATAGTCAACTTGAGTGTGAGAGTGCTGAACGACAGACTTTTTGAACATATCAGGGTGAGGCTGCCACAGATCACCCCACACTTCCTCACGTAGACATGCACGCACATATTTTTCTTATGTTTGTCATACGTCTCTGTCCAAGAATATAAAGAATATCTTATCAGCATTTCCCCTATGGGCTGTTCTCAAGGATGTTGTTTTGCACAGCTACTCTGGCACTGAGACACTAAAATAGCAGCACTATGTGAAAAACACTAGTGAATTAGATGTTTTTGGCCTGACGCCGAACAGTATTCAGTGTCTGCTGTACAGATTGGCATTACCAGCTCTCATGGGCCAAATAGTTTCACTACATCCTTTTTTACCAAGATGGGGCTCTAACAGGAAGTTAGCCGCACTCTCTTGTCTCTAAATATGAAAGCCCTCACATCCTGGTGAAGGCAAATATAGTACATTCTAGTGTGTACTGTGTATGTAATTTCTAAACAATTCTGTCTGATTTCACATAGCCCTTCTTTGATAAGCTGATTAAACGAAAATGGCTGAGCAACACTGAACCTTTTGAGCAAATCGAGGCGCTCATAAAAGAGCACTTCAAGAAGTTTCGCAGGATGGACAATCCACCTTATGAGGTAAACTAAGATGTCAATAACATCAATTTCCTCCCTCAAACTGCAAATTTATCATAAATGAGTCTTACAAATGTGTATTTTTACTGCTTTGTCAAGTACGTTTTGATTCTTTAATTCTTGTATCTACACAGCTCTTTAACATTCATATTGGTTCATCACAATTCTGTGGTCAAATATTTTTTGTGCAATTACTGCTAAAATCTATATAGCTTTCTCAACCTTGTCTTTTTACATAAAACAATTTAAACCCAAATCAATTGTGTGTCTAATTGTCAATTTAGTTGTATAATAGGGTGGATAACGTAGAGTCCGAATCCCAAAATGAACCCCTTCAGGGTGAAATAAGATTGATCTGTTTCGTATATGTGACCCTGGACCACAAAACCAGTCTTAAGTTGCACGGAGATATTTGTAGCAATAGCCAAAAAATACGTTGTATGGGGCAAAATTATAGCTTTTTATTTTATGCCAAAAATCATTAGGATATTAAGTAAAGATCATGCTCCATGAAGATATTTTGTAAATTTCCTACTTTAAATATATCAAAACTTAATTTTTGATTAGTAACATGCATTGCTAAGAACTTCATTTGGACAACTTTAAAGGCGATTTTCTCAATACTTTGATTTTTTTTGCACCCTCACATTCCAGATTTTCAGGAATATGTTGTACAAGATATGTTGTATCTCGGCCAAATAGTATCCTATCCTAACAAACCATACATCAATGGAAAGCTTATTTATTCAGCTTTCAGATGATGTATAAATCTCAATTTCAGAAAAAATTACACTTAAGACTGGTTTTGTGGTCCAGGGTCACATATGATTATGTTGGGGTTTATGTGAGATAAGCCTCTTATTTACTGTGTCCTCTTAGGTCCTGGTGGTGGAGGTGCACCGGCGTGTGATGACTGAATATGTGCGGCCATCATGATGGGCAGAATCATCTGCACACACTCAAACCTGAGGAAGAGAATGGCTGGCCGCCTTCGTGATGAAGGAAAGCACCTAAAAACACTCTTCAAAGAGCTGGTGAGTCACGTATCTGAAAGATCAAAGTAAAAGGTTTTCATTTTTCCTGCTGATTATCTGTTATCTCCTGCTGACCTGGGGTGCATTTCCCAAAAGCATCGATAGGTAACTATGGTTGCACGTTCCATTGAACTCTATTGCTCATGATGGAATTTGTGACAATAGTTGCTTTTGTGAAACCCACCCCTGTTCTGTTAAAAGAAAGTTAGTTTTTATATTTTTATTAATACACTGAACAAAAATATAAACGCAACACTTTTGGTTTTTTTCCCCCATTTTTCATGAGCTGAACTCAAAGATATTACTTTTTCTATGTACACAAAAGGCCTCTTTCTCTCAAATATTGTTCACAAATCTGTCTAAATCTGTGTTAGTGAGCACTTCTCCTTTTCCAAGACAATCCATCCACCTCACAGGTGTGGCATATCAAGATGCTGATTAGACAGCATGATTATTGCACAGGTGTTGCTTAGGCTGGCCACAATAAAAGGGCCACTCTAAAATGTGCAGTTTTACAATGCAGTTGCACAATGCCACAGATGTCGCAAGTTATGAGGGAGCGTGCAATTGGCATGCTGACTGCACGAATGTCCACTAGAGCTGTTGCCCATGAATTGAATGTTCATTTCTTTACCATAATCCAACCGGCCTCACACCCAGACCACGTGTAACCCCATCCAACCGGCCTCCACATCCAGCATCTTCACCTCCAAGATCATCTGAGACCAGCCACCCGGACAGCTGCTGCAACAATCGGTTTGCATAACCAAAGAATTTCTGCACAAACTGTCAGAAACCGTCTCAGGGAAGCTCATCTGCATGCTCGTCGTCCTCATCGGGGTCTCGACCTGACTGCAGTTTGTCTTGAGTGGGCGACTTGAGTGGGCAAATGCTCACATTCGATGGCGTCTGGCACTTTGGAGAGGTGTTCTCTTCACGGATGAATCCCGGTTTTCACTGTACAGGGCAGATGGCAGACAGTGTGTATGGCGTCGTGTGGGTGAGCGGTTTACTGATGTCAACGTTGTGGATCGAGTGGCCCATGGTGGTGGTGGGGTTATGGTATGGGCAGGCGTATGTTATGGACAACAAACACAGGTGCATTTTATTGATGGCATTTTGAATGCACATAGATACAACAATAACAACCCTGCTATCAGCAAGGTAGATTATATTACTTATGATATAATTATAAAATATGCTAATACTGGTCAAATTTAAAATATTTGAGTTTGATAAGCAGAGATTTCTTTCTCCTGCTGTTATGTAATTATGATTTCCCATTTAATCCCATACGTATTAAACAAATTGACCACCTCATATGTTACTGTAACATGGAAAATTACTGGACATTTTTGAGATTTTTTTTGGGTTTTCTGAATCATTTTAGGTAACACTTTATTTTATGGTGTCCTTGTTACACGTTACATGTACTTTTATACTATAATAATAACTATAAATTATGCCTACATACATGCAATTAACCCTAAACCAAACCCTCATCCTAACTCTAACCATATAATGTAGTTAATTGATATTAATCAGCACTTAAATGTATAATTACACCGTAACAAGGGACACCGTAAAATAAAGTGTAACCTCATTTTATTTTTATTAGTTTGGCAAATATATTTTTCCCATGAAATCCTTATTCCCAGATTCATCACACTTGCCAAAATGTCATGTCCTGTTTTTAATCACTCAAAAACCATCTACAGCCGACAACTTTCAAACAAAAGAGATTCTGAAGAATGGGCACTTCTGGAGTGGGCATGTAGGCAGATGGCCAAACACGCCCTTGGCTCCAAAGAGCATCTCTATGACCCACCCAAACGCTCCTTTCCCTTGTGCAGTGTCCGCCCCGTTTGTCACCTCGGTGGACAACAGGATGCCTTTGTTTATGGAAGAATGTCTTGGCCCGGGCCTTTGAAATCATGAATTGCCTTTAAGGTCAAACTGCGAGTCAGGAAGAACTGCCTTGGTGTAATGGGCATACAGATATTTACCCTCAATTGGAACAACATGTGCTCCTATACTTAATCCTCTAGGTTTTTGTTTTTCCAGAGACAAGGGTAAAAATAGCCTTTTCTAATTGTATGCCGGAGTCGTTTGGGCCCTGTGGTCTTTGGCTGTCTGTCAGAAGTCATTGTACAATGTACTTTTGGAAAAAGTCTTTAGTACCAGGCAGTTGTGTTTAATCTGAACGTTCATCTGCAAATTCCAGTTGCTGATCGGTCTCGGCATATAAAGGATTTGATGGATCTAGTGACAGATCTGATGTTATCTTTGTTTGCCCCCGTCCAGGAATCTTCCGCCTCATGGCTTGACAGCGCTATTCCTCACTTATCGGAGATCATTCTCTTGGAAGACACTCCCTCCATCCAAATGGAAGTTGGTGTCCTGGTACGGGAATTCCCTGACATACGGTGAGTGTTTCGAGGGGCGGCGTGCCGCTAGGCCGGGACACCTTGTAGCCCCTGATATGATGATCGAGGTCAAAAAGCAGAGAGCTCAGGTCATCTGACAAAACATGGTCATTCTGTTTGACAGCAAACGAGGGGCTTGTAAAAGCAAACAAGACCTTTGATGTTTCCTGATTTTTATGGGAGACTGTTTGGTGATCCCAGATTCGCATGAAAGATGTACAGTTGTCCAGCTCTGGATCCTAACAAAGACAAAGCAAAAACACAGGCATCCTGCCAGGGCCTGACCTAAAGCTCCATGGTTTAACCTAGAGAGGGCAGTCGCCTAATCAAGAGCCCTATACGGCTGCAGAATCCAGAGGAAACTCTCTTTTGTGGAATGTGTGCTAAAAAAAGCCTGCAACTTCAAATACATGACCTAGATGTGCTGCAGACTCCATTGTTTAGCATTAGCAACACCTTTGGGTTTTAAAATGATGAACATTTGGAATCTTTCCAATCTACTGTATATATCTTCACACATTTTATGATCTAGGGAAACTTTGAATGAACAGGAGCCAACTCTGAGAAGGTTAAATGAGGATTCTTTGCACCCTGTTTTTTCAGCTATATACAGATAAACATTATACATTACATATACATTATAGAATATTATAGATTTTTTTTTTTGTTTCTTCCAATTGTGTTTTTTATTTATTTATTTGTATTTACTTGTTTAGTTTAGTTTGGATTTGGGAAAAGAAATGCGAAACAATTAGGAAAAATAAAATAAATAACTACACTACCATTTAAAAGTTTGGGGTTGGCACATTTTTTTATGTTTTTGGAAGTCTCTTATGCTTGCCAAGGCTTGATCAAGATACAGCCCAGTACATCACAATAACTGTTTTTTCTTTTTTATTTTAATGTACTTTAAAATTTAATTTATTCCTTGATGACAAAGCTGGACTTTCAGCAGCCATTTAAAACAAAACAGCACATATTTGAAATTATTATAACATATTGGAAACATTTTAAATGTCTTTACTGCCATTTTTGATCAGTTTTGATCTTTCTCTCTTTTTTAAATTAATTTTACAGTTTGCTAAATCTATAGAGTAAACTTCAAAAACAAGCTCTAGTCTTTTAAAACATAACCTTTGTTGTCTTTGTATTTGAAGAGTTTTCAGTTTAGAAGAATATTCCATTTTGCAAGTTATGAAAACAAACAATTGTTTTCTGAATAAGACAAACAAAGCATGTAAAGAGAAATTCACTTAATGAAAGTCTATTCCACTCACCATGCAGCCATATTACTGTTTAACTAATACAATATTTAACTTATTTAGCCATGTATTATGGCACTGTACAGTTATTGTTAATATGACAATATGCCTCATACATGAATCTTTCTTGTGTTTGGAAGGAGGAAGCATGTTTCTGCCATACTCAATATCCGTGGGATGACCCGACAAACAGAGAGGCAAGAGATCTTGAATATAGTGAAGGACATCGAGAACAGTGACAGCGTCATGCGGGTGTCCCGTGACAGGGCTCTCTTCGCTGAGGTGCCAGTGACGTCAGAAGTGCACTGTCTAAATGTAGGCCTGAGCCGCGTCGCCCTCACCGCCTCGTCCCTCTTCTCCAGCATGCGATTCCGACGCAGAAGGACTCCAACCAGGGAAAACCAGGATGACATGCTGTAATCCATCTCAAATGGATGCTCGAGCCGCCCAGCACTCATGGAGCACTGGAGCAATGTCCATCAGCACAGCATTTGTTTCTAAAATGTTTGCATGTGCCATTGTCATATCATAAGGACAAGTAGGGACATCTTACAGATGATCAGGATTGCAGGATCTCTGAGAAAACTGAGAAAATGACACTACAGTTGGCATCACTACAACTGTTTTTGCACAACTAACATCGCAAAGGCTTGTGAAATACAGTGGCACCAAAAATATATGGGCACTTTTAAAAATTTATTAATGTCTTTGCATTAAATAACAAAATATCAAACCATAGAAAATGATAGAAATTATTATATTTAAAAAAAACATTGTAAAAGCACACTTTTCAAGAAAAAACATTTTACAAACAAAGTTTGTATAGTTTTAAATGATCAATAGCATTTTGTGCTTGTAAAATGTTCATAGTGTATTCTATATGAATACATAGTGTTCATATGTATCTCAATAAATTGTTTCAGGACCAGTTGTTTAAAAGGCATTGCAAAAATGTCAAAAATACTTCTGTGAAAAGGTCTAGCCTCATTTCATTCCTGATACAATGAAACTCATACATTCTGTGAATCTAAAAATGTCCAAACAATCTTTGGGGCCACTATATATATTTTATTTCTGGAATTGATGTATGCTATTGTATGAATATATAGTGCAACCATCCCTAAAAAATGTCTTTTAGGATCTTAAGTTGCAGGGGTCCGAGTGCGCATTGTAAAAAAAATATATAACTACTGATCAAAACACTGCTTGGTTTTGGGAATTTTTTTCTAAATCATACCATTTATCATCTTGACTTTTGTGACAGTAATTGATAGTTATGATTTTTTTTTTAATGTTTTGTTTTAGTTGCACATGACTGAAGACTGATGGCTTTTAGGTACTATGCAACTGCAGTTATCTTTAATCTTTCAATTATTTTTTTTATCATATTTAAATGAATAATTTTGTGGTCCAGTCATCTATTATCTTGTCATGAAAGATAAATGTATTTTTTTTAGATCACTCAGATTTACCTGTGAAAAAAATCAAGAGGGAATATTTATGTATTGCAAGACTTATTTATTACATTAGTAATTTCATTCATCAGTAATAAATACTGACAAAACCACAACAATGGAAACCAATCCAAGCACAAATAACTACAACCAAAAAAAAAAAGTGAAAATTCATGAATAATTATATCACTTTAGGGACACTGTGCTCAATGTACTGCCATAGAAGCTTTTGGTTTGTTTACCTAAAATACTGATGGACAGAACTTTTCAAACATTTATGGATTCTGCATTTACTGTGCTACAGAGTTTGTCTTCTAAAAATACCATTTTTCATCCAACTTGTCTTTTCAGCATATGTTTGATGAGTCTGTATATGTTGCTGTGTGAGCACCATTGAAAAGAAAGAACATTTCAGTAAACTTTAGGGTACTCATAAAGACTTAAGACTTTGACGTAAACTGATATTTGGTTATAGGAAGAAAAAATATTTTACAGTGTACATATATTAAATCATATATGAATAAATGACAGAGGATCAGATATTTCAGCCTTTATTTTATGTGTGTGTGTGTGTGTGTGTGTGTGCGGGCGTTTTTGTGACAAATGAGGACATAAATTTGTACAATGACAAAGGTATGACATAGGTATTACAAGGAGAAGGTGACTTTTCAGGACATTAACCCATGTCCCCACTTTTCAAAACGCTTATAAATCACACAGAATGGAGTGTATTGAAAATCTGAAATAGCACAAAGTTTCCTGTAAGGGGTAGGTTTAGGGGTAGGGTTGGTGTAGGGCAATAGAATATACGGTCTGTAGGCTACAGTACAAAAACCATTACGCCTATGGGATGTCCCCACTTTTCACAAAAACAAACCTGTGTGTGTCTGTGTGTGTTTACTACAGAACCATGAGTAAATCTTTCACTGACTACAACAGTAAGTCAGATACACTGGGAGCTTGAGTGTTGCTGTGATTCGCTGGCTTTGACGTCACATCGACCCTCACGTCGTCATCATCATCATCATCATCATCATCATCATCTAGGCTGCGCGTAATTTTGGTCGCCGCTGTCCTTGGTGCTGAGCGCTAGTCCAAACCGAGGCAAAGACGCATGCGCAAGGGCTAGAGAGACACACTAAATATGATTTATAACACCGTAACAGTGAAGAGTACAGTAATCAATCATATTTTAGAGAATGGTATGTATTTGTTATTTATTTGAACTGTTTTGTTGTACATCTACAGTTGGCATCTACTTAAACTTGAAGCTAGAACGCGATCACTAATTTAATTGAAACAGCTTGTACTCCAACTAGCCTGGGTTCATCTGAAAGTCTATTTCTGTATAGCCATATAAGTTTTATATAAGTCTTGCCAAAGACAAAGTCATCAATAACATTAAACAGCCTACATGGTTTTTAGCTACATTCAAAATTTAAACAAAACAACTACTGATCAAAACAACTCATGAGGAAAAAATGAAATAAAATTGTGAATGTTTGAGCACACAAATATCAAACCATTTCTTTGGTCAATACAACAAGTGATTAACGATCGTCGATCCATCTCAGCGTTCATACTCATGAGCAGCATGCAATGATTTTCAGTAATTAAAAAAAGACTTGAAAAACTACAATGAATTTAACATTGGGGGTGGTCACGATGTGGCGATTCTACTTAAAATGTCATTTACGGCTAAAATTAAACTTCAGTTGTTGTAAATTTTACATTTTAATGGTTTGGGTTTTTTAACAGCAAAGGTAGACCTACGCTCTCTCTCTCTCTCATAAATTCATACGTATGTGGATATGTGATTATCCATGTATATATTATGTTTTATTATGTAAAATGTACGTGTATCTTATGCAATTGCCTTTTCATTGTACACTAGATGGCGCGCTTCTCTCTCTCTCTCTCTCTCTCTCTCTCTCTCTCTCACACACACACACACACACAAAATCACAGACATCACATGTATTCTAATGTACCTATTCATTGTGTATATTTAGCTTACTATGTGATTAATAGCAGCCTCTGTCATAGATGTAGGCCTACTTTCTTTTTGCTGTAACACACGCCCCAAGTATTTAGGAGAAAGAAGGTTGTCAAGGCGTTGCTGAACCTAATTAATCACAAAAGAGCATGTCAAATACACAGCAGGGGTGAACGTGGGAAAGGGTCAACTTAATGAACCCATAATGGGTGTGAAAATACACTCTATAAAAGAACAAAACACTTTAATGATGTCTCACATTTAGGCAAAATGTAAGTTGTTTAATTTTAAATGCCAGCTTTTGACTTGACATTGTGTGAACTTTTCACTGTCTGTCAGTCAAAACGAATGAATTTGAAAAATAATGAAACATTTTTTTTTCTATTGAATAAGTATTAACTCAATCATCACTTGATTTTATTTCAAATTTGGAAGCAACAAGTTATTAAATAATAACAATGATAAATGTTTATCTGAAACAGCAGTTCACTGGCTCTGCTTTAAAACCAGACATTTTTCGTCCAGCTGACATGACTTAATGTCCAGTTATGGCATACATTTCTATTTTAATATGAATTCATGAGACTTTTTATTTAAGGAGTCATAAGATTAAAATTGCTAGTTCACTGCTTAGCATGAATCCTCAGCCATATTCACCAAAGCCTTAACAAACATTCAATAACTTAAATGCCATAATACTTCATGAATGATCTCCTTGTATTTCCATCAATCCATATATGCAGCCAAGCACAGTTGCTATTATTTTAATGTCAATGTCATCATAAGTCCCTGCCCAGCTTCTCTCGTGAATGATTCAGAAAGCGTAGTTTCCACGCTCACTATAAGCACAGCTCACCAATCAAATTTTTAGTAGATGAGAAGTTGGTATAACAAGTGAAACTGGAATGAATCAGACTCCAAGAATCCAAGAAAAAGAACTAAATATTTATTTAGTGCATAGAAATAGTTATATAAATCTTAGTTATATTAATCAAACTTAATTAACATTACAAAAATATTAATTTTGACATGGAGAAAGGAAATTAGTGGCAACAACTTAATTTCCACTTTCTTGTAATGCCTGGTTAGATTTACCATTAGTTGTTATTGTCATTCAAACACATGCAGCCTACATAACATATTACACATTTGAAAAACCATTAGCCCGTAATCATGGGAAAAAGTGGAAATACCTAGATATATAATCATGGCATTATGACTCTATTATATAAATAAAATATATATGATATCATTATAGATTGTGATACATTAAATAATAATATCATGATAAATATTGTTAGCATTTTGGGTGGAAAGAGTAAAATTGTATTTATTTAATTACTTTATTGTAAAAATACTGCCACTCCACATGAGTCCGGGGACTTCCAAGGGGCCGCAATGGAGTCTGTGAAAAGGTTTAGAAAAATATGAAGGAATGAATGAATGAATAAATAATCGCATTATTGATGATTCACAAAAAAAATAAGTTTAAATAAAAAATAGCGAAATAAATAACATATAAAAGTACAGTATTATAAATAAAAAAGTAAAAATGGAAACTACACATTCCACATAAAGTAATTTTTGTAAAATAATAATCACTTTAATAATAATATTTACAATATTATTACAATAGTACAAAGTGGGCCTTTATACAATAATCTATACAGATGCTTTTTATGTTTTAGGATGGGGGTCCCATCTAAAAGATCGAAAATCTCCCTAAAAGCAGTTGACCGCTCTATTGGTGAGTCGACTCTTTTGGAGCTTTATGGAATCCAGCATCGACTCTTTTCAAACAAACCAGTGAGACACAGCTGAGCACAGCACAGCCTTGCCTCTTTTAACTGTACTTTTTAACCAGAACCTTTTACTTCCATCGTCAGCTTCTCCGTGAATGGCCGTTGACGACAGTCCGGTGAAGACCTGGAAAGGAGCGAGTGATTTTTAGTGAAATTTGAAGCTGAACTCTTCTGGCTTGAACTGTTTGTTGCTGCCTCGCTTAGCCAGGCTAACCCCAGCTAGCCTGATGCTATGCTAAGCTAAAGGGGGAGGGCTGAATTCACCCCCCTTACTCCCTCGGACTGCTGAAATTACATATTATTTGATGTAACAAATCTGGGGGGAGAACAGTATCTCACCGCGGATCATGGTAAATGAGCGCAGGAAGTTTTTAGCACAATTTTTCCTGGTAAGTTAAGTGAGTAACCTCTAGCGGAGTCATAGCGGAGCTAAGCTAATTAGCTCGCTGGACGCGAACCCGTCCTGCTGATTGTGTCCGAAAGACGGAGACCCGGTCCAAAACCCATCGCATTATCTGTTCCTGGGATCTGAAAGAGAGGATGGCTCGCCGGACTGCGCTTTGATGATGAGTTCTTGTTTTGTACCCAACGGGGCGAGCCTGGAGGACTGCCACTCCAATCTATTCTGTCTGGTAAGAGATCAACTGACTGAGGGCCAGAAGCCATTTTTAGCCAGCCAGTCAATCAAACAAACAGAGGCCTGTTGATCTTAATACGAACTAAACCACCGCTGCTGCCGGGTTGTAGATATAGGCTATATTAGACATTCAGGTGTGTGTTTGTGTTGTGTAAACGGAGGTTGGCGCTTGAGATACGGCTTTGTTGTGTTATTTAGGTCGTGTTTGCTGAAATAACTGGCTGGAACAAGCTGCAAGTTGTTGGCATGAAGTAACTCTTAAGTAGAAAAACAGCTTTTGGGAGAGTCATGTTGAACAATATCAAGTCAAATCCAGGACACTACAGGCAAAACCATTGCTTGTTTTCATGCACGGGCTAATTTTGAGATTATAGGCTTGTTTGCTTTTATAACATGTCGTCTTTCGTGTAAGTGAAAAGAAAACATCCAAAATACACGTTTCAGTAGTTATTACACTTTTCTATCTGCGCTTGTAGATTTCAATTGTTATATATTATTTTCTCAAAAAGAGTTTTTTCTCTTCTGCACTGAGTCAGAAACCTCCACTTCAGTAGTACTTGCATACACCAAAGTTGACATTTTTTCTTATCTGTATTCTGAAGGTTTTCACAAGAGTGATTTTGTTTTGTTTTGTTTGTTTTTGTGTATCAC
This sequence comes from Sinocyclocheilus anophthalmus, assembly GCA_018155175.1. Taxonomy (NCBI): domain Eukaryota; kingdom Metazoa; phylum Chordata; class Actinopteri; order Cypriniformes; family Cyprinidae; genus Sinocyclocheilus; species Sinocyclocheilus anophthalmus. The sequence continues at coordinate 98,408 of JADLZN010001788.1, read as the reverse complement.
TCATCTGGTTTTTATATAATTATAAAATACATGGGGAAAATGTATGTTTTTATATATTTTCTAGCTGTTGACTGTGTTTTCTGATTTATGGAGTGATAAAAAGAGATATCAAAAACGCCTACTGTTGGAACAAATATTTAGAACATAAAAAGAGAACTTTTTTTATACCTCGTATTGATTTTGAGTTAGTTGTTTTTCATTGACATTTTGTCAAATTTAATTGTACCAAGTTTTTAAAATTTTCATTTTTTGACATGGAAAAATGAAAATAGTGGCACAATAACTGACTTTCCACATGGTTTTATTTGTGCCCATATCTAGTTAAAGGGCTTTGTGTCATTTGCTTGATTTAAATAACATTTTATTCCTAAACATGGTGTATATATATTTTTTCTGGCTGTTGACAGTATTTTCTGATTTATCGAGTAATAAAAAGAAATCCCCTCTGTAAAAACCTTTAATATGTCAACAGAATGAAATGAGTCTTAATTGAATGTTTAGGTTTCTGTTCTGGAAATATATGCATATTAGTGCATATTTAATTAGATAATGGCTCTTTTGCATATTTAAACATGACATTTCAGAAAACCTTTAATAATTAAAAGTTCTAATGTACTGTGATCAATCAGCTGGAGAAATAAGGTGATCTTGACATGAACTCTCGTCCTTCCATTCCTGATAAGACAGTATGTGTGAACTTTGTCAAGAAAGGACAGATTATAAAAGCTGTTTAGCTTTGTTTGTGGTCTTTGTTTTGTCTCTGTCTAATTATCTGCTTGGTTATGTACTAGTAATGCTTGTTGAACTTTGTAGATGTAATAGAAGTCTAATTTTCCTATATACACCTACGTTAGTTTCTTCAATTTGTGGTTGTAGAGTGATCTGTAAACAAGAGCCAAGTATTCATGATAAGCTTCCTGTCGGTCTGGCCTTATTTCACTTCCTCCTTGCACCAAAATCTCATAATTTTTATGGACATGTTGGATAAACTACTTGCATTACTACACTAATCCAGGTCAGACTGAACTTGATTGAAGTGTGATCTTTAATGCAGATTATGAGTGGAAATGTCATCTCATCTTTGTTTGGGGCTTATTCTATAATTGGGGCTACATTTCACAAATAAAGTGCAAAATCAATATGCCTTCTCAGCAAAATTACTGCTGGTTTCAGTTTATATAATTGAATCGGTGTAACATATCTGCTAGTTGCTCAGCGTAATTATTAACCATGTGAATAAAGTTTATCTTAAATAATGAATAAAAAAGTAGTTTCTATAATCTGTTATTTTTAAATTCAAGATCCACTTACTGTGAAAGCTGTAATTTAAGGGACATCAAAGCAATTTCAAGCACAAAATATTGTGTGAGATTATAATCTGCTTTTTGATTTTTGTGAAGAAAATTTGTCAAAAAAATGTAATTGTCATCAATAGACTTGAAATGTACTCTAAATTGTAGGATGAATCTTGGACAAGCAAGTGATGCATATGAGAAAAGTTTTCAGATACTTATCAAAGTGGTGAGAAAGTTTAGCAAAAGTCAATGTTTTTCAGAGCTTAATGCTGACAGTGAATTTCAAATAGGCCTATGTTGATTCACTATACTTAATGGACATGGTTAGATGGCGTCATCTTGCATTAGTCACAGAAAAACTACTTTAACATGTCTACATTTATCAAAGTTGCACAATCAGATTGCCATTTTGGCTGTGTTTTTGCATAAGCATGCCTATTAACCCTAGTGGAGTTGTCGCTTTATCACTGGTTGCTGAGCCTTCTTACATGATGGATTTTTCTAACACATTCTCCCTCTCCCTTTGCCTTTAGGCTGACCTCACCGGGATCAAATGGAAGTGTTTTGTATGGCAGGGCCCCACCTCGTCCCCCATCCTCTTCCCGGTGACGGAGGAGGACCCCATCCTGTGCAGCTTCAGTCGCTGCCTGAAGGCAGACGTGCTGAGCGTGTGGCGGAGGCACCAAACCCCGGGCCGGCGGGAGCTCTGGATCTTTTGGTGGGGAGACGACCCCAACTTTGCCGAGCTTGTCCACCATGACTTATCATGTACGTCTGCTTGGTTGTTAAACTGACACATCTTCCAAACTGTAACATGTGCAGACACAATTAGAAATATGTGTAGTGAGAGATGACGTTTTGCTTGTCAGAGGTTAAGCGGGGCTTGATACTGATTTTTTTCATAGCAAAATTGTTGGTTAGCTGGAGGTGTTTTTCCAGACATTAGTCATAGACCAGCTATTGATATTGCAGTTGTTGAGGTTTGCTAACTGCATTAATTGCAGTTGCGTTAAAGCAAAAGTATTCAATTTTAGTATGTCTGCAGTGAGACTTTGAGACCTTATTTTTCTTAGCATAACTATTGATATCTACATAGCAAATAAGACTTACTCAATATATAAGCAGCTCTTCTTATATGGAAGAAGAAACTGTGGTTAACGATGCTTATTTAGATTGGCTGGCCTGGCTTAATTCTTTTTTTAAGGAGGGGGATAAAACGTGTTTCTCATTTACCTTTTATTACCATAATAGCTTGATCAATACTTGGTCAGTGAAGCGCTAAGTTGGATTAATTTCTTGGTTCTTTGAATGATTTGTTCCTTTATAAAAATCTTTTTCAACAACAACCACTCTTGAGAGGTCTGAGATGGAGCTTTAGACAGGGCTCAACCTAAAATATGAGTTTAAGCCCAGTAGACATAACCATCCTGTGACCTATCAGACCATTGATGTGTTATTGTTGACCAACTTAGGTGAAAATGACAAGAATGACTTGATGAGTAACCAAGAATATAATTATCAAGAAATCATCTGTGTGCCATGTTATAGTTGTATAACTTGATATAATTTCATGCTGTTATTGCCAATAAATTTTTTTTTTTTTGTGTGTAAACCTAAAGTTAAATAAGAAACACTACCATTCAAAAGTTTGGGGTTGGTTAGATTTTTTTTTTAATGGTGTTAATTTCTATTATATACAAACATCTTACTGACTGCAAATGTTTGAATGGTAGTGTGTATTTTTCTGACAAATGAAAATTAAAAGTAAAAATTATGGTAGAAATCTGAACTACTGGCCCAACATTGCAATATGTGTGGTCTTCCAAAGTCTCCATCTGTCTTTGCCCTGTGCATTATGATTAACTAAATAGTTATGGTAAAGGCTCTTAACTGGGCCAGCAGCAGTTGAGCATGTGGATATAATAGAGTACTGATCTGTCCTCTGTGTCTCACAGGTTATGAGGACGGTTCGTGGGAGAGCGGTCTGACCTACGAGTGCCGAACGCTGCTCTTCAAAGCCATCCATAACCTTCTGGAGCGCTGCCTCATGAACCGATCCTTTGTTCGTATCGGCAAGTGGTTTGTCAAACCCTACGAGAAGGATGAGAAGCCCATCAACAAAAGGTAAAAGAGAAGTTGTGCAAACTGACGATTGAAACTGTGACCGCTGTTTGCCTTGTTTACGTTTTGGCGATAACCTGGTGCGTTTTCATGCCCAGCGATGCGGATGCATGCCGTAAGCTGCGGCATTTAACAGCATGATCCTCATTGTTTGTCGCAGCAGACGAGTGACATCAGGCTGGTGGCATTCTTGTGTATGGAAGAGCTCCTGCTCTGGAAGCCAGCGATTCTGTCGCGTAACCTCGCGGGATACTCTGTTTGTTTGCTTGAAAGTTGCACCAGAGCTTGTTGTCATCCTAATGAAGTGCCTGTCTTAAGTGAAACATTTGCATAATGTAGGGAGGGGCAAAAGGTGCAGTCCATCTAATTGTCTGTCTCATTTGCACATTGGCTCCCTCAGGGTAGAGGTGTTGTGGTGTGTCTGTGGGTGGGAGGATACGGCTTCCTGCTGAGGCTATGAGCTAGGGTTGGGTATCGTTCACATTTTAACCGGTACGGTACCGGTATTGGTACCTGAAATTCGTGCCTTTTTCGGTACTTTACTCTCTGTTCAATTACAAAAACATTTATTTCAGTGAATTTTTTTTCCAAAAGTCTCAATTTCAACATTTTGAACAATAGGGCCCTACAAACTTTTTCTTTCTTCCACCCCAAATGATTTATTTTAAATCAAATGAAATATTCATTTTTTATTCTAATTTCCCTTAAATTTTTTGGCAAACAAACAAACTGAGGTTTACTGTTGAAATGAATACATGGAAGAAAAATTGTGTGAATATTCCTTTAAAACATTTTTTAATAGGCTAATAATTGTATTTTTTCTACAATTAAGTGATTAGTCTGGTTGTAATTTATTTTTTATCATTTAATTGTTTTATTTAAATTTGATAGAAAATTGAATATTTAAAGATGTACAATATACTGTACAAAAGTAATACAAGAGAAAATATTTCTGTTACATGTTAAACTGCACTTTTATTTTGACAGGTTGCCATAAAGCTACTGTGTGTATACAGTATGATGATAGTTTTCTCAAATGCACCCTGGTAAAATCTCGTGATGTAATACACAGAAGCTTGGGGATAAAGTTTTGTGTCATGAGTCATATAGTGAGATGCAGAGGTCGGAAATCACCACGAGTGTCACGTGTGCTTCAGTATTTGTGTGGTAAACAAACAAAAAAGGATTCATATTTAAACCATCTTTTTGCATTTTAATATGTCATAGACCTCGTTTTCATAGCGCGATTTACATAATTTAAGTGGCAGTGGCGCTACTTTTGGATTTATTGTCCAAAATGTGACTCCGATGGGATTACGCCGCGATGTTATGACCCCCCCAGGACTCTACGGCCCTGAAATGTAACCACCTCAGAAATTTCGGTTTGCCTTGTGTGTTGTTGAACGAGTTGCAGGGGTGACATCAAATCACGTAAAGAGTCTTTCTCTCTGTAGCGCTATGCGCCAGATGTGTTCTCAGTACGAATGTGCACCGATTGATTTAAAATGGAATAGGTACTTATTGTACCAACGCCAATATGGTCTCGGTACCTTAAATGTAACGATGTTCGGTACCACCTTCACTGTGGCGCACAGTGCACACAGAGATGGAAAGTTGTGGCTGCTGCTCTTAAGTTTTAATGAAGAGCTTACCTGCTCACCAAAACACTGACCTATGCGGTTTCACACTCGCCGGCTTAATTCTCTGGACCGTGCAAAATGTTGAGATCCACGGATTGTATCCGTTTGAGTTTAATGAGGCTTCGCCTACCAAAGTATGAGTGGAACACAATCTTTTCACCTCTCAACCCAACTAACATTATAGCCAATCAGACATTTTGGTCCTATAAAATGAGACAGCATAAATAGTTCAAATGCCAGGTGCAGCTGATGAATCACGACACATGCTGAAAAAGCTGCGAGGCGAGTGGTCAAAGATTTCCATCTAGGCCATATTTAATAGAAAAGCTATTGTTCTAGATAATTAACGGGCTTTGTAAACAGCTTCAGAGTAATCAGTCAGCTCCAGAAAGGCTCCTGTCCACCATGCTCTTACGGCATTTACCAGTGAAGACTATATGTGTGAAAGGGGCTAAACTCGTCCTCTGCATATGCTGTGAGTTTGGGCTGCTTAACGTTCATCTGGGAAAACAGTATGCATTATCTCACTAGATTTGTAACGCAAATCATTTATAAACCTTTGCCAACACAGAATACATCAACATATTTCTAAATATGCAATTTATTGTAGATCGCGATTTCAAAATAAAAGTTTCTGACTTTGCATGTGGCCAAATATTAAAATTAAATGGATTTAAACGTCGTTGAATTACATGAAACATCACCAGGCCATTGGCACACTCTGCAGGTATTTGTTATAATATAGGCATATTACATTGTTTTTAACAGTTGTTCAATAAAACCGTGTACTTGGTTTTGATACTTTAGTTGAGCCAATTATTATTGCCTCATCGTTAGTTTATATATAAATAGTCATACTAAAGCCCGTTTTTCACTTAGGTCTATTTGTATTACTAAAACATAATTGTCAAAATAATCAGTAGATTACTTGATTAGCAAAATAATTGTTAGTTAAGCCCTAGATTTAAAACATTTCAAAATATAACTGCATTGTTCTACTTTTTGTAATTAAAAGACAAATATTTTGTCATTCAAATATTTCTTAAATTATTAAAACATTGTCTCGTTCTATTGAACCAAGTGTATGCATTTTGTCTCATCTCGTGAGCTAAGTTTATTGTCACACCCCTAGTGTCTACAAGCATGATATAGCTCATAATTTTTTGCAAGTGTATGATATAGCTTTCATTCTTCAAGTCAATCATATATTCATGAAAAAAAAAATCAGTTTAAATAAGGAAAGCAATAACTTTGCCATAGTATCCTTTCAAATGTTAAAGTTGCCACAGTCATTGCATTCTTTGCATGTGCTGCACTTTATTTGTACCATTTGTTTTATTAGTTTATATATTAGAATTTGAAAGACAATAACTATTTTTTGTTAAGTGATAAGTGAGGACTATCTGAATTTAGTCCTTGAAAACCAAAAGAGTAGTGCTTAAAGTCCTTGAAAGTCCTGGAATTTCATTTTCCAGTATCTGTATGAACCCTGTTTAAGTTACCAGTTCTTGTACTGTTTTAATGTTTTTGTTGTTGTTAATTGAACTTAATTGTAGTTTTCTGTAGTAAACTGTCTTTTTATATTTCCTATTTTATATTAATTTCATAGTATTTAATTTACTATTATTTCTTTTGAACAAAACAATTTCAGAAATTTCATGTTTTAGATTGTAGGTCATCTTGTACCCTGTCAAGGACAAATCTAACCAGCAAAACTTGATATCAAAAGCATCCTAAATGTTACATGTGTTTGCATTATAGTGAGTAACCTTTCCTGGTATTGCTGTTTCAAATAGCCCACCATAATCTGTAGTCTGAGCCTTTCAAGGTCTAATGGCAATGGCAGATACGTTACTAGTTAGTTTCAAGGAAAATCATTTTCAAATAATGTTCTTTTTTTGCCAAATAACCCTGTGTATGTGTACACCCCCGCAACCCCCGGAAAAAAGTTCAGGCTCAGGATTTTGTATTGCTTTAACCCCTGCATAGGTAGGTCAAGGGAAACCACATTCTCACTTCACTTGTTCAGCTCTGCCTGAACTGAAAAGATGTCAGACATCCGAGTTTCTAAGAGCAGTGATACTCATAGCTGAGCATTCTAGGTGCTTGGTTTTTTTAATTAGTCAGATAGGTGAGTTTTGATGCTGTTAGGTAACATGGAGCTATCAATATCTAACTACTGTTGGCGTACTGTTTAACATTTAATATCTTTATTCTCTTTCTATAATATATTGAAATATATATGTATTATATATATATCTACATAGTTAAAAAAAAATCTGTGATGGCACAACGCTGAATGTCAGCATCATTCTCAGTTTCAGTGTTCACACACCTGTCGCAAATCATTCAAGATGCTGATTGCTGCTCAAGGAAGAATTGCTATGATCATATGAAACAGTACTGAACAAAACATGATATTTTGTTTTCAGGATTTCTTTTTATAGAAAGTTCAAAAAACAGCATTAGTTGAATTTTGTAATATTATAAATGTCTTTACTGTAACGTTTAATCAGTTTAGTTGCATCATTGCCAAAAAGTATTAATTTCTTCTTTTTTTTTTAATCCTACTGACATCAAGCATTTGAACGGTAGTGCATAGGGCTGTAACGTTTATTATTATTTATTAGCTCTAAAAAGGGGAATATTTATGACGAATCATAACTGGTTATGATCCATAATAAATATTTAGATTATATCTTCGAACTGTAGCAGAATCAATATTACAATTATTTGATCTGTCCGTCCACCGAGCAGACAATATAATCATTTATCAATTCAAGGAATATTTATTTTCTGGCCACGGAACAATAAACTGTCCTCCTTTGTACAGTGCTAGCAGTAATTCTTAGCCAAATGTAGCAAGGGTTCAAACATTCATTGACTTCGAACTGTGAGCAGCAAACAGAGACAATTCATTGTGAATATAAGAGATTTAATAAAACGAAACTATATCTAACATATAACTAACAAAAACATATATACACAGAATGAAACAAAAAGGGAGAGAATAGAAAAGAATGGCAGTACTTCACATCACTTAACCACAACCTTTGAAAATCAACAAAGAATCCAATAATCACCTTAAAAGTGTCTGAACCTTAAACACGCATCTGAATAATTTAAAGCGGTTAATGCATTGGTTTTTACGATCGCTAGGAAGAGTCCGAGGTGGTAGATAACGGAGTTCTTTTGATGAGTTCGTGAGGAGTCAGCTGGAAGTTTTTACTTCTGGTTTCTCTGAAGAAGAAGTCCACAGCGACTAATGTTACTTGAAGATAAAAACTGCCGGATAATAAAACTCAAGAGGAAGATCTTGAGTGTCTTGAAAGGTGTTGTCTCAAACGAAGAAGTTTTCTGAGCAAAGTTTATTTTGGGCTAATCGTTTTTGAGAGTTCCTATTCTGTGTGTTCTGACCAATGAGAGACATGGATTTTGAGCGGGAGAATCTTCTTTGTCTCTTGTCTTATGGCTCATTTGCATGCTTTATGGCCGGTCTGGAACATCCGTAGTTTTAACCCAAAATATCGTGCGAGTCATATGATGCGTTTCACAACCACATACTGTACCTCATTGTCCGAGGAATAAAAAACAGGTAACATTGATACCAAGAAACAAACATATGGAATAGATTAAACCAAAGATACACACATACAACTGAATATAAGTGTTTTATGGCTTTAACTAATACACATAACGAGTGGTAACTCATTAATTCAAACAAGGGATGTACACACAACATGCATATACCAGATACAATTGTAACTGATTAGTTATAGTCTAAATAAAGGAAATGTCTTTATGTGTGTGTGTGTGTTAATTTGGGTGTGTGTGTGTTCGTTTGGCCATTCACATCTCTAAGTGGAATGTTTTTGAACTCAGATTCAAGGATTCTCGTGGGGGCTGGTTCTAATATTCTTTGACGGCGAAGAACCATTTGGCAAATTACAACCCCTATACAAGTAACATCTCTTACCAGAACTGTAATTTATATGCAAATGTCAAACGGCTAAAAGGGTTTCTGTGAAGCCATAAACAGTAAAAATATCATGCAGTGATCCTAAGCAGACGTTACAGAATCCCCCCTTTTGGCTGACGAAGTTCACCTGTACACTTCGTCGGACAACAGTTTTCATGATGGTCGGACAGCCGGTGGATCATGATGATCGGGTAGCAGATGGATCATAATAGCTAGATGGCAGGTGAATCAGGATTGTCAAATAGCAGGTGGNGCCTTGTGGGCCAAATCTCGCAGCTGTTGGGGGGACATAGTCCGTGGGCAAGCCAGAACCCCCAGGTGGTGGCTCACTGTTGGGTGCAGGTTCCGGAGAAACAGTGTTTTGAAGTTGAAATCCTGTTCCATTCCTGGTTCGTTTCGTGCTCCGAAGTAGGCCTGTCTGAGCCTGTTGTAGTAAGCCTGTGTGGTTTCCTGTCTGCCCTGTTTAAGGTCCATGGCAGTAATCAGTCCTTGCTCTGACTCCGGGTCAGAGAACTCTTTAATCAGAGCCTGCTGCATTTGCTGGTAATCCCCTTCGACCGTTTCTGGCTGCCGGTCTAGAAAGCTCCTCACCTCACGGCTGGCGGTGATTCGGAGCAGATAGAGTCTGTCTCTTGTGGTAACATTGGCAACAGTTTGCAAGTGAAAGTCAATGTCTTTTAAGGAGGCGTGCACATCGTGGCCCCCTGCAGGGTTTTGAGTGAAGTGGAATGTTTCTAGCCAGCTTATCCAATTCTTTAGGTGACACGCCGTGCCTGGAAGACAGCCTTTGAAAAGGCTCCCAGCCCCTTTCTGCTGCTGGGGGTTCAGGGATGCTGGCAGGTGATGTCTTGAGCAGTGGGCTCTCACCCCCCTTTCGAACTGGAAACCCTTGACTAGCTGGTATCAATCTGCTGGTTAGGGGAAATTCTGTGGTGTGCATTTCCCTTTCAGAGTCACTTTGCAGTCTATATGCATATTTAAGCTCTCGGTGAACCGTATCAAGTTCGTCTTTCAAATAGTCTCTTTGGTGGGTCAGGGCTTGGATTTCGGCTTTGGCCGTTTGCAGGTGGCCTTCGCTGGCCTTGGCCCTAGCATCTCTCTCTTTGAGTTCAGTCTCTGCTCTCATCAGGAGAGCCTCGGCTCGCTGAAGTTTTTCACTTAGTTCCTCTCTGGTGTCTTTCTCCCACTGCTCTCGGCGTGTTGTGTCTACACGGAGATCAGTTAAAGCTTTCTGGAGTCTCTCTACTTCCTCCTGCAGCTCTGGGTCCTTTTCATCCGCCGTCCTGTGCTGGTGCTGAGTCTCCGACGTTAGCTGGTCCAGTTGACTTTGAGCAAGCACCAGGTTTCTCTGAGCCTCCTCAGCCTGGAGCTTCAGCGCTGCTGCTTCCTGTTCCATGCGGGAGGTGCTTGTTTCTCCCAGCTTTGCCTGAGCGAGGAGGTTGTGGGCGAGGGGCCCGATGATCTTGGTGAGATCTTTGTGGCTGTAGTCCTGTGTCGGATCGTGTGACATCAGGGCGCTCAGGTTGTCGTCGAGCTGTTCCCGGCTCAGGTGCTGCAGGCCGCCGGCTGCTTCAGACAGGTGTGTACCGGTTATGGCACTCAGCCAGGACTCTAGTCGATCCCAGTGGGCATCAGGGCTGGATGATCGAGACATGCTGGCTCACTGGTGAAGAGAGAGAGGGAGAGAGGGAGAGAGGGACAGCACGCAAAGGCCAATGCAAGTGTTAACGGCGTTAAACAGGCTGCGATTATAGTAATTAATAAAGTCATTGCACGGTCTGCTTGAGGAAAACAAACAGTTTTAGACCAGTGTGAGCGTAGACCAGACACCTGTTATCTCGGTCGCAAATGGCGAGGTGTGTCTAATTGTTGTGGGGGCGGCCCCGGAACGGATCTAACTCAGATTGTTGACAGCGTGATCGTCTAAAGACTTTGGCAGCTTGGGTCGTCAATCTATTACTCAGCTTTCTTTGATGATTTCTCAAAGGTTCGGTCTCTAGGCAAACAAAACAGAACAAAATGAAAAACAAACAAATCAACAAATCAAAACACAGGGAGAGATAGAGGAGAGAGCAGGTTTAAGCCTTTTACTGCTGTTAGGGGTTATGACAACTGGATGGGTTAGTATTCTATGGCTAGGCTAAGTGATGGATTGAGGTGATTCAGTTTGGATCCCGTGGCTCACTGTGACCCGCCGTGGAGGCAACTGTCACTTCACCAACTAAGCACTAGAGGGAGTGTTACCTGTAGGTGAACAAAAATGGCTAGAATACAGAAATTTACTTTAAATTTGAATTCAAACACTGTTTAAACTAAATTTAAATAAGTGAGTGGTAAAGTGAGAGAGAGGGAGAGAGAACCCTGATTAAAAAAAAATATCTGATATATATATATATATATATTATTTTTTTGTTTTTTTTTTTTTAAATTAAAATAAAAAAAAAATAATAATAAAAAAAAAAAAAAAAAATCAAAGGAACCAAGATAAAACAACTAAACAATTCTAAAAGTCATAAAAGATAATAAAGTAAAACAAAATTAGTACTGGATATGAAGACTAATACAAAACAAGAAATAAAAAATAAATGAGTAAATCAAATTAAAAAAAAAAATTAAAGGCAGGTACAAGAATGACCAATGGGAAATTAAAATCAAAAAAATTAGAGTAACCAAGTCGACCTAGCAGAGAAATGCCCACAAGGGGGAGTCAGTGCGTTGAAAACAGGAAGGCAGAAAGAGTTCACGTGATGTTAAGATACTTAAACAGCCTGCCCTCTAGCTTTAGTTTAAGGTACTGTGCCTTAACTCTAACCGTGCTTGAACTGAAAATGTTTAGAGACTATTCTCCTTTTCAAACGGAGTTTTACTGCAGTTATCACAAGAACACAGTCCAATCCCAACAGAATCTATCATCTGTGCACTTAACTGCACAATGTGTGTGAAGCAGGATTTCTTCGCTGCCAGTACACAATAAAAATTATAAGCAACAGGGTTTCTTCGCTGTTGTTATACAACTTTGACTTGATCAAGGTTTTTTTTAAAAACTCCCATTTACATTTCAGTCAGTCTACTGACTCGCAGTGTTTTTGTGATCAAATCTGCATTAGGTGACACATTAGGTATCTACTCTAACGGCTAAACCTAAGGGAGTTAGATCGTCTAGTTAAATTAAATTGGAACTTCGCAATGACTTCAATAGCGAATAGCGATACTATAAAAATAAGGCCTTTAAAAGATGATAACAGGAGCATCGCTCAAATCTATCTTTAACGCAGGAAGATTTCTTCGTTCCAACAGGAGATTTTGATAATAATAAAAAGGTACTGCAAAGAGATTCTTCGTTTTAGAGACAATTTTAATATTAAAACTGCAGTTTACTTTAATATTTCAACCGTGACTACATGTTAGACAGCTAGAGGCTGTTTAAAATAACAGTATGGAGTTGGCCTTTTAACCATCCAACCACCAGAGTGAGTTGCGCCCTGCGTCTCACTTCTGCGCTCATAAATATACAAACCCAATAAAATTGATATACTTGTTTTGCTCACAAACCCAGTTTGAATAGCCTGCATTCTCACCAAAACATTACCGTTATTAGTATTTTCCTCTAAAAGGGGAATATTATGACGAATCATACCTGGTTATGACCATAATAAATAATTTAGATTAGATCTTCCGAATTAACTGTACAGAATCAATATACAATTAATTTGATCTGGTCCGTCCACCGCCATACAAAATATTCATGTTATCATTCATGGATATTTTTTTCTGGCCACCGGAACAATAACTGTACCTCCTTGTCCGTGCTAGGCAGTAATTCTTAGCAAAATGTGCAAGGGTTCAAACATTCATTGACTCCGAACTGTGAGCACAACAAGACCAATTAGTGTGAATATTGGTTTATAACTGAAAACATATCTAACATATAACTAACTAAAACGATATATATACAGAATGAAACAAAGTAAGGAAAGATAGAGAATAGGAAAGAATGGCAGTATTTCACATCACTCAACCACAACCTTTGAAAATCTTCAGAGAATCCAAAAATCACCTTAAAAGGGTCTGAACCTTAAACACGCATCTGAATAATTTTAAGCGGTTACTTGCATTGGTTTTTCGATCGCTGAGGAAGAGTCCTGATGCGGTAGATAACGGAAGTCTTTGATGAGTTCGTAAGGAGTCAGCTGGAAGTTTGTACTTCTGGTTCTTCTGAAGGAGAAGTCCACAGCGACTAACGTTACTTGAAGATAAAAACTGCCGGAAAATAAAACTCAAAATTAAGGTCTTGAGAGTCTTGAAAGGTGTTGTCTCAAATGAAGAAGAAGTTTTCTGAGCAAAGTTTATTTTGGGCTAATCGTTTTTGAGATTTCCTATTCTGTGTGTTCTGACCAATGAGAGGCATGGATTTTGAGCGGGAGAATCTTTCTTTGTCTTTTGTTTTATGGCTCATTTGCATGTTTTATGGCTGGTCTGGAATTTCTGTAGTTTTAACCAAAAATATAGTACAAATCGTATGATGTGTTTCACAATCACATACTGTAAGTCATTGTCCGAGAAATGAAGAACGGGTGACATTGATACCAAGAAACAATAATATGGAATAGATTAAACCAAAGATACATCCATACACTGAATATTAGTGTTTAGGGCTTTAACTAATACAAATAACGAGTGGTAACTCATCTAATCTAACAAGGGAATGTACACACCACATGCATATACCAGATACAATTATAACTGATTAATTATAGTCTAAAATAAAGAAATGTCTTTATGTGTGTGTGTGTGTTAGTTTGGGTGTGTGTGTGTGTTTCGTTGGCCATTTCACAGCTCTAAGTGAATGTTTTTGACCTCAGATTTTTTTCCCATGATTTCTCGTGGGGGAGCTGTTCAACATCTCCTTGATAGTGAGAGGAACCATTGGCAATTTAGCACCCATATAAATGTAGAATCTGGGGCCAGGACTGTAATTTATTTGCAAATGTCAAAAGGCTAAAAGGGGTCTTTTAAGCCATAAACAGTCCAACTATCATGCATGATCCTACGCAGACGCTACAGGCTGTGCACATGCTTTGAAGTGCCATCTTGTGTAGGGTTTGTAGTGGTTTGCTGGGGGCATGTCGTAATGACTAAGAGTGCTCAACAGACGTTTGAGGAATGCAGGCTTCCCCATTTCTCTCTCTCTTTTTTTCTCTCATACATCCCTGGTATTGCACAGGGTGATGTTGGCACTGTACCCTCTGGTGTTACCAGGGGTCATCACTCGATCCCTCCAGTGAGAGCATTGCACTGTTGGCTTAAAGGCAGGAAGTTCTGGTTCTCTGCATTGTTTATTCTGAATGAGAATGGGCTAGTGTTCAGGCATGCAAAGAGAGAGCTGCCACTGTAAAGTTCTAGAAAGTCAAATTGTAAATGCCATTAAAGAGAGCATTATTTGTCTGTAGTAGGGATGTCAATTTTCGATCATTTCCATGATCGATAATCGTTTAAGTTAACGATCAATTAATCAATTCATCGCTAACCTTATGCGGGCAAAATCTTCAATGCACCGGCAGGACAGGATGTGGCAAAGTTACTCCAACCCCCCCCCCCCCCCCCCCCCCCCGCTTTCTCACCGGATTTAAAGGGGATTTAGTCTGAATAAAATGCTAGTAGCAGGATTGTAAAATGAATAGATGTGATTATGATCATTTGATAAAATGAAGAGAGCTCGTTTGAGAGAATTTTACTTTGTTGACTGTTTCCTATTTCTTTTTAAAAATCCGGCATTAACAGTGCATTAGATCGTGACAGTGCATGAGTGCGTGCATACGAGACGGAGCGAGCGCGGGTTTGGCTAGATGTATTTGGAGATTATTGCTCGCGTCTTATTCGGCACAAATCCAAATGTTTCCATGTTCGTAATGTATTTCAATGTTAAACTATTATTTATAATGTAAACTAGGCTTGTACTTTACACGCATTCGCATATAGACGGAAAATATCATCCTCTTCACAGCAAAAAAGTCCTTGGCATAACAGCAGAGTGGACCGGTATACTACGGTCTATTTAAACTGACCAGTGTAACCTTTTATATGTTTGGTTGACTGTATTTTATTTTGATAATGAACATACTGCGATGTAAGTTTGAATTGCTAGAATATGTGGGGGGTGTGCGCGCGAGACGCCGGTGCGATCCAACAGCTGAAACATAAAAAAATCAATTTTTGGAGTAAGATATAATCCGCAAAAGTGTTTACTTTTATTTTTGCACACTCACAATAACATCAAGATTTGTGCTTTTGCTAAATAAAGCAAACAAACAGAATGCGCGTATCCTTTCCTTTCCATGAACTTGTTTATGGAGCACCGCGCCACACTTCTGTTTTAAATCTGTTTAAATATCTGTTTATCAGATATATTTCACTTTTTTTTTTTTAATGAAAACAATTTTTTTTTTTTTTAGACCTATTGCTTACATAGGCTATACATTTTCCTTAAAGCATTCCATTTTGTCCCAGGGCTTGAAAACCTGTGCCCTAGGCTAGTTAGGTTCATGCAGAAACTTGTGAACGATGCTCGTAGTTGTGGCATCACCATTTAGTGACATAATTGAATGCTCCGGGAAAACGTATAGTCAGTGTTGGTCACAGCGCTATTTAATTGCTTTTTTGAATCCAGCAATTATTTATTTACAAAATATAAGCTCTGTTTATGACAAGTGTGGTATAAAAGCTTTTTTTATTAGAGGAATATTTGGTTAGCTGGAAAATCTTACATCGCGACTGTGCTTTTAGATGCCGTTTGAGCCCATATAGCCTACATTTATGCGGCTTTGTTCTGGTTTGCCGGTTGGTCACGAATTTCCACAAATTCAATAATATTTAGGCATTGTTTCTTTTCCTAAATCCTCACTGTCTAACCCTCTAATTTTGCAGGTTTATTTTGTCATTCACTTTTTATCACTGTTTTCGCGTCTAAGGGAAATTAAAGATTTCATGGTCATAAATTAAGAATTCGTTCGATGCTTTAATTTGTTTAATTCATTTTATTTAAATCATGGGTTAAGGAACAAAATTATTGAAACATGGACAGTGGCCACAAATTAATAAGTCGTAGGAACGAATTAACAAGTTCTAGGAATGAATAGCCTATCTGTCCTGTGTCCCACAGCCCTGCAAAGCGCAGAGCCCGATATGAAAGAATTATCTGGGGAAATTACTTAGTTACTACATTTCTATTGCTTTCCATGTTGAAGAACTTTGTGTTGTTTCTATTTTAATGTACTTTTAAAGTTTAAATCACATTAAAAGCTTAATTTGTACATTATGAATGATGATGCATTTACAGTGGTGTGAAAAAGTGTTGGCCCCCTTCCTGAATTTTCTATTTTTTTGCATGTTTGTCACACTTTTATGTTTCAGATCATCAAACTAATTTATATATTAGTAAAAGATAACACAAGTGAGCACAACATTCAGTTTTTAAATGAAGGTTTTTATTATTAAGGGAAAAAAGCTGTCCAAACCTGCCTGGCTCTATGTGAAAAAGTAATTGCCCCCTATATCTAATAACTGGTTGTGCCACCCTTAGCAGCAACAACTGCAATCAAGCGTTTGCGATAACTTGCAATGAGTCTGTAACAGTGCTGTGGAGGAATTTTGGTCCACTCATCTATGCAGAATTGTTGTAATTCAGCCACATTGGAGGGTTTGAGCATGAACCGCCTTTTTAAGGTCATGCCACAGCATCTCAATAGGATTCAGGTCAGACTTTGACTAGGCCACTCCAAAGTCTTCATTTTGTTTTTCTTCAGCCATTCAGAGGTGGACTTTCTGGTGTGTTTTGGATCATTGTCCTGCTGCAGAACCCAAGTTCGCTTCAGCTTGAGATCACGAACAGATGGCCGGACATTCTCCTTCAGGATTTTTTGGTAAACAGCAGAATTCATGGTTCCATTTATCACAGCAAGTCTTCCAGGTCCTGAAGCAGCAAAACAGCCCCAGACCATCACACTACCACCACCATATTTTACTGTTGGTATGATGTTCTTTTTC
The DNA here is from genome assembly GCA_018155175.1 of Sinocyclocheilus anophthalmus. Taxonomy (NCBI): domain Eukaryota; kingdom Metazoa; phylum Chordata; class Actinopteri; order Cypriniformes; family Cyprinidae; genus Sinocyclocheilus; species Sinocyclocheilus anophthalmus. The sequence goes on along the minus strand of JADLZN010001788.1, from coordinate 81,330 downwards.
TGAAATGCAGTGTTACTTTTAATCAAGACGTAATGGGACACACACCTTCCAAAAAAAGTTCAACTTTTGTCTCGTCAGACCACAGAGTATTTTCCCAAAAGTCTTGGGGATCATCAAGAATGATTTCTGGCAAAACTGAGACGAGCCTTTATGTTCTTTTTGCTCAGCAGCGGTTTTCGTCTTGGAACTCTGCCATGCAGACCATTTTTGCCCAGTCTCTTTCTTATGGTGGAGTCATGAACACTGACCTTAACTGAGGCAAGTGAGTCCTGCAGTTCTTTGGATGTTTTTGTGGGGTCTTTTGTGACCTCTTGGATGAGTCGTCGCTGTGCTCTTGGGGTAATTTTGGTCGGTTGGCCACTCCTGGGAAGGTTCTCCACTGTTCCATGTTTTTGCCTTTTGTGAATAATGGCTCTCACTGTGGTTCTGGAGTCCCAAAGCTTTAGAAATGGCTTTAGAACCTTTTCCAGACTGATAGATCTCAATTACTTTCTTTTTCATTTGTTTCTGATTTTCTTTGGATCTCGGCATGATGTCTAACATTTGATGATATTTTGGTCTACTTCACTTTGTCAAGCAGGTCCTATTTAAGAGATTTCTTGATTGCGAACAGGTGTGGCATTAATCAGGCCTGGGTGTGGCTAAAGAAATTTAACTCAGGTGTGATAAACCACAGTTCTAACAGGGGGGCAAACACTTCTTCACACAGGACCGTGTAGTTTTGGATTTTGTTTTCCCTTAATAATAAAAACCTTCATTTAAAAACTGCATGTTGTGTTTACTTGTGTTATCTTTGACTAATATTAAATTTGCTTGATGATCTGAAACATTAAACTGTGACAAACATGCAAAAAAAATAAGAAAACAGAAAGGGGGCCAACACTTTTTCACACCACTGTATATACCGTCACCGTCATTCACAGCCGCTCGCACGTGTTTTGTGCATGAGCCGCACGCAGCCCAAAATGAAACAGCTTAATCGACCATCGATAGCTTTAATCGATTGCATCTCTTATCGACAATTAATCGTTGACGTCCCTAGTCTGTAGTATAAATAAATTTGCAACAGAAATGACTTTTACAAGGTCCAAAAAAGAAAATGAAATGCGTGAATGAATTGTTCACAATAAGATCAATAACATGCATTTAGAGTTAGACCAGGTGTATTTCCAATACAAACTGACTTTAAAGCTTCTAAAGAAAACACAAGTCAGTATGATTTCAGTATTTATAAATAAAAGCATCCTGAGCAGAAATTCCACCTATCAAAGAAGTTTCTCTTTCCATGGAAACAGAAATGGCAGCAGAAGAGCTCATCAGCAGCTGCCCACTCCCATGAAGCATTGCAAATGACATAATTGTTTTCCCACAAAGACTAATTGTACATTTATGTCCTTAATGATTGCTAACTATTGTTTATAGTTTACTGTTGTTTGATTGTTATTTGCTGTGAAGCATTGCATAGTTTATTCCCTTATAAAAGCATTTCAGATTTTTGCTTTATCAAGTGCAAGTTTGTAATGTTATGATGAATTCTTTTAATCTATATAAAAGTTCTTCAGAATTTAGGCTTTGGGAAGAAAACACACAAAAAAAAACTGGGTTCAGTTGATGTTTCCTGAATGCATGAATTTTATCACTCATCATCTGCATGTTTGGTTACACTGTAACAGCTGTTTACTCTAGCCTGTGGGTCACACACTCACAGGTGTTGGGTTGTTAACTTTGAGAATGTGTGCTACAAAGCAAGTCAGAGTGAGAGACATTCATTATGTGTTCTAGAATTTAATCAAACACTTTATAAAACCCCAAAGTTGAAGTCTCTGAACTAGGAATGTTTATTTCGGTTATTTTTCCTAACCAACAACTGACGCTCGTTAACCGATTGTTAACCGTTAACCGAGAAGATTATTTTAAATTAGAATTGAATTAAATTAGAAAGGATAAATGTCTGTGACCCGTTAAAAAATACTAACATTTGTTTCCCGGGGATTAATTTTACATGTGCAAAAGGCAGCAAACAACAGAACATGAGGATTCACATGGTCATCATATACGCACCTGCAGCACTTGTGCGAGCGGTAGCCTATAGCCTATATAACGAATAAATAGGCCTATACGAGAAACATATTTTTACTTAATAAATGAAGAAAATGAAAGAGAAACTGTGCAACAAGTAGCCTAGCCTATATGCAGAACTTCGGTTTATTTTTGTGCTGCGTGAAAGGAAACAAACGCGACATCCTATTTTTTTTTTAGCTTATTTTTACAAAAGCACAAAATTTTTTTTTTTAATAGTGAATGTACACAACTAAAGGCCAACCTTTTTACACTTGCCGATTATCTTTAATACTAAACAGGATAGATAGTTTCTCCGACCAGCTGTTAAAGGAAAAAATTCCCAGTGATTTGCAAGACCCGTTAAGCTTTGGCTACTTGACAATGCACCTGTTCCATTATATAATAAATACAGTCCAGTCAAACAACATCTGGAAACAAAAAAACAATTTAGAAAAAAAATATGTTGTAAATTTGCCTTTAGTGTTTCCAGTACCCACACCTTGATGTTATGTAAAACATTTTGTTTTACGTGGATATTTGAACGCGAGTGAAGTACATAATAAATGATAATTTGCCATTCAAATAGCCTACATAGCAAATACGGGAACATTTGATTTTGTGTGGAATGAGATACCCAACGTTGGTTTCAGTTTTGTTTTAGCCTAAATTAATTCGTTTTAGCTTGTCGTTTATATTGCTATAGCTTCTTATATTTTAATTTCTTGTTCTTTTCTAAATACTGTTAATTGAAAGGATTTGTTTGTGGAGTGAGGGGAACTAAAATAGCCTAGCTATGTTTACAGTGTTTATTATAATGTTTGTAAACATTTCGCGTCTGCATTAAGCCTATTTCTGAATGAAATAGAAAATGCGTCGTATACGCGACTTGTTTTTTTCCCCCTAAAAACACATTCTTTTATACGCATAGTGTATTTTAACCATGCAGCAAACCTTTTAAATATTTTGATAAATTACTGAAAAAATAAATAAAGGACTTTTTAAACCGTTTAACTGATTGTATTAATCGGTCAAAATTCGTACTCTCGGTTAAACGGTTAAAATGAACATCCCTACTCTGAGCTTGTAATGGGATACTCACGTAGTAATCTTTTCATAGTACTCCTAGTCAAGGTGTAACGTCCGGCCCTACATAGTTTACATAGTTTAAAATGGGGTCAGATTATACTATGTGATAGTTTGAGTGTTTAAAAAGATGAGACAGACGACCAGTGGTATATTTACATGAGACTATGAAACCTCAGGCTGTTAAAAGCATATAGTTCAGAACACCATACCCAAAAACAGTCTGAATGAGTCCCAGTGTGTTGATAGTTCCAATGCAAGTGTCTTTACAGCCCAATTATGTTTACAAAACAGTGTCTTTACAATCCAAATGAAAGTCCAAAAGCTTGTATCTGGAAAGGTGAGTCCGAATAAAACTCCACATTCCAGGATGGGTGATCACCAGCGCATTTGTAACTGAGAGAGTGTTTGCTTGTCATGCTGCCTCCTTAATACTGTCCATTTCCTATTTTCTGTCCAAACCCAGACTCATTTAAAGACATACACACATTAAGGGTGCTTTCACACTAGCACTTTTGGTGCGCAACAGGGTTCAAATGATGTCGATGCAGTACCCGAGTCCGCTTAAAAGGGGTGGTCTGGTGTACGGTTCAAGTGAAGTCCTGCAGGCAGAGAGCTGTATATCTCATTTCTCTTCACCTTCAGCGTTCTTTAGAGCATTTGCAGTTCATTCGTAAGACAGACGTAAGTGCCGTTATGTACTGAAGCTTTGGAAACGGTTCAAAAACATAAATATAAAAGTGAAGAAAGCAATGCTAAGCATTTTGCCGCCTTCTCCTCCACTGTTGTTACTAAGCAACGGGGTAAGCAGCTGCTGACTTGATGACACAAATGCACCGCGGTTCAGACCCAAATAAAATAATATGAACACAGTCCAGCAGGGGGAGGAGGGAGCCATCGAACTCGGGTTCGGACCAGGCAATCAAACCAAGTGTGAAAGCACCCTTAAACAGTTAAGAGCAATGAAATGGCTAAGACATCATGTAAATCCATAAAACTCAAATATATATAAAACCATCACAATACATATTGAGTGGATTAAAACATGTGTCCTGTGTGACAGTGTCACAAAGGTTTAGTCACTATCTGTAGCTCTCTGGGCATTAACCCTGTAAACACGCTGTGAAGACCTCAGCTGTCAACACACCATTCCCAGAGACCTCCAGGAAGTGTGCTACTTTCTCTCAGGCTGTAACTCCAGACCCTCGAGTAATCCTCCATTTGTTCCTGCTCCTTTGCAGTGAGCACCTGTCCTGCTCCTTCACGTTCTTCGTACATGGAGACAGTAACGTGTGCACCAGCGTGGAGATTAACCAACACCAGCCTGTCTATCTGTTGAGTGAGGAGCACCTGACTTTGGCCCAGCAGAGCAGCAGCTCGGTTCAAGGTAGGAGCATTGCTGATCAGTTGACTCTGTATATACATTGTGTCTTGAATTTTTATGTCATGATGTTGTAGTCTCAACCTTAGGACATGCAAAGGCTGTGTGATTGATATTGCACACAAAAAATCATGCCATGTTGGTTAACAAAATATTTTTTTCTTTTTTTCATTTGGTTGATACTCTATATTTAATTTTGCATGCTTATTTCCTCTGTTTTTACTTTAGGTTACCTTTGCCATGATCTATATCTCACTTAAAGTTATTTTTTTTAATAGCACTAATAATTTGTTAAATGTAATCTTCAGCAAATCTCAAATATAATTTTTTTTCATGCTGCACATTATAATATTAGTATAAAATACTAGGGGTCGAACCGATCCGGTTTTCAGTGGCCAATATTAATAGAATACCATATTTTTACAGATCAAGTAGACCGATAACTGATATTTAGAACCGATATATATGTCTGGTTAGTGCTGGGCGGTATACCGGTTCATACCGAATACCGGTGTTTATTTTTGTTATGATATGAATTTTTAAAATACCATAATACCGGTGTATGTCGCTTAAACAAAGTTCGGAATGCGACACTGTTTGAAAGGGGTCCCTTTTCACTGTTGCACTGTGGTGAGGGAACAGCTGTATGTGTTACTAAGCGTGAAAGTTCTGAAACTGAAACTGTAGAACTAATAGAACGTGATGACACAGAAGAACTCATCCACAATATCCACACTGACCGCCACAAATATCCACCACCCCCCTGACATCAGCTCCCGCGTCTCACACACACGCTCGCAACTTTCATGACCCTTTTAGCTGCTTTTTTCCATAGAATATTCATACTGACAAACCCAGCGACTTTTTTGGATAAACCTTAGCTATGGTTCAGTTGAAGATTTCGCTAGGTGGTGTGGGCGGGGTGGAACGGGGAGGGGGTCGTGCCTGCTGTTTCCCGAGAAGTGTCACTCTCTCTGCGTCTGTCTGTGGGCAGTGAGCTTCAGAGAAGCAGCGCATTGGCGAGTTTGTGCCGCACGCGCCAGCCGACTTCGTCAATAATGTGGAGTGTACAAAACAGCATTTGTCGTGTCGGGTACACCGTGTGTCCCTGGTTAGGGCGGATTGGTGGGTTTGTGAATTATAAATAGTGATCGTAGTTTTGTTTGGTAATGGGAGTCTCTCAAAGCATTGCACTTTTTAGTTTGTTGTTTTTTTTTGTTTGTTACTCAGACGCAGGCAGTGTGCTGCATGAGACAAAAAAAGTAATATAGCCAAAACAAACCGCATAGCCGCTCTTTAGTGTAGAAGCATGTTGATTTTATCAGACGATGCCAAGATTATAAATGAGAGTGACTCCTGGTTAACACGTATTAAAAGGGGTCGTGTTTAGTCACTATAGTGTGGTATTTTTTGACAATATTCACTCATCATGACAGTAAAATCGGGGGGCATTTCTAATTCATATACGCAGTATTGGGTGGGGCGCTGCGCGGGTGCATCATATAAATATGGTTAACACTGGTCATGCATGAAAAAAAATACCGTCATGTACCATGAAACCAGTATAATTTTGAAAAATACAATGATATACATTTTTGGTCATACCGCCCAGCACTATGTTTCTGTGATAAAAATAAAAATTAATTCAAAATTGAGACTATACAAGGGCTCTGACCAAAACTAACGCCTTTCCTGTTTTGGTTAGTTAGTACTCCCACACTGCACTTTTCACTCTGTGCATCCATCTACAATAAGGGTAATATAAAGAGAGAGTTATAAGTGGGGCCACTGTATGCTTCATGATTAAGCCTATGAATACTACAGCCAGTGGCGTATAAAGTACCTGAAAGCCATACTCAAGTAAAAGTACAGATATCTTACCAGAAAATGACTTTGGTAGAAATTGAAGTCACCGTTTAGAATATTACTTGAGTAAAAGTCTTAAGTACAAAAAGTATTTTTTAAATCTTAAACGTACTTAAGTATTTAAAGTAAAAGTACAAGTAAATGCAAATTGGAAAAGAAGCAAATAAATATATATAATATAAAAAAATGTTCAACACAGCTTGAGTAGCAAGATTGTGTTCAGTTTTAACTCTTTCTTCCATTTTGTATTTTTGGGTAAGAATAAGAAGCACTTCATCCGGTACTTAGTGTCTTCCATTCCAACATAAGAAATAATTTCTGGAATCTGCATCTGAAATAGCATTTAGATGTATTTACACAGTTATGTATCTCAGAGGGGACATGGATGCATTTCAACTGCAGTTTCAGATGCATTAATAGGCCTAATGTTTTGTTTTTAACATAAAACTTTGAATCTGATATTTGAAATTATTTAAATAATAAAAAGAAACTTTAAATGCGAAATTAAAACCGCCAGTAGGTGGCAGCAAGTGACTTTTAATGAGTGAGTCATTGAGATTCAATGATTCATTCAAATGGCTGATTCATTCAGGAACAAAGCATTTGACTGTGTTAATGAGTGAATCACTGAATCATTTCTTCAACCGATTCGTTCAAAAAGCTGATTCATTCAATTAGGAAGCACCGTCCTGTGTGTTACTCAGAGTCACACAAAACAGTGCTGTGATCTTTGTTTGAAACCATTTCCATTGCCAAAATTGAGCAAAAACAAGCAATATTATGTCTAAAATGTACGTCACTTATTGCTTTACTGAACTAAAATTATTATTAAATGTGTTCATGCAGATATCTGCAGAAAAAAACTGTACTCTTTGTGTGATATAGACTAAGTTAACTATATTAAATTATATAAATATAAAAAGCATACAGAAGCATTTTGCCACAAGAATGCCTTGAATTTTGAGTTTAATAGACTAATAAATCACGTGCGTGCACATGTGTGGATTTGTGATATAGGCATTGATTAATGTCCGATTGGCTATCCCCCCGTATGTACAATCTAAAAGGCGGAAACCGCTCATTACAACAACACTTCCCATATTATCGCAGACGATGCTGTATCACACGCCCCAGACTTGACTTGAGTGGAAAATGAATTATCTGCGGTTGTGCGCACACTTGTTTGCACGTGAGCAAAGGTTCTCATTTCAAATGGCTTTTTTTATTAAATATGTTTAGTTGTTGTAGTAGTAGCAACTGCCCGTTTTTTTGCAAAAACAGTTTAATGGCAACGAAAATATTTATGGCCGGTCAATTTTCTGAAGTCATTAGCCATTGGCAGATGTGAAAGTTAGTTTTAGGCCGTGCTTGCAAGTGTAGAGATTAGGACAAAAGTATTGCAATTTCCTTACTGTAGAGTAAGGTAAAATAATATACCTGGGGGGGAAAATGATTTATATTTATTTCACAGTGCAATTGTTTTACAGTATATGGCTATTACTGTCAAATTAGAATAAAATAATAACAATAATCATTTTATATTATTATTGTTATTATTATTTTATTCTAATTAGTTTGGCTTTCAAATTCACCAGTGAGACTGAGACACTATATCACAATTAAAAAGAGGGTTGAGTCCCCTTTAAATTTCAAGAACAAGCCCCATGCCCCGGACCCCCTTAGAGGGATCAAGGACCACCCACCACAGTCTCACAAAGTCCTGTGGGAAACACTGAGAGGGAATTTACACTTTAGTGTTGAAACTCAAAAGATGACAGGCCCTCTCCTTTGTTCTGTTGTCTTTTTTTGTGGTTTGTCGTTGCCTCAGCAGTCAGATTGGTGGCAAACACGTTTTCTCCTCTGCTCAAGGGCACAGTAATGGAAGGCCTACAATATATTAACACCTCTGAGATGCTGCTTCTCTTGTGATAGTCATTATCTCAATGTAGCCCCACTGTGGCCCTGATGAGGTGTTTTCCAGGTGCAGTACTTCTCTGGCTTTCAGCTTTGTTACATCACCACCGTTCCCTCCAAGGTGCTGAGTTCACAAGCTTGTGTCTTGCATTACTGCTCGGAGCAGTATGCTTTACCCTGAACAATATGCATCTGTGTTTCTTCTCAACCCGTTGTCCTATGTGGGATCAACGTCAGTTAATCCACCTTTGGAAATGCTGTTGCTTTTTAAAGCAATATTCCAGGTTAAATACAAATTAAGTTCTGATGTGTTGATAGCATGCTGCCAAAATTGTTTCAAGTCATTCCACAGTTCTCACAGGGCTTAACTTGAATTAAGAGTAAAATATTTGTTTAAAGGAAGAGTCCTTGTTTCAAGAGGTGATGACAAACCTCTTTATCTGCAGCTTGTTTTTTCTCCATTCTAAGTGGCTAGCAGACACAGATTGATTTTTTTTTTTCAGTTCTCACTGTAATGGCTGAAGATTGACTTTGGCAGAGCTCATTCACGGGGCTTGTGCTCAGTTGTCTGGCTTGTCTTCGTTCATTAGCCGTCTCCCAAAGGGCAACTAAAGCCTATGCTTGACTCCTTTTACATGTATTTGCAAAAGCAATAATGTCGAGTGCCAAGTGCACTCATTCCTATTATCCCTTCATATTTTATTGTCTTGAACAATGGACCCAAACATCCTCTCAAGTAATACTTATCTACATGGAAATTGCTCTTTTTACTATGACTGCAACAATCTTTCTTGCTTCTAACAATATGCTTAATTAGCCTAATATAAACATATATGAACTCTCTTGCGTTGTGAATATTTTTATTACTTGTACACATGTTGAGACACGCCAAGTTTTCACTTGCCTTGTGTGTTTGGTTTGTGTTAAAGTGTCATGAAACTCCCTGTATCAGCACAGGTCAGATCTCACCACAGTTTTGAATAATGTATAATTGTAGGTGAGAAAAGCTTCGGAAGTTGTAGGTGGAGGAGTGGAGATAATGCAACTGTTTGTGCTCCAGTCAGTTTCCTTTGCTTTAAAGGAGCTTCACATTGCAGTTCATGTTCGCAAATAAATTATACACTTAAGAAATGAATACTTTTATTCTGCAAGGATGCCTTAAATTGATCAAAAGTGACAGGAAAGAGGTTTATAATTTTACTAAAACAAAATTAAAATAAATGCAGTTCTTTTAATATTTTATGCATCTAACAATCATAGGGAAAATATATAATGGTTTTAAAAATTATTTTAAATATATTTACTATATATCAGGGTTAATATAGAAAACTATAAAAATAGTTATTTGAAATAAATGTCAACTGAAATAAAAAATCAAAAACATTTATCATTTTAATCTAGTTTAACTTGGTGTATGAAATTTAAATAAAATTAAAATATGTATAGAGATAGAGAGACAAATAAAAATATATAAAGACATGGAAATAAACAAAACTGTTAAAAACTACAAAACCCCCCCCCCCCCCCAAAGAATAACTCAAATTAAATTTTTTTTTTTTATCAAAATGGAAAATATAAAAATATTTCCAAAATATGAATAAAAATATACATCGTATCTTAATGAATAAAGCTTAATGAATAACACATAGATATAGATAGATCATATATAATATATAATTACGAGACATATGTTAACATCTAATATCATGTTTCATAACACTTTAAAAAGTAAATACCTTTGCTCTTTATTTATTGTCCTGTATCAGATCTAGTGTGAACTGAATTATTGGCAGAGCTCATGACTTTCATTTTATGGCTTTCTTTTTTGTGGCCCTAAGCATTCTCGTTCTCAGGTTACCACAAAGTGAACAGAGATATTACCAGGAAGTATCACACTTGCAATTACATTGAGACAGTATACTGCCTGTTTTCCTCCAGTGATCCTCTCTCCGTATGGTTTGAGTGGGACTCTGACGGGCCAGTCATTCAAGCTGTCAGATCCACCGACCCAGAAGTTGATTGAAGAATGGAAGCAGTTCTATCCCATAGGCCCCAACACCAAGGAGGTCACAGACGAAAAGATGGATGACCTCGACTGGGAGGATGATTCCTTGGCTGCTGTTGAGGTTGTTGTTGGTAAGTCAGCTGTACGTATTGAGAGTTCAACATCATCTCAATTAATGTGTAGTACGAGTGCAAGTAATCATTTATGTTGCGCAGCTGGGGTGAGGATGGTGTATCCAGCCAGCCTGGTGCTGGTGGCCCAGTCAGACATTCCAGTCGTGGCTCCAATGAGCTCTTCCACCTCCTTGGGCTCTTACTCAGGAGGTCAGCACAGTCACATGATCCATGGAGATACTGGCATCTCTTCAGTCACTCTGACTCCTCCCACTTCACCAGAGGAGGCTCAAGCAGGTACCACTACTACATTCTCAGTTATTGTGAATAAATGAAAAAAAATGTTTTCTAAATGTTTAACTTTAGTTCTACACAAGTGTGATTGATTTATAGATTTTTTTTCTTACTACAGCATTAACTGACATTTTAGATGCAGAAGAAAAAAATGATATATTATAAAAAAATCTAGCATTTTCTATTGTAATTATTTAATTGTTTATTTAACTAAGTTCATGTATTTTTTGTCAGCATAGGAGTCATTTTAAAGCCAGAGAAGTTGGGAATATGTGCATGTTTGTGATTTTTATTATTATCTATAACTTCATATAGCAGTCATATAACTGTTTATGGTAATTATTTAACAGTAATTATTTATGTGATGTAATTATACATTTAATGTAATTTTTTATCGTTTTATTTTTGTTTTATCATTTGTATTTATTTTTCGAAAAGTTCAATGTTGAATTATGCATAGTAAGACCAGACAATCAAAGCATTGGATTCTCTGTTGCTGTCAAAACATTTAGTTGTAATGATTCTTTCCTCCTCTATTGCAGTTTCTCAGCCTGCCCAGAAATGGGTGAAACTCTCAGCTATGTCAGGCGCCTTTAGTGTGGATAGCAGCAGTCATCACGGAGGCAAGATCCCCCGCCGGCTAGCCAGCCAAATGGGGGAGCGAGTCTGGCAGGAGTGCAATATTAACCGAGCCCAGAACAAGTATGATTATGAAAACTACAGCTTAACTGATTAGCCAGAGTAAATTGCCTGGCAATGGGAAATTTATTGAGTAAGAATAAAGCAACTTCAGGTGTTTGGTATGGTTTATTTTTGCAGGAGAAAGTTTTCAACCATGTCTAACGGAGTTTGCGAGGAAGAAACGGACAAAGCTTCTGTTTGGGACTTTGTGGAGTCGTCTCAAAGGTCACAGTGCAGTTGCTCAAGGTATTCTCAAGCTGCACATTTGCAACAAATGACATGTAATTAACTAAAATTAATGAATGAAAGCCTGCTGATGACATTGAGCTTTCGCTTTTCATTCCAGACTTAAGAACCAGAAACAGCGGGCATGTAGCACCCCAGGGCATCCTCCATCTGCTGGCCAACCTCCTCAGCCCTCTACCAAACACAAGATGGCGGAGAAGCTGGAGAAAGGAGACAAGCAGCAAAAGAGGCCCCAGATGCCCTTCCACCACCGCAGCTCTCTATGTGAAGAACAGCCCAACTTGGAGCAGGGAGATGGTGTTCACAGGCTGTGTCTGCAGGGCCACGAGGACAGCTGCTACCCCAGCCTCCACCATGCTGACGTCACCTCCAGCAATACCCCAATGCTGCACAGCTCAACTGATGAGATGGCTGGCTCCCCTCAGCCCCCGCCGCTCAGCCCGCACCCTTGTGAGCGCGGAGAGGAGACTGCCGACGGCCTAAAGACTTCGTCTTCACCCTTGCACCAACACTTCTACCCTCTTTCCTCTGAGCCCTGCATGGTACCCCAGAAACCCCCAGATGATTCTCCACTAGACCCAATGCCTTTACCCTGCCCACCTCCATACCCAGAGTCCCTAGAAGCCACCGTGTACATGGGCTCCGCCATAAACCCCAACGAGGACACAACACATAACCCCTGGAGGTACTTTAGGGTGCCTGGTAGGAAGAATGCAGATTTCCAAACACCTCAGCTTCCTGTGGTCACACTATTTGAGGATGGTAACAGGGCCGGAGGCCAGGATGGTGTTGTGTCGGTTACAGAGTGAGTTCTCTAACCTTGTGCACTAAATAGTGATATTGTGACACTAAATACCAACACATTTTCAACTTTGTGAAGTGTGATTAAAAATAAATTGAGTCATTTGGCTTGTTGAACTGAATAACAACAGTTTTCTTTTGGCAGGCAGAATGGATCCTCGTAAAAAATAAAATTGAATTGCTGTTCAAAACATGTCCTTGCCTTTTTGAATAAGGAAGCTTTTCTAACTTGCCTGAGAATAGGTTAGCCTTTTAACATCTTAATTACGGACTGTAAGGAAAGTTACGCTTCCATAAAGAACATTTATTTGGCCCTTTTGCAAGTCATTTTGCTTCAGTGGTTGTCAATAACATCAGGCAGCTTTGCTGAAAAGCTTTGCTTGGTTGTTAGTTGATGGCAGGGGCAGATAGGTTGAATTGGACCCTGTTCCTGGCCCATTCTGGTGCACTCTGTGTGACCTAATAATGTTTTGCTGGAACAGACAAATAGTCAACAGCTACTGAAAAAATGACCACTGACTATGTCAGCGTCTCTGGAGAGTTTACCTTCAGGTTTTTGCTACACACTTGATGTTTTGATTTAGTGGCTATGGCTGGCTATTGGGCAGGTTTATAACCATTATTATTGATATTATTATGTAAAATAAATTTATTGATATGTGGCATTTTATAATAAAAATATAATAATGAGCATGTTTTAGATTTTAAAACATGTGTTTTTTGTATTTTTAGATTACAAATATATTAAAAACATTAACACTTTAATCTGTATATATTAAAGTACTAATTTCTTTTTTAAAAATACAGTGATGTGTCTGTCTAAATCTTTTAGTACTACTGATATTTAAGTGTCTCATTTTCGCCTGGGTGTTAATTTATTTAGCTATCTATCATGGTAAATACAAACAAATAAATGTAAAAGTTGTATTGGTGTAACTGATCGGTTATTCAGTATGACTTTCTTCCAGCTTAAAGGTCTAACATAGTGTGGGGTGTTTTTTTTTTTTTGCAGGTTTATGTCCTCCTCCAAAAGGCCTCTGAAAGTGTCGGAAGAGCTGGTGAAGAGGTACGAGCAAAAGAAAAGACAGTATCTCTCTGCAGCTGAGTACGATGGAGACCAGGAGCATGAATCTGATCCTTATGCTTTTGAGGAAGGAGATGAGGAGTTTACTTGCTCTGATAAAGACAAAAAACCAGGAGCCGAGAGGGAAACTGGGAAGAAAAATAAGGTCAGGCAGTGATTTTCTTAGAAAAATGTTGTGATGTGTTTCTCAAAGTGAGAAGTCTTATTTATTTATTTTACTTTTAGAGGGATGATGGCAGTTTGCCATCTTCTGATGGTGAGTATTATTTCTTTACACTTAAATTGATAAAAAAAAAATTCATTCTTTCTGAAAATGATTCTGAGGGTCATCTTGAACACACCTTTTCACACAGATGCCCAGGGGTCAGGTGGTAGTAAACCACTTCCTACCACCAGCTTGATTCATGAGACAGATCTGGTCGTGTCCATTAATGACCTGGACAACCTCTTTAACTCTGACGAGGATGACCTGACGGTTAGTACTCTTATGAACTCACCAGCTAACTGTGATGTGGAAAGTGAGAAGGCTAGCTGTCCTAATTTAAATAAAGCGTAACATCATAGTCTAATTTTTAATTTTCAATTTTTGGTATGAATCACACTTTGTGAAGCTCCAGCAGTAATGAATCTATTGGATACAGTGATATTCATATTGAAGCCAAATTAGAGCTTTGTTGCTGGACATCCTGCCTGATTATAAAAACTCGTAGGTGGTCATAAAATTCTTTATTTGCTGAACTAGGGGAACAGTAGAGCAACTAAAGTGAGCATTTCTTTGTCTTACTCCAAACAGCCTGGATCCAGGAGAGCTGCTGGTGTAGCAGAGGAAAAATTTGGTAGGAAAGAACCAAAACCTGCAGCGCCAGACCTCCTGCCTTGTATGTGCCTCAATTCATGACCCCTGCTGAATCTGAATCTTTACTGATGCATTTGTTCTAATAACTGTTAATGGAAGTGTGTGAGCAGTTTGGTTTAGAATGTGTTAATGTAAGTTCATATTATCCATAGAGAGAGTGGGAATTTTTAACGTTAAGCTGTTAAATCTGTAGGAATGATTTATATATACTTGTACCTTATTGGTTATCGGCTAATATTGGAGTGATATTTAAAAAATATATATTTATTTATTTATTACTCAAATATTGGTTTTAAAATATATTTTAAAAGATATTTAAAGATTTAAAAAAAAAAAAAAAATGTTGGATCTGATATGTTCACAGATAATTTTTTAGCTAACTTAATGTAAAGTTATTTTTAAAAACCGTAACACTATTAATGTAATCTTCAGCAAAAATCTAAATGATATTTTTTGTAATTATACTGTGTGATGCTTAATTCACTTGAAAATTCTATTAAAATTTTCATGAATTGAAATAAAAATAAAATTAAAATATTCGAGATGAAACATAAACGTAAACATAAAACAAATTCGTTGCTTGGCAACATCTAATAAAAATGCATGGCCGTAAGGTTCTAAAGTTATTAAAATTAAAACTGAAGTCAAATTTATTTTTATTTTAGTGACATTTTAGTTCACTAAAGTTAATATACCGAATTACTAAAACTTAAATTAAAAATGAAAATATAAAATGAAATTAATTAAGACTTATAGATATAAATAATAGTAACATTAAAACTGCTCGTAACAATTTTTTTTTTTTTTTAATTTTTATGTTGTTTTTTTTATTATTGAAAATAGTATAGGATTTTAATGTCTGTGCAATTCTAGAAATCTAGAGCTACAGAATCCAAGAGCTACATGTTTTCTCAAACAAAAACCTTTTTAGTGCTGCACAAGTCATCACAGACTGAGACGTTAATGGAAAGCATCTGTTGCCTATTTTCTATTTATAGTGCCAAAATTATGTTCCTTCATTGTGTGTTTATTGATCTAGGTTCTGCAGACCTGCACCAGATGTTCCCAACCCCTCCATCACTGGAGCAGCACATCATCATGGGCTATTCTCCTATAAACATGGGGAATACAGAGTCAGGGGCTGGCCTCTCTCTTCTGGATGGGGCCATCAGCGGGAACTTCAAGATGGAGGTGGAGGAGGGTTTCTGCAGCCCCAAACCCTCAGAGATTAAGGTAGTACTTAATTACTGCTGTGAATTCCCAGGACTATTTTCATGAAGAGGCATTTTGTGATGCAAGACTCTGTTTCTTTATTGTATTTTCAGGACTTCTCCTATGTGTTTAAGCAAGAGTCCTGCCAAGCGCTCATCGGCTGCTCCCTTTACGCTCCTCTGAAGATGCTGCCCAGCCATTGTCTGATTCCCATCAAGCTTCCAGAAGAGTGTGTGTACCGGCCCAGCTGGACAGTCGGTAAACTGGAGATGCTGCAGCCGATGGCAGCCATGACCTTCCTCAACAAGGACAGGTACAACAGCCAAGAAATTAGGGATTTTTCTTCCTCCCTAGCAGATTTTAGTGTTTCACAGTGTAGATTGTTATTTTGTAACAAACAAACCTTTTCAATTCAAGCTTTCATCAGCTTGTTGGCATGTATGAAAGCTTTAAAGGATTTTAATTGATTGAATTACCTTAGGAGGATGCATATTGAGCAGGTGGTGGTTGAAGTAAGTGGGTCAGGTTTTTAACAAGCACATAGCACACTATTCTCTGCTGTTTGTGGTCCAAGCAGCTGCCAGCCCAAAATAGCAATTCAATATTAATGATAGTGCAGCCTTAATTGAGCAATGTGTCCAGAGCATTGATGCCAAGCACACTCAACTTTTAGAATGTGTACCTGCATCTGTTTTAATGCTGAGATGTTTTTCTGCCACTTCTGAACACCTTATTCAAAACTAACAAAAACTATGCTATTGTGCAATAACTTATGAACTGTTCCCAAGGTGATTTTAGTGATTTTATGAAGTCCGCTCCCACAGGTGAGTCCATTCCCAGCAGAGTAACCACAGGTGTACTTTTCACTTAAACTGTAAGAGAAAGAGAAGACGTTGATTTAGTGGTTGTTGTTGTTTTAGTTTTTTTTTCTCCAACGACTCTATAATACTTGTGAATTCTGTGGTTTGATGCAGATAAGTGGTGTGCAGTGTTTCAGAAATGGCATAGTATAGCATAGTGAATATGCACTGTTCAAACAAACATACCCAGAGGCCTCAGATAAGTTTCACAGCAAAGAAAATTATGAAAATTAGTAAAAGGTTTATTTTACATCTTAAAGCAACTAATCAAAATTCTGTCAGTAACTCTGTATTTACCTCTGTTTCTATTGGCCATTCAGAGCAGACAAACACTAAAGATTTTTTAAAATAAATTTATACTTTTATTCAGTAGAAAATGATATTAACTTGATAAAAGTAACGTTTGAAAGACATTTATGTTACAAAAGATAAATATAGATCTTTTGAACTTGAAAAATAAGTGTTCCCACCAAAATATTAAGCAGTACAACTATTTTCCACTTTGATAATAAGAAATGTTTCTTGGGCACCAGATCAGCCTATTAGAAAAATTTCTGAAGGATCATGTGACGCTTAAAACTAGGGATGCACCGAATTTTCGGCCACCGAAAATTATTGAAAATACGAGCCGAAAATATACTTATAATATATATGGCATGCGTGCCCTGCCCGGCAGTGTTCAGCGCGCAGGTTTCACTCTCCATGTCACTGCTGCGGTTTGGTTGATGCAACGATCAATATTAGGCCTATAATGAGTGCTCGTTCCACACCCACAAACAAAACGGCCAAAGTCGCTCAAATAAACCCACGCTGAATGGAAATTTATATGTAGTATACTTGTTCATGTTTGCAGTAGCCACTTGTGCTGTAAATGCTTTGTAATGCTGCTCTGACAACGTGGTTAAAATGTTGCTACCTCTCGTGTGCTATTGCTCTGTTTCATATGCTCGGGAAATTAATAGCTTTGTAGGGACTATACATTTATTTGATAATTAGTCAAAAAAAAAAATTCTGTCGATCATGTTAATAGAAGGATAAAAATAATATAGTGATATTCAATATTTAGGTAACACCTTTTACAATAAGGTTCCATAGTTAAGGTATTATTTATTACAGATTTATTAATCTTTTTATATGTAATGATAATGCAATTGTTCCATGTTTAATCAGAGTGCATGCAAAATGTTTTTAATAATGCATTTGTAAATGTTGAAATTAACATTTAAATGCTGTAGAAGTATTGTTCATGCCTAGTTCATGTTAACTAAAGTAGTTAACTAATGTTAACTAATGAACCTTATTGTAAAGTGTTACTAATATTAATATAAATGCTGTCCAGTGTTGTTACTTTCAGTAAAAATGTGGTTATTTTATTGGCTTGTATTTTTTAAATTCAGTATCATTAAAATTATTGAGTTAAATTAAAAGGTCTTGCAAAATGACTTTATAATATTTAATAAATAATCATTACAAAGCATTTTCGGTTTCGGTTTTTCGTGCCAAGTGCATCCAGAATTTTCAGTTTCGGCCCAGATTTTTCATTTCGGTGCATCCCTACTGAAAAAAAGGATAATGCTGAAACTTCAACTTTGCCATGCAGAAAATATATATATATATTTATTTTAAGCTATTAATAATAATATTTCACCCCACCCCCAGTATTACTGTTTTACTATAGTTTTTGATCAAAAAATGCAGCCTTGGTGAGCATAAGAGACTTCTTTCAAAAACATTAAGAAAATGTTTCCAGCCCATACTTTTTGAATGTTATCTTGGGACACAATGCATCACACTAAAAAATCTTTCTTGTGCACATCCAAAGAGCCACTTTACTATACCTTCTTAATCCGTTTCTATTGGCTAGTCAGAGCAGACATAAGATGCTTTTATGCTGAATCTTTACACAGATTTTGACAGTGAATCACTTTAAATAATTTAAACAGTGAATCAGGAATCGTTTGGGAATTGGATCATGTCTCCCTGAATTGAATTGATTTGAGGAGGTGACCTAAAGATTCCACTGTGTGACAAGCAGAAAGTAGCCAACTATGTTTTCCCCCATAATTTTAGACTATATATCTATTGTTTTATAATTTTAAACCAAACAGTCTTATTTCTGTCACATATTTGGCTTGAAATGTATGCTTGTGCTATTTATCTTCAGAGTAAATGCCAGTTGGTTTGATATTTTAGCCACTATATGTGACAATTTTTCCTCTTCTTCAACAGTAACATCCCTAGTGTAGGAAGTGCAGTTGAGCAGGACCAGAGCTGCACCCCTCAGACACACAACACCTTTATGTCCAACAGCGCCCCGCCCAGCAATTGCGGCACTGGCATCCTGCCCTCCCCTGCCACCCCTCGAATCTCCGCCCCAACGCCACGGACACCCCGGACCCCACGCACCCCCAGAGGCCCTGCCAGCGTCCAGGGCTCGCTGAAATACGAGAACTCCGACCTCTATTCTCCCGCCTCTACACCCTCCACCTGCCGGCCTTTAAATTCAGTGGAGCCGGCCACCGTGCCCTCCATCCCGGAAGCTCACAGCCTATACGTCACCCTCATCCTCGCCGAGTCGGTCATGAACCTCTTCAAGGACTGCAACTTTGACAGCTGTTGCATCTGCGTCTGCAACATGAACATTACGGGGGCAGATGTGGGCGTCTACATCAGCGATCCTAACATGGACTCACAGTACTCAAGCATGGACCCCTGCTCTTGCGGTTTTAGTGCGGTCATGAACCGTCGCTATGGAAACGGGGCCGGCCTCTTTCTGGAGGATGAGCTGGACATCATGGGAAGGGGTTCAGATGCTGGACGGGAGACTGAGAAGCACTTTGAGGCTGCACACGCAGCCTCCCTTCAGATAGGAGCGGCCCTTAAAGGGCAGGTCCCGGATGATCTAATCCTCTTGCTGCAGGACCTGTGCACTAACCCCTTCTCCCCCATCATCAGGCCAGAACATCCCAGCACCAGTCTCAAGACCCCCATGCGCCTGGAGGAGAGGGACTATTACAGTGACTGCTACTTGGCACTGGAGCATGGCAGACAGTTCATGGACAACATGTCTGGGGGAAAAGTCGATGAGACGCTGGTCAAGAGCTCCTCTTTACACCACTGGGCCAAACGCAACGGTGAGAATTCCTCTTGTGATGTTAAAATTTTTTTTTAGTTCTTTTATTTTTGCACTGCTCATTCAGTGCAAGGTTTTTAACAGTGGTTAAAAACCAAAAAGCCAGCTCCCACCAGGGGTCCACAAGATGACTAAAATAGTTTAATACATTAGCAATATATTCAAATAATTTAACTCTAGTATGAATTTAAAATGCTTAATCAGCTTGTGAAAAGTGTTTTCTATGGTGGTTGGAGAGTAGAATTGAATAAAAAGGACTTGGAGTTGTTACATTGTGGGATTTTTTTAATTGTTCATTTTTTATTTTTTTTTGTATTCATTAATTTGTTTATTGGGGAGCTGTTGCAATATTTTCTTTGAAATAACATGCATCAATTTACATCAAGTCCAGGAATGTATTAATCTTAATAGGATTCATTTTGATTTGATTTTGGAATCAAAGACCATCTCGAAAACCAGCTTAAAGTCACACTGAATTTGAAGTAGCGACAGATCATTTGTTCTGTATTTGTGATGTACATCCGAATGAAACAGATAATCGGAAAAGAAACAAATATAGGGCAGGATTTGGTTCAGTCCACTGGTTGTTGATTGGATGAAGGCAGACCAGAATGTGAGCTTGGCAGTCAATTGTAAGAAAAGGGCGAAATGATCCAGCATGTGTTACCAGAGCAATCTAGCTATGACTATTTGTTCACAAAAAGATCAGAATGCATTTAAAAAGTAGATTTGGTGAATTTTCATTTCATGCAGACCTGTAGCAAATTCTGCAAGTAACCTACAAAACCGCTTTCTCAAACAGGGCTCCAGACTGCGACCAAATAGTCACATTTTGCGACCATCTTTCCTGCTGGTGCGACTAATCTTTTTTTAGAGGTCGAACTGGCGTAGATGTATGTAAGCAAAACAGACAATTATCTTTTCTTGTAAAACATGACAACAAGATCGCAAATTCGAAAGTGAAAGCACCCGAAGCCCGGCTTATAGCAAAAGAGGAACTCCCGTTCACAAAATTCAAATCACAAATAATACTACTGATGAAAAAGATATATAACTATAAACTATGATATATGCAGTGGGGCAAAAAAGTATTTAGTCATCCACCAATTGTGCAATTTCTCCCACGTAAAAAGATGAGAGAGCCCTGTAATTTTCATAATAGGTATACCACAACTATGAGAGACAAAATAAGAAAAGAAAATCCAGCAGAAATCACATTGTAGGATTTTTAAAGATTTAATTGGTAAATTCCTCGGTAAAATTTTTTGGTCACCTACAAACAAGCAAGATTTTCTGGCTCTCACAGACCTGTAACTTCTTCTTTAAGAGGCTCTTCTGTCCTCCACTCGTTACCTGTATTAATGGCATCTGTTTGAACTTGTTATCATTATAAAAGACACCTGTCCACAACCTCCAACAGTCACACTCCAAACTCCACCATGGCCAAGACCAAAAAGGACACCAGATACAAAATTGTAGACCTGCACCAGGCTTGGAAGACTGAATCTGCAATAGGTAAGTAGCTTGGTGTGAATAAATCAACTGTGGGATTAATTATTAGAAAATGGAAGACATACATACCCCTGATAATCTCCCTCGATCTGGGGCTCTAAGCAAGATCTCACCCCGTGGGGTCAAAAAACACAAGAACTGTGAGCAAAAATCCCAAAACCACACGGGGGACCTAGTGAATGACCTGCAGAGAGCTGGGACAAAAGTAACAAATGCTACCATCAGTAACACACTGCGCCGTCAGGGACTCAAATTCTGCAGTGCCAGACGTGTCCCCCTGCGTAAGCCAGTACATGTCCAGGCCCGTCTGAAGTTTGCTAGAGAGCATTTTGGATGATCCAGAAGAGGATTGGGAGTATGTCATATGGTCAGATGAAACCAAATAGAACTTTTTGGTAAAAACTCAACTTGTCGTTTTTGGAGGAGAAATAATGCTGAGTTGCATCCAAAGAACACCATACCTACTTTGAAGCATGGGGGTGGAAACATCATGTTTTTGGGGCTGTTTTTCTGCAAAGGGACCTGGACGACTGATCCGTGTAAACTAAAGAATGAATGGGGCCATGTATCTTGAAAAAACCTCCTTCCATCAGCAAGGGCAATGAAGATGAAACGTGGCTGAGTCTTTCAGCATCACAATGATCCCAAACACACCGCCCGGACAACGAAGGAGTGGCTTCGTAAGAAGCATTTCAAGGTCCTGGAGTGGCCTAGCCAGTCTCCAGATCTCAACCCCATAGAAAATCTTTGGAGGGAGTTGAAAATCCGTGTTGCCCAGCGACAGCCCCAAAACATTACTGCTCTAGAGTAGATCTGCATGGAGGAATGGGCCAAATACCAGCAACAGTGTGTGAAATCCTTGTGAAGACTTACAGAAAACGTTGACCTCTGTCATTGCCAACAAAGGTATATAACAAAGTATTGAGATGAAATTTTGTTATTGACCAAATACTTTTTTCCACCATAATTTGCAAATAAATTCTTTAAAAATCCTATAATGTGATTTTCTGGATTTTTTTCTCATTTTGTCTCTCATAGTTGAGGTATACCTATGATGAAAATTACAGGCCTCTCTCATCTTTTTAAGTGGGAGAACTTGCACAATTGGTGGCTGACTAAATACTTTTTTTCCCCACTGTAACTATAAATTATGATAAAAGTTCATCAGCATGCATTGATTAATCCCATATTTTGGCGCTAAAAAATTTATAAAAAATATTGCGACCAAATCATGAACTGAAAAGGTTAGTCGCAAAAGAGGGGAAGAATGAGTCTGGAGCCCTGCTCAAACTAAATGTGTTAAGCAGCGAATCTGTTTGAAGTCAAATCTGGTGTGTTTGTAAAACACTACTCTCTCTGTGTTCTTGCAGCTTTCGATACGAGCATGCTGTTCTCTCAGGATGTGCTGAGGATGCTGCTGTCACTGCAGCCCGTCCTGCAGGACACCATTCAGAAGAAGAGGTCTATGCGCTCTTGGGGAGTCCAGGGCCCCCTCACCTGGCAGCAGTTCCACAAGATGGCTGGCAGGGGATCGTACGGTAGGCATAACTCAACTGACACCATCCTCTGCATCGTTTATAAATGATACAGGCACATTTACACAACTCTTTTCTCTCAGGCACAGATGAATCTCCAGAGCCCCTCCCCATTCCCACCTTACTGGTAGGTTACGAGTATGACTATGTGGTGCTGTCTCCTTTTGCTCTGCCATACTGGGAGAAGCTTCTGTTGGACCCGTACAGCTCTCAGCAGGATATCGAATATATGGTGGTGTGTCCCGACAACGAAGCCCTGCTTAATGGAGCCAAAACTTTCTTCAGAGACTTGACAGCTGTATATGAGGTTAGAACTAATAATATATATTATGTCCAACTTTATCCTCATTTGAATTGTACACTTGCATAAAACTATTATATACTATATAGATCTCACGCCTAATTTATTTTTCATTGCAAATATATATATATATATACAGTGGGTAGGAAAGTATTCAGACCCCCTTTAAATTTTTCACTCTTTGTTATATTGCAGCCATTTGCTAAAATCATTTAAGTTAATTTTTTTTCCTCATTAATGTACACACAGCACCCCATATTGACAGAAAAACACAAATTGTTGACATTTTTGCAGATTAATTTAAAAAATAAAAACTGAAATATCACATGGTCCTAAGTATTCAGACTCTTTGCTCAGTATTTAGTAGAAGCACTTTTTTGATCTAATACAGCCATGAGTCTTTGTGGGAAAGATGCAACAAGTTTTTCACAAACTGGATTTGGGGATCCTCTGCCTCTGCCATTTCCTCCTCCTTGCAGATCTCTCCTCTCCAGTTCTGTGCCGGGTGTGTAACTTGGTGGACCCAGCCATTTTTGGGTCTCTCCAGAGATGCTCAATTGGGTTTAATTTCAGGGCTCTGGCTGGGCCATTCAAGATCAGCCACAGAGTTGTTGTGAAGCCACTCCTTCGTTCTTTTAGCTGTGTGCTTAGGGTAATTGTCTTGTTGGAAGGTAAACCTTCGGCCCATTCTGAGGTCCTGAGCACTCTGGAGAAGGTTTCGTCCAGGATATCCCCGTACTTGACCGCATTCATCTTTCCCTCGATTGCAACCAGTCGTCCTTCTGTCCCTGCAGCTGAAAAACACCCCCACAGCATTTATGCTGCCACCACCATGCTTCACTGTGTGGACTGTATTGGACAGGTGATGAGCAGTTCCTGGTTTTCTCCACACATACCGCTTATAATTAAGGCCAGAAAGTTCTATCTTGGTTTCATCAGACCAGATAATCTTATTTCTCATCATCTTGGAGTTCTTCAGGTGTTTTTTTAGCAAACTCCATGCGGTCTTTCATGTGTCTTGCACTGAGGAGAGTTTTCCGTCGGGCCACTCTGCCATAAATCCCTGACTGGTGGAGGGCTGCAGTGAGGGTTGACTTTCTACAACTTTCATCTCCCGACTGCATCTCTGGAGCTAAGCCACAGTGATCTTTGGGTTCTTCTAAACCTCTCTCACCAAGGCTCTTCTCCCCCCGATAGCTCAGTTTGGCCGGACGTCCAGCTCTAGGAAGGGTTCTGGTCGTCCCAAAACGTCTTCCATTTATGGATTATGGAGGTCACTGTGCTCTTAGGAACCTTAAGTGTAGCAGAATTTTTTTTGTAACCTTGGCGAGATCTGTGCCGTGCCACAATTCTGTCTCTGAGCTCTTCAGGCAGTCCTTTGACCTCATGATTCTCATTTGCTCTGACATGGACTGTGAGCTGTAAGGTCTTATATAGACAGTGTGTGGCTTTCCTAATCAAGTCCAATCAGGATAATCAAACACAGCTGGACTCAAATGAAGGTAGACCATCTCAAGGATGATCAGAAGAAATGGACAGCACCTGTGTTAAATATATGAGTGTCACAGCAAATGGTCTGAATACTTAGGACCATGTGATATTTCATTTTTTCTTTTTTTAATAAATCTGCAAAATGTCAACAATTCTGTGTTTTTCCTGTCAATATGGGGTGCTGTGTGTACATTAATGAGGAAAAAAAATTAACTTGATTTTAGCAAATGGCTGCAATATAAAAAAAAATGAGTGAAAAATTTAAGGGGGTCTGAAAACTTTCCGTACACACTGTATATATATATATATACAGTGTTTTGATTGCCCAGCTTTTTTTATGAAGTTGATATCCTATTATGTCCAACTTTTTTCTGCATTTGTAACAGCACGTCATGTAAAAAAAAATATATATATATTTATTTTTTATTTATTTATTTAGCAAGTCTCAACCACTTGATTTTGCTTTGTTGTAAAATTAAACAACTATATTATCGCCCAGCTCTTTATATGAAGTTGGATATATAAGTATTTCCAACTCTATCCACATACAGTATACCTGTGTAGGGTGAAATGTAGATATAAATCTAATCTGCTGAATGTGACTAGGCATAAAGATGTTATATTAAGATGTTATGAACATTTCATGCTTTTCTGTAAAGCTGCTTTTGTAAAAAGCGCTATACAAATAAAATTGACTTGACGGTTTATTGTTGTTCGACAGTCCTGTCGGCTTGGTCAGCACAAGCCCATCGCTAAGTCTCATGCTGATGGCATTGTGACAGTGAGTGATACTGGAGCCAAACCTTTCACGGATCAGACTCTCACTGACTGGCTCTCAAAAACCATAAACGGCAGCAGCGAGGCGTTTAACAAACTCAAACTCTACGCACAAGTGTGCTGTCACGACTTGGGTATGTGCAGAAGCAAATTAAAAGTTCTTCGATGTTGTGCGGACAAAGTAAATCTAACAGTCATAATATTTCTTATCTCTTTAGCGTCCATTCTGGCATCCCAGCCGTTGGACAGCGCACTGCTTTCCCAGCAAAACCCGACCAGCTCTACACACACTTCCAGCTCTGGTAGCCCCATAACAGCCGCTCAGAACGCCACCCCATCTACCAACAGCACCTCCAACACTAACACCACTACCACCACATCCACCCCTTCTTCCTCTTCCTCCTGCTCTCAGGGCATAGGCACCATGCCATCTTCCAAGCCCAATTCACTGCCTCCTTTTGGAGGCTTGCAGTCCAGCCAGCCAACTCAGAGTGCAGGGACTCTGGGTGACGGCACGTCGGACACCAGCCAACCTCAGGTCCAGTCTGAGCCCGCAGAGAGGTACCATCTTTCACATCCAAACAATCTTGTTACTGATTCTCTCAGATGTGATCTCTGATCCGTGATTTATCTGTGTGTCAGCACAATGGAGAGAGAGAAGGTGGGGGTGCCGACTGATGGAGACTCCCACGCCGTCACCTATCCTCCTGCTATAGTGATCTACATCGTAAACCCATTCAGCTATGAGGAGACAGGCCAAGGCAGCAATTCTAGCGTGTGGACGATGGGTCTTCTTCGCTGTTATCTAGAGATGCTTCAGTCTCTTCCTCCTCACATCAGGAATGCTGTATATGTCCAAGTAAGAATCCATCTGATCCGTGCTTTCTGATTGAAATGTCACATTGCTTGGATCTAAACAGCCAGTGTTTTTTTTCTGCCAGATTATACCCAGCCAGTACTTGCTGCAGCCGGTGTGGAGTGAGGAGCGCCATATATACGCACAGCACCTGAAGTCTCTGGCTTTCTCAGTTTACACTCAGTGCAGACGGCGTCTGCCAACCTCCACTAATGTCAAAACGCTAACAGGCTTCGGCCCCGGCCTGGCCATTGACACTGCACTACAGAGCAAAGAGGTACTCCTAATAATTGCCAATATATTAGGCAAAGGTTTTTCAATTTCAAATTAAATACATTTCAATACAGATTTACCAATTTTTTTCATTATTTCTAAAACTGCAATGGAGTTCTATAAGGTCTGTGGAAATATTCAGAGGAAAAATATTACTGTTAATAATAGATGTTTTCATTTATTCATCTATTTTGTAGATTTTTTATCAATTTTTATATATTATCATTAGGGCTGTCAACGTTAACGCATGCGATTAATTTTACAATCCTTAAAGCGTTAAAATAATTGAATGCAATTAATGCAAAATTACTGAAGCACAATTTCTATTTTAACCCTTTAACCCAATTTGGGTTCTCTGCTTGTGATTAGATCATTTTAAACCGCTAAACTCCGGGAAAGTTTTCAGTTCAATGATCCAGAAAGCGAATGCATTCAAACAATCCGTCCAAAACAGCACTAATATAAAGGAAACCAGGCTGATTACATCAGAGATTGCAGAGAGAACAGAGACTCGTGTTGCGTTTTCAGTGTTATACTTATTCCAGTGTGTTTTGCTTTTAAACACGAGCGCTGTCATATTCTGTGATTGTCTCTGAAAAGCGCGAGCCCTCACACGTTCGGTATCGCAACTTGACTTCTCTAAAATGTAAAAAAGCTCTTCACTGTACAAGTGCAACATACTATACAATTCTGATTTTTTTTTTTTCATATATGCTTATATGGGCTCCTTATGTCATTTGGTTCTTTGGTGTCCTTTTTGGAGTATCCTTTTGGAGTCCTTTTTTGGAAAGACATCTATATTTATTTTGAAAAAAGCTTGCAGAAAATACAGTTTTTTGAGAATCACCCTTCAATCTTTTTGTTTACTTTGCTGGATAAAGCAAATTATGACAAAATAAACATTTGAAACAAGATAAATGGTCTATGCTTAATTTCATGAAGTGTGCGATTAATCACAGAAAAAGGGTGTGATTAATTAGATTAAAATTTTTACTCTTCTGACAGCTCTAATTATAATTAAATGTTGTTATAAACAAATGTTACATTATAAATATCTTTACAGTCACTTTTGATAAATTTTAATGCCTTGTTGAATAAAAACCACAGTTGGTGGTTGCCATTGACTTCCATAGTAGAAAAAAAAATACTATGACAGTCAATGGCAACCACCAACTGTTTGAATTAACCAGCAACTTCAACATAGCTTCTGTCATTTTTTGACATAATCAAGCAACTTCATACAGTTTTTTGTAACGAATGAGGTGGTAAATGTGACAGCATTTTCATTTTTTGGGTTAACTATCCCTTTCATTTTAATCGTTCTTACCCTAAACTTTTTGAATGGTAGTCATACCATGTTTCCCACAAGCATACAGTGGGTACGGAAAGTATTCAGACCCCCTTACATTTTTCACTCTGTTATATTGCAGCCATTTTCTGAAATCATTTAAGTTAATTTTTTTTTTCCTCATTGATGTACACACAGCACCCCATATTGACAGAAAAACACACAATTGTTGACATTTTTTTTTGCAGATATTCTATTAAAAAACAAAACTGAAATATCAATGGTCCTAAGTATTCAGACCCTTTGCGCAGTATTTAGTAGAAGCACGCTTTTGATCTAATACAGTCATGAGTCTTTTTGGGTAAGATGCAACAAGTTTTTCACACCTGGATTTGGGGATCCTCTGCCATTCCTCCTTGCTGATCCTCTCCAGTTCTGTCAGGTTGGATGTTAAACGTTGGTGGACAGCCATTTTTAGTCTCTCCAGAGATGCTCATTGGTTTAAGTCAGGGCTCTGGCTGGGCCATTCAAGAACAGTCACCGAGTTGTTGTGAAGCCACTCCTTCGTTTTTTTAGCTGTGTGCTTAGGGTCATTCTTGTTGGAAGGTAAACCTTCGGCCCAGTCTGAGGTCCGGAGCACTCTGGAGAAGGTTTTCATCCAGGATATCCCTGAACTTGGCCGCATTCCGATCTTTTCCCTCGATTGCAACCAGTCGTCCCTTCCCTGCAGCTGAAAAACACCCCCACAGTATGATGCTGCCACCACCATGCTTCACTTTTTGGACTGTATTGGACAGGTGATGAGCATTGCCCGGTTTTCTCCACACATACACATAACGCTTTGAATTAAGGCCAAAAAGTTCTATCTTGGGTCTCATCAGACCAGAGAATCTTATTCTTTCTCACCATCTTGGAGTCCTTCAGGTGTTTTTTTTAGCAAACTCCATGCGGGTTTTCATGTGTCTTGCACTGATGAGAGGCTTCCGTCGGGCCACTCTGCCATAAAGCCCGACTGGTGGAGGGCTGCAGTGATTGTTGACTTTCTACAACTTTCTCCCATGTCCCGACTGCATCTCTTGAGCTCAGCCACAGTGATCTTTGGGTTCTTCTTTACATCTCTCACCAAGGCTCTTCTTCTCTTCTCCCCCGATAGCTAAATTTGGCCGGAACGGCCAGCTCTAGGAAGGGTTCTGGAAGTCCCAAACGTCTTCCATTTAAGGATATGGAGGCCACTGTGCTCTTAGGACCTTAAGTGCAGCAGAAATTTTTTTGTAGCCTTTGCCAGATCTGTGCCTTGCCACAATTCAGTCTCTGAGCTCTTCGGCCAGTTCCTTTGACCTCATGATTCTCATTTGCTCTGACATGCACTGTGAGCTGTAATGTCTTATATAGACAGGTGTGTTGCTTTCCTAATCAAATCCAGTAAGTATAATCAAACACAGCTGGACTCAAAATGAAGGTGTAGAACCATCTCAAAGATGATCAGAAGAAATGGAACAGCACCTGAGTTAAATATAGGAGTGTCACAGCAAAGGGTCTGAATATTTAGGACCATGTGATATTTCATTTTTTCATTTTTTCTTTTTTAATAAATCTGAAAAATGTCAACAGTTCTGTGTTTTTTCTGTCAATATGGGGTGCTGTGTGTACATTGAGGAAAAAAACTTAACTTAAATGATTTTAGCAAATGGCTGCAATATAACAAAGAGTGAAAAATTTAAGGGGGTCTGAATACTTTCCCACTGTATATTAAAGGGATAGCTCACCCAAAAATGAAAAATACCCCATAATTTACTCATCGTTAAGCCATCCTAGGTGCATATGACTTTCTTATTTCAGACAAATACAATCAGAAAACAAAGTTATTTTTAAAATGTCCGTGCTTTTTTCCCAGCTTTATAATGACCGGACTGGTCAACATTTTGAAGCAAAATAAAGTGCATCCATCCATAATGAAAAGTACTCCACACCGCTCCGGGGAGTTAATAAAGGCCTTCTAAAGCGAATCAATGCGTTGTTTAAGAAAAATATCCATATTTAAAACTTTATTAACTGTAATCTCTAGCTTCCACTAACTGTTGTATGCGCATTCACTAGAGGTGCCCGTCACGTAGATGTAGGACGTCATTGCCATTATAAAGCTTGGAAGAGCCAGGACATTTTTTAATATAACTCAGATTGAATTCGTCTGAAATAAGAAAGCCATATACACCTAGGATGGCTTGAGGGTGAGTAAACGATCCCTTTAAGAAGCAAAAACTCTTTTCAACATTGATAATAATAAAAGATGTGTCTTGAGCTTTTAACCAGAAGTGTATAGCTGCCTTTACGCTTTAAAATGGGGTTTCACAAAGGGAACATCTTATTTTGGGGTCTGTGGCATCAAAAAAGAAAAAATAAGGCAGGAAATTCAACCTGAGACACAAATAATTTTCCAGGAACAACTGCCATTTTGCAGTTTTCATACATAGAAAAATATTGAGAAATAGGACTGTGTATATATCATAATATTGACCTCTTGGTCCTTGTCCTCCTCAGAGACCCGAGTGTTTACATCTCTACGCACCACCGTTCATCCTGGCACCAGTGAAGGACAAGCAGAAAGAGCTGGGTGAGACTTTTGGAGAGGCTTCCCAGAAATACAATGTGCTGTTTGTGGCCTACTGCCTGTCACATGACCAGAGGTGGCTCCTGGCTTCATGCACAGACCAGTACGGAGAGCTGCTGGAAACCTGTGTCATCAGCATTGACGTACCCAACCGGTGAGCACTCAAGAGTTGGTCTTTGATTGGCTTAATTTGCTCAAGCCCAGGCCTCTGTTTGTGACGGGTGTTTGTGTTTTCTCACACAGAGCTCGGAGGAAAAAGGGCTCTGCACGACGGCAGGGCCTTCAGAAGCTTTGGGAATGGTGCCTGGGTCTCGTACAGATGACCTCACTTCCTTGGCGCATTGTGATTGGCCGGCTCGGAAGGATAGGTCACGGGGAATTACGTGGTAGGTTTTGCAATTATTCAAATCGTTTGGCATCATGTGCCCTTTGCTTTTGATCTAACTGCTGTTTTTGCTCCAATCAGATTGGAGCATTATGTTGAGTAGGCGAAACTTGCAGTCTCTCAGCAGACGACTGAAGGAAATGTGCAGGATGTGCGGCATCTCTGCTGCAGACAGTCCCAGCATCCTCAGTACCTGTCTAGTCGCCATGGAACCACAGGCATCCTTTGTCATCATGCCAGGTAATTAATGTGGCGCTTTCACACAGAGCGGTTGTTCTGCATTTGGCTGTACTTTGTCTTTGTTTACTGTATCCATTCAGACCTTTAGAAACTAATGGTGAATATTTGAATAAAGTTCATGATTTCCTTCCCTTTTCTTTCTCTCCATAGACTCCGTGTCCACGGGCTCCGTGTTTGGCCGAAGCACGACCCTGAACATGCAGTCCCAGTTAAACACTCCTCAGGACACCTCCTGCACTCACATCCTCGTGTTCCCCACTTCTGCCGGCCTCCAGGCCTTCAATCCCAACAACGGTCAGACACTTTCACATCTACCCCACCGAACACTTATTGTGTTTATAACAGGCTAATATAAGTTCTCATTGTGTTTGCAGATGTCACAGATGGAATGGGCGGCATGGATGGGATTTTAGACCTGCTGTCAGAGAATGACCTGGTTGATCCTGATCTCATTAACATCTTACCCAACTCTCCCACCACCTCCCCGGTACAGTCGCCAGGCTCACATTACCACCACGGAGGAGACGGCAGCAAGGTAAACTGATTTGCTCTGTCCTTTTGAAGAATTTCTACATACAATAGCAGTCAAGAAGTCTCTTATGCTCAATAAGGCTGCATTTATTTGTTAAAAGGGTAATATTGTGAAATATTGTTACAATTTCTTATTACATTTATTTAAATATATTTTAAAATAAATTTCAATTTCTAGCATATTTGGTTAAGTTTATTTTATTTTATTTTTTTAAATGGTGTGCTCAATATCTCGTATACAATATCAGGAAGGAGTAATGAGAAATTATTTTGAATTTTATCAATACTTTTACATAACTGTATTAAGTGGCTGAAATAATTTGTCAAATCTGTGAATTCACCCTCTCACTGTCTCTCTCCCCGTCCTCAGGGCCAGAGCACAGACAGGATGGAGTCTCATGACGAGTCTCCCAA
Organism: Sinocyclocheilus anophthalmus; assembly: GCA_018155175.1. NCBI lineage: Eukaryota > Metazoa > Chordata > Actinopteri > Cypriniformes > Cyprinidae > Sinocyclocheilus > Sinocyclocheilus anophthalmus. Next base: position 49,529 of record JADLZN010001788.1, on the reverse strand, counting down.
CATCCTCCAGCAGCCCATGGCTCTGGGCTACTTTGTGTCGACGGCTAAATCTGGCCCACTGCCTGACTGGTTCTGGTCCTCCTGCCCACAGGCAAAGAACCAATGTCCTCTCTTCCTGAAGGTAAGCTGTTCAGTAAATGTAATAATCAATTCACTACAGAGATACATTACAGCTTTATTGTCCAAATCATGTTTCACAATCTAATCTATTTAACAGAGCTGCAAAGGTGTAGTATAATGAATGTTTCTGTCTTCCTGTCAGGCTTCTCTGCACCTTAATGTTTCATCAGTGCAGTCAGATGAGTTGCTGCACAGTAAACACACTCACCCTCTGGACTCCAGCCATACCTCAGATGTGCTCAGGTATCCGCTTGGACCCCTTACAGCCACTCTTCCCTATATCCTATGTCTCTAATATATTTCTGTACATTTATAAAAAATTTCCCACATGGTGTAATCCTCATTTTTCATACTTGTTGGAGCTTTGATAATTCGAGATTACAAGGATCGCAATTGATTTATGAACCATCCCAGACTGGATTTGATTTATGAATAAATTGGCTTTCAAAAAATTATTTCTTTTAAAGGCATCAAACACCAGTTCTTTAAAGATATAGTTCACCCACAGTCATCATTTACTCGCCCTCATGTTGTTTCAAACCCACAAGACTTTCACTCATTTAAAAAACACAAATGAAGATATTTTTGATGAAACCTACGATTTCAGTCCCTTCATTAAAAATTTCATTCCACCAAAATGTTGCTGCTTAAAAAAAATTTCATAAAGACATTAAAGAAGTCCATATGAATCAAGCAGTTAATCCAAGTCTTCTGAGAAGACATGAACATGACATTCTAAGGAGATATAACATATTTTCAGCGTTTTAATTGATGTTAATATAACTACATTTAAATAGTTTTAAGATGTATTGGGGCCCCTCTGGAAGTTTGTAGAGGCCCCGTGTTGAGAACCTTCATGAAAATATGAAGTTAATGCATTTATTCAAATGTCTTAGAATCAGCTCAATTAAATAGATGCAAATGGTAAATAATAGCATTATGCTATGGTTTTTTGTTTGAGTGAAGAAATCCTATAACTGACCAAAATACATCACATTAAGTTTGTTTGTTTGTGGTAAAACTGTGGAATCCAAATGGATGGGAAGTTTATACGCAATTCAGATACATAAATCTTAAATTTATGCCTAAATATTTTTTGTGTTTTAAAAATGAGAGCAAGTTTGGAATGACATGAAGATGTGTGGGAACTTTTTAGATGAACTATCCATTTTTATATATATTATATATATATATATTATATATACATATATATATTCATAATAATATCACTAATATGGATTTCTCACACATTTTGTCTTTATGCAGATTTGTGCTGGAACAGTACAACGCCCTGTCATGGCTGACCTGTGACGCAGCGACTCAGGACCGGCGCTCTTGTCTGCCCGTGCACTTTGTTGTGCTCAACCAAATGTACAACTTTATAATGAACATGCTCTAACAAACGAGGGGTTCTGCGCAACTGTTGCCATGATTTCTCACAACAGACCACGCAGAGACACAGCATCACTGCACTGCCGCTGTGGACACGGCTGGGCAAACCAACTTCAATCAGACAGCGCACTTACGGCAATGCCAGGCTGCCCAGTTCATGCCAAGTGTCCATCTCACAACAACTGGAGGAAAAGGAACTAGTCCATCTCAGTGGACTGAAGTCCTGATAATGGCCTGAAAGTGCAGTTTGGGTCAGGTTTTATCCAGTTGAAATGCCTGCATATATCTTATTTATTGTATGTTTTTAAATGTGTAATTTCTTAATCTTTTATATTATATAAAGACGGGAAGCTGCATATTGCCTTCCTAAATTAATTGAAAATGGTTTGTCATGTATGTAATTGTCTTAATTACAGAACCGACAAGGGAATTTGTTGTAGGTTTCTTTTAGAGGAATATTTAGAGAAATATTTTCTCCACAATTTTTACTGTCACGGTGTACAGCTGAAGTATACAGGAGCTCATGTTCTTACCTTTGTGTGGTGGGGACTTTAAGATAGGCTGTAGCTACAGAATTCCTGTACAGCAATTTAATGTGTTCAAATAAGAGGACAAGAGGATTATATATTTTATATCACAAATTTAGAGAATTGTGTGTATATAAATGTGTAAATACAATTGTGTGCCGCTATGGATGGTGCAGCCAATGTTTTAGGAATAAAGTGTGTAAAACCTGAAACCTGTGGTCGTCATTGCACATCCTGCTTGATTTTGAACAAATATCTTGGGTTTCTAAGGAAAAAATGAGACACCATATTGCAGGAGGTTTCATCATACTCTCCAGGTATGATAAGCCCTCGCGGGAGAAACTGCTGTGTATTTATTCTGCTCAAATCCCTGTGAAATGACAAGGTGCTATTCTCATCAGGCCTGTTTGTGTGTCCTGGCGACTGGTTGTGCATATGCGCTCGTTTCCTGATGGAGCAGAACCAGAGGCTGAGCTGTGAATGTGTTGTGTTAATATAACTGTTCATTGAGATACTGGGCACTGCATCACTCTCTATATTTTCGTCACTACTTTTGACATAATGGTTATGGCTCCTGAGGAATTATATATTTTTTTCTCCAGACTCTCTCAGAGACATGTACCAGTCATATGTGCCACTGCTGATAAAATACCTTCGTCTGTAGTGTCAAAATATTTTCATTTTGTTCTGCATTCTGTCTTGGAAATTGCTCATTTGAAAGATGTGAAATTCCTACAGGCACTGAGATGTGCACAAAATTACATGCATTATATTATGTTTTTTTTTTTTGGTTTTTTTACTTAAGGCACTTATATTGTCCCAGGGCTTGATTTGTATTAAAACTAAAAGATTTTTAACTTTTTTTTTCATGCATTGTTACATTAAAATTGGAAACTTTTTATTATGCCTCATGATTTATTTTTGCTATTTAATGCCTACAGATTTGACTGCTTTACCTATGTCTTTCCAGTCTTAAAACATGGGAATATGTTCTAATAAAGGTAAGCAGCAAATATATGTCAGTTTGACTGTCCCTCAGAGGTCGTGTCATTTTCATCTCAGCCCCAATGAAGCCTTTTCAAAAGTTAGTTTACATCTTGAGCAGTTTGAGATGAGTTATGGAACATGATGTATTAGGGGGAAAAAACAAGGTAAATATCTCTGTGAACAGAACATTTTTATTGTCCGTCATTTCCAGTCAAACTAATTTGGACAGTTATTCAAAACGTGTGAATTTAAAAGCTAGCTTTGAAATTAGCCTTAGTAGCACAGAGATGTCGGACATATCATTTTAAAAAAATTTCTATAACCTTCATTTAATCTTTTAATTAAGGTCCAAACGCGTACACACGTGTAAACTCTCAAGCTGCATATTGAATAATGTATAGTGTTGCACCTGTTGATAATATGGTTACCATGATAAATTGCCAAAAAAGTAAATGTTTCGTGACGGATATTTAATCTTCTGTGATCATTCGATACCAGTGCAGCTGTATGTGTCCAGCAGGTGGAGCTGTCGCGCTTTCATTACATCCTGAAGCCGCTGAAGAGGAACTTCCACCTTTCAGGTGGACAAAAACAACGCTCATGCTTGCTCTATCCGCTCTATTATCTGAACAGTGCAAGTACATCTACAACATACATTTATTTACTTTATTTTAAGTGCTTCAGCTAATGCAGCAAACCTTTAACCTCTGCAAACGTATTCTGAAATATTTCCATATACTTATGAATCATGTCTTTCAGCATTTTTTATGGCTGATTTTCACATCATCAGCAGTTGAGTGCAGCATTTTCTACCTTCAGACCGCTGACAGTTGAGATGACCCGAGAGGATGGAGGATATCGACTGGGTGTCACTCAGGCATCCAGCCAACTGCTTGGACAAAACCTGTTAGGCCTTAATAGCCAAGTTCATGGCCTTGTTTCAGGCCCAGGGGAAAATTACCTTTAGCTCCTCACCACACCAGGGGTCTCTGAGATTGGAGAGCGATAGCAGAGGAGGGAGTAATCGGACTCCTGTAATTGCCTGTCGGGGCTGACAGCATTTGTAGTTAGGGGAGCTGGGAAATGGACCTCACAGACCACAGGATAACAAAGTCATCATTATATGCACGTAATGCACTGTTACCGAGCTCACGGAAGACATACATTTCACCACGTAATGTGAGGCGCTTTAGAAACGAAGTGCTAAATGTGATGGTAATGACTTCTATTACACAGAGGAAACATCTGGCAGTCAAAGTTAATTTCCATATTTAGTCTCCTCCATGAGGAGAGTTGAATGAATGAGTTGAATGAATGCGTTTGAATATCTACTCGAACGAGGTCTCGCTTTCACCTCGTTCCTTTAAGCAAATTGAAAGCACACTCGAGGCGCAATTTCGCCGTCCTTGAAAATCGAAGCACTGAGAAAGTGTTTTCCTCACCCTGGGCCATTGACATAACATCTGGGTTGGCATCATCTCGAGTAGCAGCCTCTGACTGCCTGTATCTGTCTATCGTATTTCAACCTCTTGTGACCTGGTGTTAAGTGTCTCAGGAAATTGCTCTGTCTCCCCACATCAGTCAAGCATAATGCTGGCATCGTATTGCTGATGGAAAATGAATGGCAATAAAAAGAGGAGAGGACGAACGGGAAGTAGAGTTTCGCCGTCTCTCGTAATGTGACCTGGCACTGCGACCATCGCCTCTGTGATGCCTTGAAAGACGATATTAGACTAATGACTGCCAGGCACGGATATGGGAATTTAATTAATTGCCTACAAATTCTGGGGAGAATAGATAGAAAGGCAGACGTGCTTAATATAACGAACATGCTGACGTTTATAATCGCTTTTTTTTCTGAGGGCCTGCGATTGCAGTTGCGTGCTGAAAATAAGGCTCTTTTAAGACTCTTGTATAACCTGCTTTGCATGTGAGCAGGCCTGAAAAACGGGGGTCACAGAAGACCTTTCCTCATCTGTGGTGCAGAAGCTAAATGTCATTGAATTCCGTATATGGAAGGAGCTCATTGGTGCAGATGAAAGAGACAGGAAAGTATGATTAGCTCTGTTTCATATGATCATAATGTAGCTGTCTGTCAAATCAACGGAGAATTACAGGGTTGGGACTCTTGAGAGGAGGCAGGTGGTACATTTGGATTGCCAACATGCTCGACGTTAGCCATTGTGTGGGGGATTTTTAAAGATATCTATGATCTTTGAGATAAAAACAAGGAAATTTGCTGGAAAACTGTGTTCATGCTAACACTTCCCATCTCTTCTCTTAAATAAGAGAATAAAAAGAAAGTCATATACAGTACCACAGTTTGAAACTGTTTGAAACCTGTTCTCTTTTGGACTCCAAGGACATAGACTATATTTAAAGAAACCCAGAGATATTTCTGGTGCTTCTGCAATAATGACAAAGCTGCACATTTTCAAACTTTTATTTACAGAAACTAGGCATGGCAATATATTAAAATATATAAATTCAGTACTTAAAATAACAAAATTCCATAAATCCAATCACTGAATGTTCTTCACACTTTTTATTATCAATAATTTTTTACCCAATGCCCAATAAAATGTTATAGAGCTTGACAAATATTATTTAAATTTGTTTATATAAATCCTGATTGTTAGTTGTTTTTGCCTATTTTCTACCTTGTTCTGTCTTATGTTAAATAATTTTAACCAATCTTGCAGCCCACTTAGAAGTGTGCTTATAGGCCCTCTAGTCTGGTCTGTTCTATCATATTAAACAAACTCTGGGTTATTTATTTTAGCCTACTAACAAACAGTTAGTTCTGGTCCAGGAATTTGATTGGCTGAATGGCGTTCCAAGAGCTCTGATACAGTCTAACTGCACTGGCACTTTTCACTGCATCGCTCTTCGTGTTTATGTTTGCATGCTTCAGAGTAATAATAATAATCAGCATTAGAAGTGGAGATTTTTCAGTGATGGTTTCTGCCGGTTATATCGTTAGGACAGTAGTTGGCCATAATCGACTGTCTTTATGAGTGGGTCAGTGAATCATTTGCTCAACCAATTTATTCAAAAACATTGATTTGTTCAGAAAAGAAACCACAAAAATACATTCTGATGCGAATGGCCCCCTAGACGTGGGCAGAGAAATTTCAAAATCAGATTTCTCGTATTTTTAGAACACTGTGTTTAAAGATGCTACAAAAAAGACAGTGCAGCAGTCAAAGACGTCCCCCCAATACTTGAAATTCTTGCACTATATTGTTACACTAGTCTTTATGAGTGAGTCACTGAATGATTCACTCAAGGAATTTGTTCAAAAACATTGATTCATTCAGAAACAAAACACCACTATGTTGCTCAGAAACTCGCAGTAATCCTGTTTTTACTTCATTTGAAACTATAAAATGTGTCTAAGAAATGTAAGTTAACTTCTTGTTCATTAAACTATAATTGTCTTGTGTTTTGAACAAAATATCACACTAAATATAAAAAAAAATAGATATTATATATATTATCTATAGTAGGAGTGTATTTAACTGAAATTCAATCTAAAATATTGTCCAGTCCACTCCTAAATGGCCAGCATTTCCAACCTCTTCCCTTAAATGAGAGAATATGAAGGAAACATCATATACAGTATCCCAGGCAGCAGCAAATGTGGTTTCTGTCTGTTAAAATATGTTTTGTTTGCTACCTCCCAGTGGAGAGGGAAAAAAACACATTCCAGTAAATGGGAACTATTACAGTCAGATTAACGATTTTTGTCAGAAGGGATGCTATATGATATCCATTTACGCATGACCTCTGCTCGGCTAATCATGAAAATGTATCTTCTATTCACTTGTGGTCCAGTACTCATGCATAAATTACTTTATCATGGATCGTGTTGTGCAGCTTATACTGTCACATCCATCTGCAGAGCTCTAATACAGTGTTTTCTATACAGCAGTCTGGATATCCTACTCACCCCTCAGCAGTTGGTGGGGGAAGAGCAGCCCATTAACCCCAGCTTGGTCTTAGAAGATTAGGCAGGTTAGAAAGAGTGGAATTAGCTTCCCCAAGAGAACATCTGATCACAAGCCTCATCCAATTACTGCCTTATGTCTCATCAAATGAGATCCATGGGTAAACAGATACACTTTGAGGGTGTAGACTGAGCCAAGTTGTCCTAATGAGAACAGACCGGCAAATGTGTGGATTTTCGTCACATCTCAGCTGCTTGGTTTAACTTTTGTGGTCCATAAGAAGTGCACGTAAGACTTGAAGCTACCAATATGTTGAATTTGCATGGATTTTCTATTCATCGATACTACGGATTTGTGAAACAAGATCATTATTGTTGCTATTGATTTGTGAGGGGCCCATCATATAGATCTTTGCACCACTAAGAGGAAGATTCAGTCTTTGTGATAGGTGTCAATTTGCGGTCTAATGTGGTCTCATCTGGATTGAATTGTCAATCAATACATGGATGATGTTGCATAGAGGAAGGACCATCTGCTCACTCTGAGAGGATTTCATGGTTGTTCAGGATGATTTTCAGTTAGAGACAATGCTTGAAATATTGATGTGATTCTGCATGCCATTTTAAGCATTTTTCCCAGTGTTTTCTTAGTGACTTTAGCTGGTTGCATAGTTACACCAGTAGGTGGCGACAAGTCTTTATGAGTCTGTCACTGAATCGTTCATTGAACTAAACAAGTGACTTTAGCCGGAGTTACTGAATTAACCGATCTGTTCAAAATCAGATTAATTCAGGAATGAATCGGTTTCATTCAGTTGTTGAATCGAACCCAATTCTTTCAGGGGAAAAAAACACTACTTCTCAGAGACTTGTGGTCAGTGCGGAAAGTTTTTTCGTCTTTAAAAAAAAAAAAGATAGATTTTTTGCCGTTTTATGCCTTTATTTCAATAGGACAGTAATTAGACAGGAAGTGAAGTGGGAGAGAGGGGGGATGGGATTGGGAAACATTGACGTCATGTACAAACCCGATTCCAAAAAAAGTTGGGTCACTGTACAAATTGTGAATAAAAACATATTGCAATGATGTGGAAGTTTCAAATTTAAATTTTTTATTCAGAATACAACATAGATGACATTTCAAATGTTTAAACGGAGAAAATGTATAATTTTAAGGGAAAAAATAAGTTGATTTTAAATTTCATGGCATCAACACCTCTCAAAAAAGTTGGGACAAGGCCATATTTACCACTGTGTGGCATCCCCTCTTTTTTTTTATAACAGTCTGCAAACGTCTGGGGACTGAGGAGACAAGTTGCTCAAGTTTAGGAAGAGGAATGTTGTCCCATTCTTGTCTAATACAGGCTTCTAGTTGCTCAACACTGTCTTAGGTCTTCTTTGTCGCATATTCCTCTTTATGATGCGCCAAATGTTCTCTATGGGTGAAAGATCTGGACTGCAAGCTGGCCATTTCAGTAACCGGATCCTTCTACGCAGCCATGATGATGTAATTGATGCAGTATATGGTCTGGCATTGTCATGTTGGAAAAATGCAAGATCTTCCCTGAAAGAGACAACGTCTGGATGGGAGCACATGTTGTTCTAGAACTTGGATATACCTGTCAGCATTGATGGTGCCTTTCCAGATGAGTAAGCTGCCCATGCCACACGCACTCAAGCAACACCATACCATCAGAGATGCAGGCTTCTGAACAGAGAGCTGATAACAACTTGGGTTGTCCTTGTCCTCTTTAGTCCGGATGACATGGCGTCCCAGTTTTCCAAAAAGAACTGCAAATTTTGATTCGTCTGACCACAGAAAAGTTTTCCACTTTGCCACAGTCCACTTTAAATGAGCCTTGGCCCAGAGAAAACGCCCGCGCTTCTGGATCATGTTTAGATATGGCTACTTTTTTGACCTATAGAGTTTTAGCCGGCAATGGCGTATGGCACGGTGGATTGTGTTCACCGAAAATGTTTTCTGGAAGCATTCCTGAGCCCATGTTTTGATTTCCATTACAGTAGCATTCCTGAATTTATGCAGTGCCGTCTAAGGGCCCGAAGAACACGGGCATCCAGTATGGTTTTCCAGCCCTGACCCTTACGCACAGAGATTGTTCCAGATTCTCTGAATCTTTGGATGATGATATGCACTGTAGATGATGATAACTTCAAAAACCCTCTTTTTTTGGCCCCACAAATTTTTTTTCTCTGAGAAACTCCTTTCTGATATTGCTCACTATTTTTCGCCGCAGCATTGGGTGAATTGGTGATCCTCTGCCCATCTTGACTTCTGAGAGACACTGCCACTCTGAGAGGCTCTTTTTATACCCAATCATGTTGCCAATTGACCTAATAAGTTGCAAAATGGTCCTCCAGCTGTTCCTTATATGTACATTTAACTTTCCCGGCCTCTTATTGCTACCTGTCCCAACTTTTTTGGAATGTGTAGCTCTCATGAAATCCAAAATGAGCCAATATTTGCATGACATTTCAAAATGTCTCACTTCAACATTGTGTTATCTATATTCTATTGTGAATAAAATATACGTTTATGAGATTTGTAAGTTATTCAATTTTTACTCACAATTTGTACAGTGTCACCAACTTTTTGGAATTGAGTTTGTACATGCGTATTGTGTTCAGTCTATAGTTATGTGCACAGGAGCATAGTGCTTCTATATAAAGTGACATCACCAACTACTTGCCAGGCTTGCATGATCGTAGACTGTAAAAAAAGTTGGACGATGTATCTCCACTTCCTTCCTCTATAGGAAAGTGAAGCCAAAACATCCCAGTATGGCCGCTAGGGTTGGGCTGATATACTATGCCATCGTCCATCGCCGATGGTCGACAGACATCACGATGTTGAGCCGGCATCGTGATCCCCCCCATACCCCCCGCAATCTGCCGCATCCCAATTTCATGTTCGGAAAGGAAATTAAGTGTACTCCGGAACCCTGAAGAAGAACTAGCCTACGAGATGGTGAGGATTAAAAAAAAATGTCAATCCTTTCTCTCGCAATTATATCTTGGGTAATTATACTAAATTGCGGGCATCAGGGAGCCGCTACTAATGTACAGGGCATTGAAACCGCTTTCGATTGAGTGTTCTCATTTTACTTTCACTTTTGAGATTCGCGATCGCACGTACTTTGTTTATACTATGGAGTGGCAGTACTTACCACACATTTGACAATATTAGATATTTGTCATTGGTGCTCAGTATCTGCAAATCATTCGCCATCATCCTAACAGTCATCTTTGTTCTTTTCCCCTTACTTGTGTATGGTGGAAGTGCACTTCATGTACTGTAATGGATAGGTTCTACCGTAGGCAAAGCGGCTAACCATGTCCCTTTAGTGGCTCCGTAGAACGCGTTATTTGTTTTCCATGCCTTTCTGCTTCGGGCACACCCCCTAACACCACACCATGTAAATAGCGAACCCGCCATGGCGCGAGCGCAACTGGCTTTTAAAGGGGATGGGAGATGAGACTCTGGTTTATAGCACGTTACGCCCAAAACACACATTACTCATCAAGAGAATAGGCACTACCCTTTTAGACCATGCTCCGGGCGCTCCGACCGCTTTTCCCATCGTTAACCTAGCAAAAGTGGATTTGGACATGCCCTTAGCGTACTTGCGCCGTGCGCTTTAGACCATGCTCTTAGATTGTTAAAATAGGGCCCCAAGTCTGCGCAGTAGTGATCGTGAGGTGGAGCCGTGGTATCAAAGTCCTGCTCAAACTCCCGCAGAACCAATCACAAGATCACAATCATGACACCACACCCTGTTTTTAATAGCATCGAATAACTAAGAGCAAACTTATAAGAAAAACGAACACTTGAGCATACATTAGTGTGACAAGAACTATCTTTTATAACAGAAACCTTCTTTGGGAAAAATGTATTTGTGGAAGGCAAATTTGATACACTCCTCACATTTGGGCTGGCCTTTTTGTGACCTATACTCCAGCCACCAGATGGCGATCAAAATGTTTTGGCTTCACTTTTCAGGTCATGTACGGCACACGTGCATAATAGTGTTTTTAGTCGTTTTCATGGATCCGTGTGAACAGGGATCATTTTGACAACATCTGTACATGAAGCTTTTCAAAAACGCAAAGGAAAAACTTTTCCAATTTTAGTACAATCATTGTCATGTAAACATATCCATAGTTATCTTAATAGTCTTCATTCTTGATGTGAACGGGCCTTTTGAGAACGATTTCTAACAGCTGATGAGCGACAAAAACATTTACAGCCAATGACAGAAAATAAATCTGCAGCTCAAGTTTATAATAAACAATTCACACAATGTTATTGTGCATTGGTGTGGACGCTATATAGCCTAGTTATCATTCTTAGTGTAAACAGGCCTAAACTGGCAATATTGAGTCTAAAATGTAAGTTACTCTATATTATCTTGTTTTTATTGAATTGTTAGTGTCTTGTTTATTGAATGCACAATATTACAATAAATATAAAATATAGTAAATAACTATATGTATAATGTTATTGAACTGAAATTCATTTGAAATATTACCCAATCCAATTAGGGAGCCACGGTCCAATAATACATTAGTCTTACCTCCTTCACAGCTAAAAACATGAGAGATGGGTGACCTTTCCTATAAAAAAGGAAAAAGTATCCCTAGAGTCGCAATATGACCCACAGATGAATAGCGGTTTGCTGTAATCTGGCCAAATGTATTAGAAAAACTGTGTGGGGGGGACGTTTTTGTCCTGTCCTGTCTCTCATTGGCTGAGATAATGTTTTATCAGGTAACTGCCAGCCGTGAAGCTTGAGCATTAATGTTATCTGAGACAGCAGTTTATTTCCTCATCCCTGTTATCCTCCCCCATTCGGCTTCACCTTGAGCTGACAGGCTCGCTGAGGAAACCTCTGTGATCTCTTTTGATGGTGGCTCCTTGGAGAGAGGTGAAATGAAAAAGTTCTCGCTCGAAACGGCCCTGATAAGACCTAATCAGCAGTGTGGGGGTGGGGCCGGGGGGGGGGGGGGGGGGGGGGGGGGAAACCTTCCATTTAGCGCACGGTGTAACAAATCATCTGTCACTAAGCCGGTGTGCAGCACATGTCATTCTCCATATTCCTCCACTGAACACATCAATTCTCCGCCAGCGCTGGATTCATATCCCTTGTGAACCCTCCTGACAGGTTTGTTATCAGTCGGCCTGGCTGGCAAACCCCAGGGAGATGGAGCGTAGCTATTAAAGGACGGGAATCGGAGTGTGTAAATGTCAAGTAAGCTGTCATCAGTAGATTTCATTGCTTCCACGGAAGTCAAAAGACATCGGCTCATATTCAGGGTGTTAAACACAGTGACAGTTCTCACCTGTCATGAATAATTTGCCGATGCCATTTTGTGGAGCCGATAAAATTGAGCAGACAGGGTTTCTTTTGTGAAGGACACCATCCTTGTCTGCACTGCGGCTGAAATGCTGGGGTGCAACAACAGATTTCAAGAACATACGGAGATGTATTGACACATCAACCGTGACCATCAGCCTTGGAAATTCTATACTCTGTCACGGTTGTTTTTGTCTTCTTCATCTCTCTCAGTGAGAAACCAGAGGTAATAAAGCCTTGCTTTCCACTACATTGAGCATAAGGAGCCCCTGCCACCTGCCATAAAGCTGATGGATGAACTTGGCTGATTCCTGGCCAAAAATAGGGCACAAATAAGGGTCACTTGTTTAATGAGAGTCAAACTCACCTCTTAGTAATCCTTCAGACCATTGACCATGAGTAGTCAACTAATTACCAAGTCTCTCTAAAAAACAACATGTGCATTGAAAGTAGAAGGTCTTTCATGTGACTTTATATAACAATATAATATATAAATATATTTACATACAGTGATCCTGCAGGACAACACTTGCTAGTTGCTATATTACTAGATTTGTTAACTAGTGCAATGACATTCAAGCATTTTAAGTGTGACTTAAGTGACTAAATCAATGTTTTTTAGTATTGTTTATATACTTTTATAGTATTTATTCATATTTTTAGTAATATGTGCTTTGTCATTTGTATATTATTTCTATTTAGTTTCATTTTTATTTGTTTCAATTTTAGTCATTTTAATAATTCAACTTATTTTATTTTAGTTACATAACATCTCGCTTTTTTTAAGTTCTTCATTTAATATTTAAATTTTGTTTTATTTCTGCTTTATTTAAAAAAATAAAATAAAGTTTTAGTTTTAGTTTTAGTTAACAATAACAAAACTGGCCTAAACACGCCAGTTTTTGTAGCGGTCAGCCATAAATAAACAAAAGTAACAGTCCAGTGAATGATTATTGAATTATTAACTTGACTAGTAAACATTACAACATGTCAGTAAAATACCTGAAAATACTTTTTTTTCTGCATTCTGTGCTGTCTCGCTTTGTAATGCAGTGTATCAGCACAGTGATGGGACTGCCAGATGGTAAGCATCCCAAGGACGTTAGTGAAGCCAAGACTCATGCGGAGCCATCGCAGAATACAATTTGTTTCATTGTAACAGCATGCCAAGGCAGGCTCAGCAGTGGGGCGGTGTGCGCTATGCTCTCATAAGTATGCAAGAACAGAATGAAGCAAAGCTCCATCATACATAAAGTATGCTTATGAAGACAGATCTCTGTAGTCACCATTTAGCAGCATACGCAATGACACAATAACTGATTTTGAATCTTTTTCCATACAGATTAACGGAAAGAGAGGTGGTCATCTAGGAAGGGTTGTTTTAGCCTGGAAAGGTGAAGCATCTTCTTGCTTTCGGAGATGGTAAGTGGAAACAAAGCGTTAAGTGGTATTACATGCGATGCACAAAATATGAACCAGTACACTTGGAATCTAAGTAAACGAGTGCCAGAAATAAGATCTCATTTGCACTCTCTCCACCATTTGTAATGGAGAGCTGTGTCATAGCAGGGGAGCAGTTACCCACAACAACCCAATTGATTCTTTCCGTTTAGAAAAGCAGAGTGCATTGGCAATGTTTTCTTGATCTGTCTCTGCTCTCTCCATAATGTATGAGGTGCTGGAGGAGCCCTTCATTAGTCTCTGTTGGGCCGGCTGGGCTGGCTGGAGATGGCTCCCGGGGCAGCGCTGGACAGAGCTGTAAATTGGATGGCCTGCCCCTGCTGAGCCAGCAGCCAAGACTGCGTGTGTGAATTAGGGAGTGTGTGCCAGAGAGCAGGCGGCGGTGTTTGAGCTCTGTAGGGAAGCTCATGGCTGTCAATTACTCTGCGCCAATGGAGCCCCAGTGCTGGCACGGTGATGGACCAGTCCACCGCTGCCATCATTACCAGCTCCAGTGGACTCCCAGCCCTCTGCCATATGCGCCCACTCAGGGGTCTCCGTCTGTTCAGCGTGGCAGGTATCAGGGATGAGGAAGTAAATGGACCTTGAAATTGATATTGGGTGGTAGAACTCACAAGCTCCTTTATTCTCTTCCCAACATCCACAGGCGAAATTCGATTTTTTGTCATTTCTTGTATGGAAATAGCAGCCTGTTATTACAGTCAATGATGCATGATAATGGATACTATTCATCAGCCGCTTGTTTCTCCTTGGTTATAAATTATCAGGGGATTCTTTTTCCAAAGGCAAAGAGAATGCAAAGAATGACCACGCTGCTGTACCTTTAATTGTCCATTCTGTTGCATTACATGGGAGCTGTGCTCAAATAAAAGGTCTGGTCCAGTAGGTTATTAAACCATATTATTCAATCCTCACATATAATATCATATGTGACCCTGGACCACAAAAGCAGTCTTAAGTCGCAGGGGTATATTTGTAGCAATAGCCAAAAATACATATGGTTCAAAATTATTGATTTTGCTTTTATGCCAAAAATCATTAGGATATTAAGTAAAGATCATGTTCCATGAAGATATTTAGTAAATTTCCTACTGTAAATATATTAAAAGTTAATTTTTGATTAGTAATAGGCATTGCTAAGAACTTCATTTGGACAACTTTAAAGGCGATTTTCTCAATATTTAGATTTTTTTGCACCCTCAGATTCCAAATAGTTGTATCTCGGCCAAATATTGTCCGATCCTAACAAACCATTCAACAGTGGAAAGCATATTTATTCAGCTTTCAGATGATGCATTAAACTCAATTTCGAAAAAATTACCCTTATAACTGATTTTGTGGTCCAAGAGTCACATATATCATATCGGTGGTAATTCAGTTTTTACATTTAAATTTTAAAGGTACAGAAAAGCATTATACATTCAAACTAAATCTGTATTTTATATTGAGTACACCTTCACTGACAATCTTAAAATATTAGATTTTTTTTTCTTCGAATCGGAATAATCAGCTTTTGGCATTTAAGAAAAAAAAAAATATGAGACCGTTCAAAAAGGAAGAATGAAAAAAGTGATTCAATCTAAATATAAATATCTGTGGAAGATTTGGAAAAGAAAGTATAATGTAAATCATGAGTATGTGTATTTTTATATTCAGGATTTAAAGTCGTGTTTCTGTAGCTCAACTGGCAGAACATGGAGTTAGCAATGCCAAGGTCATTGGTTCAGTTTCCAGGGAATGCAAGCACTGAGAAAAATGTATCCTCTGAAAGTTAGTTGCTTTAAATAAAAGTGTCTGCCAAATCCATAATTTTAATAAATGTACTCTATATTAAATATATATAAAACTCTTTTACACTGAAAAGAGAGTTGAAATAGCTTAAAGCACAGATGGCAAAGCTCTTTGAGGTGATATTTAAGCATGGCGAAGGTCAAGGATATATTGATGAATATAACCACCAATTATTTACAGATACAAACATATTGAAAAATTGCAAAGATTAACAAAACATCAGAAAGAGCATCATTGGTTGCTAGCATATCGTTTTTCAATTAAAGCGCAATATTAAAAAAAAAATACAAATGTATTTTCACACAATGTATGTTTATAATGTATAACAATTAACTAGATTTAGATAAATTATAACTTTGTCTTGTTGATATAAAAATAATGATATTGAGTGATAAACTATGGAAGACAAAATTTAAGAATTGCGAGATGTAAACTCAGAATTCCGAAAAGAAAGTAGGGAGATGTAAAATCACAATTGCAAGAAAAAAGTCAGAATTGCGAGATATAAACTTGCAGTAGCAAGAAAAAAGTCAGAATTGTGAGGAAAAATGTGCAATGTGTTATAATACCTTGCAATTATCTATTATTTTTTTATTCCATGGTGGAAACGGGCTTCGATAATAAACAGCAAAATCTGAAGATTCCATTTCATGACTGTCTTTGTTGTGTAAATATACTAATTGCTCAAATGGGGGAAATTAAAGTGCACAACCTTTCCTGTATATTTGCTTCTGCTTGACAGCAAGCGCAAGTGAACTTTAGCAGCCTGTAGGATGAAGATTTCTCAGGTGGGTTTTTATCTGCGTTACACTGGGGGGCATTGTCACAGATGACGTATCACCATCTCCGCATTAGCATTTTTTTGCTAGTAATTTAAATGTGCGGAGGGGACCGTAATTTGTTCTTCATGGATAATATGACCCTTAGCGGAGCAAGATCATGGGTCAGCTGAAGTGATATTTTCTGGTAATGATGGTCATACATCATTCCTGACGGCGTGGGTTTAGAGGCTAGCACATCACTGCCACGTCCTCTGGGACTCGCTGCCATAAACAAGTAAGACATGAGCACCCTGTGGAGGGCCTTGCAATTTTTACGAGCTTATCCTAAGCCCTTGGTGGCTGGGGGCTGAGCCTCTCACTATCGTGGTGATTAATACCTCTGAAGTCCTATTATCTTTCTTCATGGTCTTCCACTACTGGGGCACTACATTAGGGCTAGATGTCCTCAAGGTGATCTGCTGCAATCACTCTCACCATGTAACAGTTGAGGACAGTCTAGAGTTCTCTGAAATATAGTGCTTGCGGAGCAATAGGTTTTTAACTTCGTTGTGAGGGGTTGTATTGCTACAGAATGGTTGTAACTCTTGTAAATAGTGTTGCAGGTTCACAAGCTGCAGACTTAAAGGTTGACAAACATCAGTTATCCAGGAACTGTTGGTTTTTAAAGGGATAGTTCATCCAAAAATGAGCATTCTGTTATCATTTACTCACCCTTATGTCGTTCCAAACCTGTATGACTTTATTTATTTTGTGGAACACACAAAAAACTATATTTTGAAGAATGTTTCAGCTGCCCATGCAATGAAAGTCATTAGGGTCTAAAACCAATTTTTTGGGGGGTGAACTATCTCTGTAAGTCACGACTGGCTTGCTTATTGTTCATCTGAAAACCTTTGGACCAGTAAAACCCCACAGGCAACTGGAGAGCGCTCTTGCTAATACTTTTTTTATGTAAAATCTTATAATGACATATACTTGAGGGTCAAGATTGCTTTAAAATGCAGAGACTTGTCAGGGTTTTTCATGAGCTGTGATTTACCTCCACTTTTGAACAGACATTTTATAGAGTTGTCCTGTTATATGGCATGAAAGAACTAGGTCAGGCTTCACAAATGAGCTTGATAAATGCATGTTTATGGGATTGATTTTCTGGCCTAAATGATTTGTTATTTCCCTTTAGACATTAACAGACTTTGTAAATTAGGTGTCAGAGTAACAACCAGCATGTAATAAAAGCTGTTCACATTATTCTTCCAAGATCACTAATAGAGAAGTTGCATAAATCACCCCCTGCCATTTAATTTTGGAACCAAGGAGGAAAATTATTTGACACCACAAGAAACATCCCATCTGCTTCAGTGTTGTCGACATTTCTACAATTGTCTTGATTTGACTGAACAAATAGTCTAAAAAATATAAAGAATTATTTGATTAAGTGACTGAGGATAATCTGTATTAGGTTTTGTTTTGCATTGACATTGAAAATGAAAGTTAATTAAAATTAATAGTTCAGGATAATATTGCAGAGGTTACATAAGCACTAGTCACTTTTCTTAGAGATGCACAATATATCTACCGATATAGAGATTTTTAAATTTATCATAATCGCTCAATATTGGATTTTTTTTGCATGCTAATTTTCCCTATTTTTACTTTTTGATTGCCTTTGCTGCCATCTCACTTAAGGATAATTAAAATAAATGATTTAATATTAAGTAAAAAAAATAATAATTTGATAAAACTGCTAATGTAATCTTTATTAAATCTAAAAATGAATATCCATTGTTCATAGGTAGGTAAGACACTGTTGTGGATGCCTAAACTGACTTGTAGCATTTAAAATGATTGATTGTAGTTTTTTATTGTTTATTATTAAACAAAATATTATTTTAATATCTGTATACCATTAATTGGTTATCAGTTTTTCGGTGTCGGAAGGCCCCTGTTTTTGCACGTGCAGCTCCCTAAATGACATGAGAATTTTGTAATAATCTTTAAAGGCTTCAGTTCTAAAGAAACCATTGGCTTTTGAGTTCGCCTGCACATAAACAAAGCTGAAGGAATGCACTTTGCCCCGTTTGATAGCTCTTTGCCCACTCTCCTCCTCCATCTGCACTCATGACTGCAGTGGGAGCCCGGCGATTATGATGGAAATCTCACAAGCCATTACCATGAAGAGGCTGGGCCCGATGCAGACAGCTTAATGGACTCATTTGTAATTGGTAGGGGGCAATGGCTAAGCTACCGTGGCCTTTGTGTGATTGAGTATAGAGGCATGCATGCAAATGTGACAAATGAATAGGAATTGAGCCTCTCAGGTTTTGTGCGGCTTTCTCCAGCTCTCCGTTCAGCCAGAGTAACCTTGAGAGGCAGTGCAGTAGGTGTTAAGAATCGTATAAAGAGGTGTTAACACTGGGGGCAGTGAACGGAAAGGAACAATTCATGAAGTCTAAAGTGGCAAATTCATTAGCTGCCATATGAATTGGTTTGGAAGGAAGCTGTTGTGCAAAGCCGCGAGGTACACATCATTACGGTTATGAGCACTTCATAAGTGGCATCCGAATGCTCCATGGGCCTATTTACCGCCCTGCTAAGCGAGTATAAAAGGGCACTTTCTGTGCTCCCTGTATGTGCCAGCTCAATCAAACCTGAAGACTTTTCATTCAGTGGAAAACAAGTCCTCACAGGTGATCGCTGCAGTTTTGTAAGATTGAAGATGATTCTATATGCAAGTGCATGACATTTTTTAGAGGTTTGGCCTTCATTGTTTCCCCGAAGCCATCAACTTAAGCTTCATTGTCCGAGGTGTTTTTTGTGCAGCATTGGGAAGAGAGCCTGTTCGTCACAGATGTCCAGGGAAAATTACACAAGTGCCTCATTAATGAATGGCTCAACAGTCTCTGGAGGTGGTCTCAGAGGCAGCTCTTTAATGAGCTGGGAACTCAAACACTGCCAAAGTTTACCTCGACCCTGCCTCTTGCGCTCGGGTCAGTCGGAAGAGCAATTCAATTCAGGGCCACTGAAGCAGAGGGGAATGGCCTCACGCTGATTTGTCTCGCACGGCTCCAAAGGCAGGCATAATACACTTTTGTCACAAGCATCCTGGGGAATTACAGCTCCTAATTTGATTAGGGGAGATTTGATTAACTGGAAAATGGGGATTTCGCTAAAACTTTCACATGCTTAATTTTTCCCTTGCCGAGCAGATGCAACATTGTGTCATCCCAATGAAAGGGCGTATGGGAACCCTATTCAGTGGTTAGACACTCTTTGAAATCCAAGAATATTGGTATTTCGCCATGGCTCTCACAAGTCAAATGCCTTTGATTATCTCTCCCTGGAAATAGCAGCGGCTGTCATGCAAGTTTGTGTACGCCCGCTTGCGAAGCCTACGTTGATCTGACAGCGCAACATCGGCAGCTTCTCGCAGCATTTCTGTTTATGGACTAAAAACTCCTGCAGTGTGGAGTCGTTCCATTCCATGAGCAAACGGATCGCACATCTTCCAGTACATTAAGATTATGTATTTCATTTCAAGGCCAATTGGCCCTTAGTAATAGTCTCAGAAGGAGCTTGCCATTACAGACCAGTGGTTATGGAGGACAGAAGCTATTCCAAAGGGCAAGTATGGAGGAATCCATCCCCATTAAAAATGATCTAGTTAAATCAGCTTTCTCTCAAAGGGCCATCGGGCCAAACCTGCTCTTTGAAATTAATAGCCAGACTGGAGCTGAAGGGCCAAGGCATCAATTTACTCCTCCTTCAGACAGAAAATCAGTGAAAACAATCAGGCCAAGTCTGCACTAATGACTTTGCCTTTGAGGCGAGTCTGCAAGAATCTTTTGGTGTTTAAAAAAAAAAGACAGACAAAAAACCTTGTGTGTGCTCATTCTTCATTCGATTTCTTTGTTTTTTAGGGCCTTGGGGTGTGGCTAAAGCTGGGACAGATGTACATACGCTATCGTAAACCGATTCTTTGTCATAATTACACAGAATGATTTAGAATATGTTAATACAAGCCCTCGTTCCACAGCTCATTTTCAGTAATCGCATCTGACTTCCGATTTTCTGCCTTTGATGATGATGATACAATTTAGCAGTGATTTACTATTTTGTTAGTCGTACACGCTGTGCATTGGTAATATATGATTATGGTTTTTGGAAATTGCTTAAACTGTGATGGGACTGTTAAAATGTTCTGATCATTTCAATTTTGTCTAAATGAGATTATGATTGAAAATTGTGTGCAATAATTCAGTGATTTAAATCCACATCCTGAACTAAGTTCAGTTTGGGGGAAATTAATGTTTGATGATATTATTTGGTCATGAAAATAAAAGCTGTTAAATACTTAGATTTGGGTCAAATGACCATTTCTAACTATAAGAACTAGTATTGAAATATTATTATGGTAGTTAAAAGTAGTACCTGTATAAACAGCAGTATCCAAGAATCTTATAACTTGCATGTGATACAGAAAGATCTATGAATATCAAACATTGATTAAAAATGAGTCTATTTGTGTGTTAAAAATAATTCTTGTAAAAATAGGCTTAAGGTTTTATAAGGATACAGTTACAGCAAGGGTTATGGTTGCAGTTATGGTTTGTTTTGAATTCAACCAAGTTTTCTTGAGAGTTATGAACAGTTAGAACAGTGAATGTATGTGGCTTGTATATCTCAAAACATCACATATCTCTATCCTGGCTCTCAATGTCAAATGCAACTTTGGATTTAATGACACATACACGTTGTGTGTCTGATTTAAACAAAATGCACTTCTTTTGAAGTACTCATAAATAAGGACTATGCTTGTATTAGACATTAAATCACCATAGTCAGGATAATAAAGCACATCAATAACATCAGGCTCAGCTAGAACCAGTAGAATGTACATTGGCTTTTATTTGGCGCTTATAAATTATGAAAAGAAACCCCCCTAATCTTCTTCTGTTTGATGATATTTGATGGCCTGCATACGATTTGGAATTTCTCGTGTAGGTCTGAATTCATTTTTCAACTCGAGCCCACACATCTGCCTCCAGACCCACAGATCAAAAAGGAAAGCACCCCAATGCGTGCAGTCAGAAGAAGGAAGCTGAAACAGTTTTTCTGGCAAGCTGAAGATCCACATCCCGCTGAGGAGTCGCAAATCACAGCTACGTCCCAGCATGAGGACCAACTTCAGCTTGAACAAGGCCTTGTTTTGTTCAGGGCCTGTGAAATGCAATTAGAAACTCCCTCAGGGCCGACAGGGGCAACGGCTGAATGAGACCTCCCCGTGGTCCTGGCGGGCCATGAACTTTGAAGTCTTCTGCTATCTCCCCAAGAGAGCCCATCCCCGGTTTAGAGAGAACACCGCATTAGCAACGGAAGACATGAGGCTGAGGAGTACAGGAGCTTTCATGTGCCTCCTCCCATGGGGGTGTTGACGCTTCTAATAAATTACGTGATATATCTGTTGTGATAATGTCCCGTCTTGTGATTTATCATCTCGCCATGGCCTTTTCCTGCTGACATTCACAACCCTCTGTCCGACGAAGAGCTTTGCGATTGGCTGATCTCGCCAAGAATTCCGCAACACGGTGTGCATGATATACACATTTATGTGATGCGTTTATAATAAGCTGTGACAGGTACAAATGCAACCACTGCATTAAATCATATTATCCTTTTCTCACCCTACAGAAGAAGCGGGGTGGCTTACCAGCACAGAAGCATTAATTGGAGCCGACACCGTCACCCAATAAGAGTGAAGTGCCATTTCGGTATTGTGAACCTGTCGCCTGTCCCCTCTGGTTATTCTGGGCCTGTAATTAAGAGGATGGCCATAACCACTAGACTGTCTATACGCATGTGTTGAGCAGAGAGGAGGAGAGTGTTGTAATTGTTCTGTCGCCAGGGTGCCGTTCTCAGGGCTGAGGAGGGATGTGTGGGAGGCGGTGGGAGTGTCTGCTGAGGGAGGGGTCACAGGAATGCACGGTTCGCTACTGAGGGAGCATTCTTGAGCCGAGCTGAGTGCAGCCGGACACACTCTGGAAAGGATCTCCTGCATGATCACAGACCTGCTTTGATTGGATTTGCGCTTAATCTGTTGGCAGTGAAGGAGCTCAAAGCCTCACATTTACTGTGTTTGGAGGATTTTACTGGATACTGATTCAGTCTCTGGAAAGGATTGGCATGTTCAAAGGGTAAAAACAAACACTTTGTCAGAGCTCCTAGATTTTGGAGGGACCTATCTTTTTTGTTTATGCATGTAAGGAAGCAACTTTTTAACACTTCTGATACTGGAGTGACTGAACTCTGAAAAGCGTTGGATAGTTGAAAACTAAAATTGGCAGTATTTTGGATGACACCGAGAGGGACCAGAGAGTTCATCATCCTCCTTTCATCGTATCATTGGCATTTTGGGTAAGTGCTTCTAAACGTCGCATAAAATGTAATGGTCTTCACTAATGTAAGATTAGAATTTGGGTTGGTTGTTCTTACTGTGCATTTAGATATTACAGAGAAAATGAGACATGCCTAGAAAGAAATGGATAGCTCACTCCAATAATTCTTGAACAAGTGGTTATGAAAAAACGAAACTCGCTTTAAAATCATTTATTTCCTTTTTTCTCAATTTTTGATGTGTTTGCATTTTATCCATGTGTTTGTTATGAAGCATGGAAATATTTTTAGTGCGTTTCCTTTGAAAGCATTGGGCTTTAAAAGAGTAAAATATTTAAAAGAGTGCTTGTCAGGTTTTGCAGTGGTGAAACGGTGTCCTCTTGTGGTTAATATTGTGTTGGCTAATGCAGAATTTTTACTGAAACTTATTAATATTGCAGGTTGCTCTGACAAATAGAGACATCCCCCATCCAAATGAAGGTATGTAAACCTCTTCGAATTCCGTTATTTTTGGTCATTTCATAACATCCCCATTACTAAATATGCCTTTAGTATTGTGTTTATTTGCTTCCCTGGACAAGAATTCATTAGCAGGCATTATATCTAACACATATTGATAGGTTTGATACATAGACTCAATTAACCAATGATAGTGTCATCACATCACTTCCTATTCCAATGAGACAGAATCCTCTGAGAACCTCTAATGGGCATTTTTATGTCTACTTTGAACTGCTGTTGCATTCAGTTAGAGCACATGCTGTGATTTGTGGTGC
This sequence comes from Sinocyclocheilus anophthalmus, assembly GCA_018155175.1. Lineage (NCBI taxonomy): Eukaryota > Metazoa > Chordata > Actinopteri > Cypriniformes > Cyprinidae > Sinocyclocheilus > Sinocyclocheilus anophthalmus. Next base: position 25,985 of record JADLZN010001788.1, on the reverse strand, counting down.
ATATATAAACCTTGTCACAAGAAAGATAAACAAACCTTCCGGATGTTAAAGCTGGTTATATATTTTTAGCTATTTGATAGGTGCAGTTCATTACTTTTTTTTATAGGCTAAGAATGTTTCCACATTTAAAGGTTCACAGCATCATGCTATTTCCGTTCTGTAATATGATGAATCACAAAACAAAACATATAAAAGACATGTTATACTTGCATTAGGCAGATGGCATGATGAGAAATCCTCTGGATTGAGTACAAGGATGTAAAACGCAATACTCAGAGCCAATTAGCCTCTTGATAACTTAAGGCCAAGTACGTGCAGGTAATCATTCCCTTAATTGGATAGATTGTCAATCACTCCACAGCCAGCCCGCCCAAAAACACTTTAGCCTTGCTGATTTTTTTAACAAGACATTCTCTGTCATGCATTTATTTTTATTGGCACACTTACACATTTAAGTCATGAAGCATTCATGAAAACCACAAATGTCACTCATCACCATTTACTTCATGCAGTTTTTGCTTCTTAAGAGTGCTGAAATCAAATCAGAGGCACTTAAGAACTTAACCAGATTACTTTCATACAGGCCCCAGCAGTAGTTAATGGAATTTATTTCTTTAAGTCAGTGCGGCTGCTCTGGAGGCTCCTGTCTAGCACATTTTTCAGCATGGGCCAAGGTTTGGCCAGCAGCTCTGGGCTGGAGTTTAACTGGACCGATTTGTCAAACTGCTGCTGTGTACACTACAGACCTCCTCATGTGCAATAAGGCTTTGTGTTTTAGCACTGCTTTTAAATGAAGGGATTTTTAGACTTTTATTCAGCTAAATCTGCACTATGATTGGCTGTCTAAGATAACAGAAGGATGTGAACACAAAGTGCAGCAATGCTTTGAGAAGCCTATTAAACCTTAAGCCATCTTAATGCAATTGAGTTAAAGGATGCTTGTCTCAATCATAGGGGGATTAGACAGCTTTCAGAGTCTGTTTTATTTCTCAGCATTCTGCCAAATGCTTCTCCGAATTGAGTTTTGAATTAGACATTACTTCTTTGAATGACACATCATATTTCTAATCCTTTGAATGTGTGTATTTATAGAAGCAACAATACAGTTCTGATGACATTTATAGTCTGAATATGGGTGAATCTTCAGTTAGGGTCAGTGAAAAACATGAAATCATTTATCATCTGGAATTTGGTATAATGTGTGATGTGAATTTTTATTGTGCATGATCAATTTTGTGGTAATGAAACATGATGGCAATGCCGTTCAGTTTTTGCCAGAAATGTTAAATAATCAGTGGAAATGCAAAAACAACAAGTTAACTAGCAGTTGATTAACTTAAAACAATAAAAAATAAAATGTTTTTAAATGAAATTACTTGAATATTAAACAATTTGATAATGATACTTATTAAAAATAATTAAAAAGTATTAGACATTTTGACAAATTTATGACATTTTATTGACAAATTATTCATACATTATTGACAAATGAATGCCATTTATGATCTTCAAATTGTCAACATTGTCAAAATGCTGTTCTTTTGAAATATCTATTCATTGAAGATTACTGAAAAAAGTACCACTGTTTCCACAAAAATATTTGTTTTCAACACTGATAATAATAAATGTTTCTTGAGCACCAAATCAGGATATTAAAATGATCTCTGATAGAGTGACAATGAATAAATAACTGCTATAATAAGATTAATATTATTGTAATAATATTTCACAATATTTACTGTATTTTTGATCAAATTAATGCAGCATTGAGCAAAAGAGGCTTTTTTTCAAAAACATTACAAAATCTCATTGACCCCAAACTTCTGAACAATAGTGTAAATTAAAAAACAAAACGTTTAAAGCAATTATAATATTCTAGATTTTTAAAGCTTTTTTTTTCTCTTTAATATTATAATTTCTCTCACTGAAGAATCACCCCATATGCACTTGACTATGTTTGACCTTCTGTTGTTATGGTTGTGTGTTGTAAATGCTAATACGAGCAGGATCGCTGAGGAGCTGAGTAATCTGCTCGCCCAACACTCGGCTGTCAAAAGTTGACAGCTTCCCTCAGCACTCACAGCCGTAACATGTTTCTGCCAGGAATAACTGCACTGCTATTCACAGAGCTGTCTTTGCTTCAGCCCACGATTTTGGCCGATGTGCAGTGACTGGCCTGGATAGAGGGTTTTTCACGTTCCGGCGATGCTTGTTAAGGCTGTGTTAAGATGATATGCTATACAGGGCCCAGAATGCATTTCACAGGCATGATCACTTTCAAAGTAGAAGTGAAACTATTCAAGGCCATAGTATAATCTGTTCATCCCCTGTCCGTTGCAGACATCGGTATACATGTTAGTACAACGAAGTCTGTGAGATAGGCAGTCAGAACAGAGTTGGCATTGTTCGCAGGGTAACCCGAGCCGGGACAGGCCCAAGCATCGGGGGATAGTGTATAGCCGAGATCGGCGCTGTTGAGAGATCAGCGAGACAGCTGACTGTTTGGAGCTTTCACCACAACTCAAATAAACACTATCCAACTTTAGCGTTCACTTTGCCCCCAGCTCTCACAGGTTACAGCTGTGACTGACCACTGTGATAAGACTCACAACGAGCCCTTTATCATCAGTGAAGTCGCTTTAAGAGTATGTTATGTAGCTGAAGAACCGAGTCTCTACCGTCCTCCACGCCGCTGATTGTTTAACTGGCGCTCCAGGGGCTCGGGTTTCTCAGAAGCGGGAGGTACAACACATCCCACAGGCATCTGGAGACATTGTGTGCATGGCTGGCCTACATCCCCATCACTAATACCAGACTGGCCGAAACCTGAGCGCTGAATAATGAAACAGGTCTACGCCGAGCACCACTGCCTAATTTACTGACTGTGGGAGAACGCAGTCATTTTGCTCAAAGCAATTTATACATCCTTAGCCTGTGTCCTGAGCTGGCCTTTCTCATCATCTTTTGTGAAGGGATTACGTTAATAACAAGAGATGACTTGCTCAAATATGGCTTGGTTCTGTCACATGCTGTTTATGGCTGATGAAATTAGGTTTTGGAGGAGGAATTGCACTTTTGTACAAGCTATTTGCATATAAAGCTTTAAAACTGAAGAGTCAAGTCACCTTTATTTATAAAGCACTTTTAACAATACAGATTGTGTCAAGGCAGCTTTAAGAGAAATGCAGGAGGGGGTGGATATATTTTCTGAAAAGATGAGATTATTATACATAATTCCATGGTAACACTTTAGAATAGGGAACACATATTTACTAATAATTAAAAGTTTTCCCTTAATACGCTCCTAATTTGCTGCTCATTAATAGTTAGTAAGGCAGATGTTAAGTTTAGGTGGGGTAGGATTAAGGGATCTAAAATATGGTCATATAGAATTAGGCATTCATATGTGCTTTTTAAGTACTAATAAACAGTCAGTATGCTGGTAATATGCATGCTAATAAGCAACTAAATAATAGTGAGAATTGGTCCTTAAAATAAAGTGTTACCAATTCCATTTATCCCAGAGGAAATACACTTTTATAGGTCATGAGATGTAATGAACATCTCAGTTACATTCCATCTAATTATAAACCGTTTCTTAGATGTTTATTTAAAAAATAAAATAAAATGCAAAAGAGAAATAAACTGCAAAAGAGTTTACTCTGTCATTTCTGTCATATATATATATATATTCCCCAGCTCAGAAAAATGTGAACATTTTGATGAGAAAAGTTTAAACAAAAAATGGTGTTTAATCTTTTGTATCTGGCAAATTGAAGAACTGTTGTTGAGACATCGTTGAGATCTCTTCTGAAACTCGTGAAGCACATATGAGATTATTGAAGTTTTTTCTAAGAAGCAAAACCTAAACCTCTATGTAATCCTGTTTCTGTCTAGAAGAAACCATTGAGACATTACAGAGATCTCATTTTTCCTATAAAAAGCACAGAAAACACGTCATTGACATTATGGTGAACTGCTGCCAAGTAGTGTTTATTTCTTGCCTTTTTTTGTTAAATAAAAATACTGTAACAAAAAAAACTGTGTAGAATCCCACTTTCATAGCCGAAAATCAGCCGTATTACTGATTTGAGCCATAAAAATCACAATAAGCATGAAAATCTCTTCTGCTTTGATGTATTAACTGGAAACAAGAGAGACAGACAGAGAGAGAAAGAGAGAGAGAGAGAGCACCGCCATAAAGGAAGTGTTCTCTTAGTCTGTGTGATACCCAACACCACAGACTGTGATCCTGCAGACAGACTGGCAAGTTGAGAATACAGAGAGATCCTGTTCCCCTGTGTCTTATTCAAGAGCTGTTGAACGCCTGCTGAACGCTGCACCAGAGACAACTCTCTAAACCTGCCAGATTACAGCCTGGACCGACTGCAACGACACATTTCTAGCGGATTCCTACACGATTCAGGGGTGTGGACCTATTAGAGTGCAGAAACATAGAGGTAGGAGCTTTTTTAGCTGTTTTCAGTTGATGACTAATCCTGAATATAGAAGTTTGAGTGTTTGTCTTAGCACACTTTAACGAAACAAACCCACACAAATGAAATCCAACCACATAGTGGTTTCTTCTTGTCAAGATTGTTGAAGTGTCAAAGAGGTGCAACCGAACAGATGCACCTTAGCTGAGTGGGCTTCGTTCACAGCGGGCTAAAAACCATGTGGGAACCTGTCAGCACACAAGAACAACTGTTTCTCAGTTTGAGTCATTTGCCAACTGTGCCCTAGCAATAACGCACGTGGTCCTCGATGCCACCAGATGATTTATGAGACGTCTCCCACCATCTGCGAGTGCAAACCGCAGTGGGACGGCTATGGTAAACGCGCTCATGCTTCGAAGATTATGAGGAGTTTTTAGGAGGGCTTACCTGCGCTCCGCCTGAGCCGCGCTTGTCTACTTTTGTATGCACACAAAGCTCCCTCCAACTGCTCCTTCACGAGATTAAGAGCTTTCCCCTGGCACCCTGTCAAGGACAAAATTTAAAGAACACGAGTGTTTAACCTCCAGCTAATCTTGTCTTTGTGAGAATGAAGGGATTAGACCATTCGTTTCTGCATGCCTGGAAGGGTTAGGCCAGTAATGGGCTTGATGAATGACAAAAATGGCTCGGGGAAGGGATCTGCCAACTGACACAGGAAGACAAATGCGCTGGTGGCCTGACAGCTCCAAAAAGAGGCTTAGCTTAATTCCTGACCTGCATCAAAATAGAGCATTACCGTGCCATGACACTAATTGAAAACAAGCAGTTTAAGCGAAACCAGTGTTATAAGCACGAGCCAAACATTTTAATTTCTTCGTTATTGCGTCTTCTGATGGAAGGGAGCATCAGCACACGCTGTTCTTTTGATTAAACGGGATGCAAATTAGATTTAAACACCAGTGCCATTATGACCCAAGGGTCTATTAAGGACTCTCTGTGCTTATTATTTAGCTTTACTCAATTAGTCTGTAGCCAGTCCAGCTATTGAGTTGTGCCATGTGGCCTGTAGCATTCATTACCGACTAGTCTGTTCTCCTCTCTGGAGACTTATAGTCTCCGCCAGCATTCATCTCATTACGGATCTGGAAGTTTATGAAGTATTGCATTCTGCAAGCACCTTTAAACTTTTTGGGATTCATGTTTAGTCCGTTTCTCCACACACATTTACTGTTCCCAGCGTTTGAATGACCCCTGCGGCTGTGTCATCCTGTTCAATACAAACAGCTCATCACAAGGGATTTGGAGCTCAGTTCAGGCAAATAAGTTGCTCCTTGTGTTTCCCTCCTCCGTGGACCCCTGGTGTTTGCGAAAGGAGGTCTAACCCCTCGGAGAAGCTAGCAATCCATTATGGGGCTCTCAAAAGACCTTTCACTATAGATCCAGCAGCACTGGAGAAAAGGCCCAAATTGACAGCTCTACACAAAAGAGATTTACTGCTTTGCTTTATGTGCATGAGTGCTGTTCAAAAGGAGGTAATTGCAGGTTGTATAGATGGGAGAATCCCTAAGGGATTTCCCCCCTTCATCACATTTGCATTCACTATTAGCGCCCCCCCTGGGAGGGATCAGTAAATGTCACGGTGAAACCAAAACATCATCTGCCGTATGGCAGTCATGAAAAGGCTAATGCTGTAAAAATAGAGATATCCTACTGTTTATTTTAAAAAATCTGCTTCCCTCATTTTACACTGTTGTCTTTGCTTTGACACAATAACTGCAACATTGTGTGTGCTGTGCCACTGTTAATACACTCCTGTTCTAAAGTTTTGGAGCGGGTAAGATTTTTTTTAATGTTCTTGAGTGAATTCTCTAATGCTCACTAAAGTAAAAAGAGAAATATTATTACAATTTAAAATAACAGTATTTTATTTCTGTGATGGTAAAGCTGAATTTTCAGCATCATTACTCCAGTCTTCAGTGTCCTTCAGAAATCATTCTAATATGCTGATTTGCTGCTCAAGAAACATTTCTTCTTATCACTGATGAAATTGTTTTTGCTACGTTTTTATTTTTCAGAATTCTTTGATAAATATTAAAGTTCAAAAGAACAGCATTTGTTTAAAACAAATATTTTGCAGTATTATAAAAGTATCACTTTTGATCAATTTAATGAATCACTGAAAAAAAGTATTAAAAAAATCTTACTGGCCCTAAATTTTGAGTGGTATTGTATGTTAATTTTTCAGATTTTTGGTTAGTACTATTACTTCAATTAGTTTATGCAGTTTAATCATTGCTCATAAATGTGTGAGGTAATAGTCCAAGAATGCTTATTAATGTCGGTGTGAACTGTAACCCATTTTTCTTCTACAATGTGACATTTATTACTGAAACAGGATATTCAGCAAGAAAAAAATGAAAGAGAGCTCATTTTAATCAGGAATTGAGCACAAAAGTTGGGTACCAGAAGTTAAAATTGCATTAATTTTTTTTCATAAGGGACTTTGTTTTAATTTTTATAAACTTTTACAGACCTACCGTGAGCTCCAGTAAATGTATAGTATACTCTTCAATTAAACCCATCAAGTAATCAAACTAACAAAGTTCAAATTTTAAATGATAAAACAGGTAAAAACTTGTCATGACTTCACAGATTGAAGTGGGCACAGAGTGTAGCATTATGACAGTGAGTTTTGCCAAGGATAGCAACGTAATCTTGTACTCAAAGTGACTGAATCACTGTGTTTGGTATGATGATTCTTGAATTATCCTCTGGCCTAATATAACGTGTGTTGACTCAATATTTGTTTGACCTGCAGGTCTTGCTGATGTTGCTAATACCACAAATGCGAGAGCAGAAAACAGTGAGCACCATGCCACAAGGAGGAGACATTTAGAACCCAAGAAAGACTGAAGGAAGCCTGAAGGAAAAAGCTGTTTGTAGTCACTTTTGTGCACTTTGGAGTGCATCAGCACAAGTAAAGAAGAGCACCTCACCATGTTTGCCCCGACGACAGCCCTGCCTCCTCCTCCTCCCCTCTTAACAGGAAGTGCTCTGCCAATGCCCAGTGCACCATCAACAGCTCCCTACACAGGTACAGCAGCACCAAACGGACTGAAAAAATAAATCACATATTTGCTAGCTGTATTCTGATTCGCTCCCTTTAGATCATGACCTACTGCGGCAGGAGTTAAACTCTCGGTTCCTGGCCTCCCAAACTGTCAATCGAGGAGGCGCTCTAGCTCCCCCGGCCTACCTGCGCACAGAGTTCCACCAGCACCAGCACACACACCAACACACACATCAGCACACCTTCTCTCCCTTCTCCCATTCCATCATGCCCAACCCAGCAGCACCACTGGTGCGTACCCCTGCCAGACAAGTGAGGACAAATACTCATAATCAGCACTCATAATAATCAATGTTTTGAGCTGAAATTCTAAGTTAAGGTAAATATCTCTTTTTCTCTTTTCTTGCAGTTTGACAAATATCCCGCTAAAGTGGACACCTTCCATAGACACAGTGTAAGTTATATATCTTGTACACATCATGGCCTGTGATTTGAGTGGCATGTTTCTTTTACTGATTCATCCGGTTTCCGCCACGGAATAAAAAACTAAACAAAAAAAACAGGTAATTGACTTTGTATCTCACAATTCTGACCCTTTTTTTCTGCAATTCTGAGAACTTGCAATTGCAAGAAAAAAAGGTGGAATTGAGAGTTGCAATTACCTTTTTTATTTTATTATTCTGTAGAGGAAGCAGAAGCAAAAAAAAAAAAAGAATTGTGGGATGTAAACTCAAAATTGTGAGGAAAAACTGTCCGAATTGCAAGCTGTAAACTCAATTTCAAGAAAAAAGTCAGAATTCTGACTTTTCCCTCTTAATTACGAGTTTATATCTCATAACTCTGCATTTATATCTCACAATTCTGACTTTGTTTCTCGCAATTCTATGACAAGACAAAACTTGCAATTGTAAGAAAAGAAGAATTGTGAGTCACAATTACCTTTTTAATTTTTTATTCAGTGACAGAAGCTTAAAAAAAACTGAACTTTGAGATGTAAACTTGAGTTCAACAATGTGCTTTACCTAAATAGGGTCAATTTTGATTTCACTTTAAAGGCCAGAAACAGCCTAAATCAGCATGAACAGACTTTTGTTTCCTGACATTAATGACATTTTCCCGCTGTTTCGCTACAGTTAGTCCAGTCCTGTCCGTCAGTAATGACTGGAATACCTCCTATGGTTCCACCTGCTGGACCATTCAGCTCTCTCCAGGGAGCTTTTCAGCCCAAGGTTTGCCTGCCACTCCATCTCTTAGCTTTGTTTTGTTCAAAACGCAGCAGTCTTAAAAGGCCTTGACCACACTGATAGAAGCCTGAGAATAACTAGATTTTTCTTGAGTTGAGATGACCTCCCACAAAGAAAGAGCAGAAAAAATAAGAAAAGGGTTGGACTAGCCACACTTATTACTTATATAAGAGAGAATGTGTACCGAGGAAGAACAGGGCAACTTATTGATTTGTAGTCATGAGAATAATTTAAATATATATGGACGCAGGATTCACAAATTTTGTATTTGCAGGCTTCCAACCCACTAGACGTGGTGTCAAGACCAGGATCAGTGGCACACCAACTTTTACAGAAGGACTCCAGAGTAAGTTTCAATTTAGCGTCAGTTGCAAGGCTTTTCTCTAATGGGTCAAAATCTGAACCATACAGGTCTAAGAAATATTTACAGCTGTTCTGTCTATCATTGAAGAAATATAAGAAGGATAATATAATGTATTTTTGTCTTTTTTTTTAGCTTCTTGACCCCATGTGTCCTAAACCAAAGGTAAGGTTTGCATGTGATTATTCAACTACTTTTTATTAAACTTGTAAATCAGAAACTCAATTCTTTACCCATCATTCATTATTTTTTACATTTTCCTCAGAAACCTGGGAAGTGGTGTGCAATGCATGTCCACATTGCATGGCAACTTTACCATCATCAGCATAAAATTAAGGTAAGCGCAAAATAAATTATTGTTCTTTTTCAAGATGTGAAATATATCTAGTTTTGGACAAGTTATCTGAAACCATTTTCTATTTCTTGGGTTACAGAAGCAGATGCAGATTGAGCCACATAAATTAGACTTTGGGTTTAAGCCTGAGTTTCTGAACCGATCGCCTGGCTCAAGCTTCATGGGATTGCAGCCACGTGATTTACCCCGCCCCTCCACCATACTCTCTAATGCAGGTAGGAATTACAGCATGGATCAAACCCACACTAGTGACTGTAATTTAGCCAAATAGGATGTTCCTGGATCACCAAGTTGTTGGTCCTAGAACAACATCCCATCAACCAATTAGTTGTACGGTTATGCCTTAACACTAGGTATATTCTCATCAACCTGCTCCTTTCCATTGATTTTATGGTAGTCCAGTCCACCTGCTAGAGGGCCAATGTCCTACTGAGTTCAGCTCCAGCCATAATTAAACATCTGAAGTAGCTAATCTAAGACTTCAGGATTACCTGAAGGATTACTTTCAGGTATTTTAGGGCAGGTTGGAGCTATATTCTGCAGGACGCTGGCCCTCCAGGAACAGGACTGGGTTAGGGTTAGGTACTACTGTCAGTGTCAACATTAATGAATGCCCATGATATCAGTGAGCAGTGTCCTCTGATTATATAAAACATCAATTTTATAAGCTTTATAAGAGGAAGTCTGACAGAAACAGGACTGTGCTCACCAGTATCTGCATGTCTTGTTAGGTCCCACACACCCTTCAGTTTCGCCCTATGGATCCTTACCGCACACCCCAAACAATCTCCACAGTGTAGTCCCCCATCATGGTAAGATTAAATCTGACTTCAGAATTCAGTTCATATTAGATCCACATTATTGCTCAAAATCTAAACTCATGTATTCCTTGTTGTTGTGTAGAGTCTCTTAATAAGCCACTCACCTTTGGAGGCCTAAGTACACTGAGTTCATCTGCCTTTGGAGGACTAGGAAACCCATCACTAAGTAAGGACATCATTTATCCTGTCATGAAAGGATCTGCTTCTACTGTAGGTTAAAAAAAATGTAATCTTCCTCTGACTGACTATAATAAAATTCACAGCACCAAATGCAGCACATGGGACTAAAGATGGTAAAACGGTGCCAACTTCAAGTGGACCACTAGAGCCCTGGAACAGACTGCACCAGACGCCCTCATCCTTCCCGACACCCTCTCTGTGTTCAAGGCCTTCTGAAACCGAGAGAGCTCCCTCCATACCGGACAGAGCAGCAAATAAGAGAGATTCCCTAGAGAACAAAGATGACAAGGAAAGGTACGTACCAGCTATTTTGCTAGTCTGTCAAGAGCAAGAAGTTACATGCAGAATGTGATACATTAACATTTCCCTTCACCTCAATGACAGTTGCTCAGTCAGCATGTGCATCCCCAAAAGTCTGTGACCAGGTTGCTGCCATATTTGCTTCATGAGCACTTAGTTCTGGAAAGATTTTCAAATTGGGTACTTCCACTTCCAAGGAGTCCTGCACTAGCCGAGCAACTGTTATTGAACAGTTGGAAATGCTAACGTATTACTTTCTGCAATTATTGATTTATTTCCCCACATAACAGTTTAGCAGGGGCTAACTGCCTAAGCCAGGGGTGTCCAATCCTGCTCCTGGAGGGCCACTGTCCTGCAGAGTTTGGCTTAAGTCCTAATTTAAACACCTAAACCAGCTAATTAAGGTCTTCAGGATTACATAAGGAACCTCTAGGCAGGTCAGTTTGGGGCAGGTTGGAGATAAACTCCACAGAACATTAGCTTCCATGAGCAGGACTGGAGACCCCTGGTCCTAGATAACCTACCTGATCAAGAATTCTTGGAGTTGACTTCCTGATCAAGAGTTCAAATAGATAATGTTTTATTTCAATCATTGCAGGGAACCAAAAGAGAAATCAAATGGATGGCATTTGTCCCCCATCAGAAATAGTGCACTGGACAACAAACAACCAACAGAGTCCTTGAAAAGTTCCTCTCCAAATGAGCCCAACGAAGAGGACCAGGCAAGAGAGAAAAGACAAGTCCAAGAGCTTCCACAACAAACTCGAGAAACTGAGGAGCAAAAACACAAAGAGATCCAAAGTGACAAAAGAGAAAAGGATGTGAAAAGGGAGAAGCAGCCCACTGATGACAAGCCAGCAGGAAAGGAGAGTACATCACCCAAGCAGCAGAGAGAGGATCTCAAACGGCCAAACAGTGATAGCCAACCCTGGGAGCCAGCTGAGAAGAAGCTTAGAGTCGAGTATGAACCCCATGCCAAAAGCAGCAAGGTGAGAGTGAAGGAGGAGAAGAGAGACGACCAGGACCATGAGGTTACAACACACCATAAAGTTTCAGAAAAAATATGGCAGGATCCCAGAGCCCCTGCTATTAACCCTTCACCTCTTCCTTTGCCAATAGGAATACCAGCTGGCCACCCTGGTCTTGACAGAACTAGGCTGGTGTCACCTTTTCTGGGAATGGGTCCATTACCTGGTGCCGAAAGGCTGCCTTACTCGCCTCAACACTGGGAGTCTATGCGGAATGTTTACCGAGGTCTAGATCTTCCTCGTAGGGACTACTTGGGCAAGGACCTCTTAATAAGAACCGACCCCCTGCAACGTGCCATGATGGGACACCCTGCTTACCTACGAGAGCCATTTCTGCAGTCCATGGTCCTGGAGCAAAGGAGTCAAATGGAGGAACGGCAACGCCTGGCCTTCCTGAGAGAAGAGAGCGAGCGTAGCCGCCTACTGACTTTGCATCATACTGCACTGGATCCTCACTTACCGCCTCCAGGACTCCTCACAGCAGCTTACCCCTGCACAGAGCTCCCACATTACAGCTTGCTCAGTAGGACTCTACCTGCTGCTTACGTACACGCCCAACCACATCCACTTTTCCCAATGCTGGCAGCACGTCCAGGGTCTCCGAGACGGATGACCCCTCTCACAGACAGACCTGTTTCGCACCCACACTGAGACTCGGTGAACTGGACTTCATCAGAATCTGATGGACTCGTGTATATCAAGCACTTCATGTGAAACAATGTGTAGTCATGAAATGTACAGTGGTGGAAATGATTTTTTTTTTGGTTCAAAAACAAAAATATTAAAATGACTTCTGAGAAAAAATGACTTTACTTGTTCTTTTTGAATGTTAACAATATATTTGAAACTAAAGGACTTTAAATAATACACAACTATTTACAACTATAGCAAAGAAACAATGGAACAATAATACAGCACAATATACAAAATATTCAACAAATATCAACACAAATTAAATGATAGCTATTTACGGTCAAAAACTCATCGTATTGTTCCTGGTAATTATAAAAATAAAAGTAGAAGTCAATTTTTAAAACACAGAGCTAGAAATATAAAAGGTAAAATTTTTGTCAAATAATACAAAAATAAAAACTTGCAGAGTGCTACTGTTTTTCAGAATTGTTTTTTAACAAATGTATTAGACACCTGAGATCATGTAAAAACCTAAAATAAAACACTAGCAAAATGCTAAAAAAAGATGATGCCATACATCATCCTCTAAACTTTGCATTTTTGTTTATAAAAACATTGATCTAATGGAAAATGTTTAATCTATTGAGGTTAAACAGGTTGTGTATTCTCACACAGGTTATCTCTGATGAAACTGCATTTGATAGGTATGAGATTATACCACATCCATTCCTAGACCTCTAGCCACTGCAGCCAGAGCTCTAACAGCCCCTGATGGCCCACCGGGCTGGGCCACTTCCTCTGGATCCCCACTGACCTCAGTCACAGTGTTCAACACACAATACACAGATGTTTCATCACCTTTTAATCCACTGCTGTCAGTGCCCTCCAGGAGCTCTGAGGTTGAGGAAGATGAGGAAGGAGAGGAGGGTGAGGAAGAGTGCTGGGGAGTGCTATTGCCGCTGTCGGGATGCAGCATCGGCTCCTTGGAGTGACTGGTTGAACCAGAGACCTTGCGAGGGGTGCGTTTTTCAGCCATGTTTTTAATCAACTCTTCTGTAACCTCTACAGTCTCAAAACGCACCATGTTGAGCCGCAGATACCCATCCTCATCCTTCATGTACCTGTTCAATAGGCAATTTTTAGTACACAAAGGCAAATTATTAGCTCAGAAGCAACTAAATACACTTCAAGATACTATTAATTGCACACCTAAAACGGGAGTGTCCAGATGGCCATTTGAGTTGATGCTTCTTTCGAAGGTGGAGGGTGAGAGTGTAACACCAAGAGAAGGTCTTGTCACAAAGGTGACACTTATACCTCGGAACCATGTTGTCCTGTTGCAGAGAGATATCATACGTTAGTAAAAAGAAAAGGAAAACCATAAAAAATATTTTCATTACTCAAAATAAAACCTAAAATCTGTGTATGTGTAAAAGATGATTAACATAATTCAAAAAACACATCAACACTAAAAAATTAACAAATTAACATTTTTTTTAAATAATAAAAATACATATAAATGAAAAGATCAGTAAGGCAAAAAAAGCAGAATTGCAAAGCGTATTATTAAAGCACTAAATTTAATCAGTAGAAAAGATTTAGATTTGAGCTGTACAAGTGCATAAATTTGAAAATTAAAAAAAATATAAACATCTGGTTATTTGTTACTGACACAATTCAGTCTTTGCACAAAAAAGGTCAGTAAACACTATCACACTAGTTTCATAGTTCGGTATGGATGTGCCAAAATTATTTCCTGTAATAATCAACATTTTGAATCAGATGCTGCAAGCAGAGCTTAAAAACGTTCCCTTTAAAAATGACAAAAACTGGTCTGAGGTTATAGCACCCTCTGCTGGCTGACCTCATGTACACGTTTATAGTGCTGATTCATGGTGTGTGCCATGCGTGAAGAGTATCCACAGCCCTCTACTGTGCAGCGGTACGCTGCTCCCTCATTGTGTGTTTCCATGTGTCTCCGCAGATCATGCTGGTTCTTGAAGCTAAAAGTAAGGAGACAAACCATTAAATGTAAGAAATGTATTCTTCAGTACTTCATTGAGTGTATATATGTGGACAGTGTGCAAACTCTGGGCAGCCACCTGCTCTCACAGAAGTCACATGGGAAGGGCCTCTCATCGCGGACGAATTTGATTTGGAGTCTCAGGGGTGGAAAGGGACGCTCCGTTCTGTCACAGAGAGGACATTTTATATGATTCACTGCACACACAAAAAAAACACTTAAATTACACTTAATTTTCTGTAATATTATCAATTAGAATGCACTGACACTACGGAATGTAAACACAACTAAACTGAGCTGAATAAACACTATAAACTGTCTTTCATCTGGGTATTAGAAAGCACTTTCTTTTTATGTCTATCTTTAGTATTTTCAATAATATTCAATAAAAATCCCCCAACTAAATTTTGTAACTGAGGCATTTCAGCTTTTTTGTTGTTGTGTTTTTAGCTTTTGCGTTTTCGTACTTTTTTTCAATGTGTTTACAATACTTTAAAACCATGAAAATGACTAAAAAAAATACAGTTATTTTCGTTTTCATTACTGTGAAGCTGCTTTGAAACAATCCGTACTGAATAAAGCAGTACATAAATATGACATGACATACACTATTTTTCAGATGTCGTCTTTTTTTATATAAAGCATCCTAAATTTAGGGATGCATGACATTCTGGCTAATAATCATAAGCTGATAATTATTTTCATGCTATAGCTGATATTAAAATTCCATACTGTTTTGCTTAAAAAAAAATATATACATACATATACACATATACATACACACTGTGGCAGTAGCCCGAGTCCAGCTTAGCCTCAGACTTCCCCACCCCCACGAGCACCACGCTGAGACTGCAACCGAGCTCCATTCACAGCGCACGTTGACTCCAGTGTGTGGGCACATACATCACCCCATCCGGCTCTTTCGACCAGTACCAATGTCGTGTTCTCAGTCACCCCCGCGACAACACACCACACATATATAACACACACACCACCCCACCACACATATATATATATATTGACACCACCCACACACAATATACACAATCCACACATATTACACATAACACACCCACACAGCCCACACCACCACACACACAACACATATATATACACCACACACACACACACACATATTTACCCAGCACCCACACCACATTATAATAACACATACCCACCACACACACGCACACATATATATACACACACACACATATATATATATACCACATATAAATACACCCCCACATACATATACACAACATACAAACAACACATACATAATACACAACATACCTATCTACAACACCTACATATATATATATAATATATATACACACACACACACACACACACACCACACAGGAGCTGGCTCATCACCAGTAAGGTCACGATAAACGATATCGCATCAAGATACAGATGCCCGTATACGTACACGATCATGCCTGCACTGAATTTCACCCTCAGCCAATTTAGACAAAACATCTTTTTATAAAACACTGCTTACGATAGTGCCATTTCTAACTATATGTGACACTAGAGCAGGCAGTGGAGCTCTGCATTAGGACGGGCCTCCATACGTACCACAGTACAATATAGGTAATGGAATATGTTTCATGTTTACATTGTGCACCCCCCACCATACAATATTCTGATTGTTGCATCTTGTTTTTAAGCCCATAAATAAAAATGTACTCGTCCTAATAAATTTATATTGTAATGTACTCATTTAATATATTTAAAAAATAATTTACATTTCTGGTAGGTTATCATTGCACAAATTACACACTCTACAATAAAAAAAAAATACATGACAAATGCGCTGCATTCCATTTGCTCACATCGTTCATCTACTACAATGAACCTTTCATGTGACGGGAGTAGATCTAAATATAATGCTATAATCAACACTTTTCATGATTAGTTAATCTCAACAGCTGTAATAGTAAAAATGTAGTAAAAGTTTTAGAGAGAGTTCCACATGTAATACTTATTTTATATGGCAGCCAATCATAGCAACGGGCGTTTCCATTGAAGTCTCACAGCAGACACACCCATACACACTTCCAATAGAGCTTTCAAATCAGAGGGCTAAAATCTGGGTAGAAAATGCCTTTATTTGAAAACTCTGTCAATTTTTTATGTAAAAATCATAGTAACATTATAAGTGCACCTCTTAAAAAATGCATTAAAATGCAAAAAAAAAAATTTTTTAATGCAGTTCAAGACCTCTTTAAATCTCTAATGTCAGCCAGTAACTGATATGGTATTGATATATTGTCTATCCCCATCTCAAAAAGTTTAAATTACTTATCAAGCTTTAACTCACCATGCTGACGAACATGGTCTCTCAGCAGCCTCTCATTGGCAAATGCTTTGTCACAGTGTCCACATGTAAGAGAATCTGTAATAAAATGTCTTTATAAAACAACTACAGACTTAAGTGATATTTAATGGACATTCTTAAACATCAGAATTGCTATACTGTCAGCGAGTGAAGAGAAACGATCCTAAATAAACTGACCTTCTGGTTCTGCTTGTCTCTGGATATGGTCAAAGAACTTAGTATTGCTGGAGAACATACAGCCACAGGTGGGGCAAGCGACCAGCCGCTCCTGTGTATGACTGCGCAGATGCTCACGTAGGCGGTACTTGATTTTAAAGAAAGCATCACAGCCTGCAAAAAGAGCAAAAATGTTTCACATAGGAACATTTTAAACACTGGTCAAACATTCCTGCTTTCAGCGCCTACCTGACCAGCTGCAGAAGAGAGCCTGCTGTCGATCAGGAAGGGGCTGGAGCTCAGTGCAGTGTGCATGCATGTCAACATGACGGTAGAACCACTCAGGGCTATTAAAGGAACTCTGATAAAGCAAAATAAATAAATAAATAATAGACAAGCTCATTATATAATGTCTAAGTTAAAGGAATATTTCAACCAAAAATTAAAATTTGCTTAAAATGTAGTCAACCTCAGGCCATCCAAGATGTAGATGAGCTTGTTTCTTCATCAGAACATTTGGAGAAATTTAGTATTACATCACTTGCTCACCAATGGACCCTTTGATGTGAATGGGTGTCGTCATACTCATCTTTAACTTTAAACCATCAGTTCTGGCCAAAATACCTGTACAGACTCCATAATAACATTTCCTCCAGTGGAAAAAGTCCATCCCTGTTGTCCTTTCAAATCAAAATCCACTAACTTATTTGTTTAGGACTGCTTTTGTTTGTAATCGGCGCTTAAAATTTGAATATTTCTCTAATGATTCAGGCAAGACCAAATTTTTTCACTCGAGAAATCAATATTATGGATAGAAGACTTGATGGATCGGAGTTGTGTGGATTACTTGTGGACTATTGTGATGTTTTTATCAGCTGTTTAAACTCTCACTCTGACGGCACCCATTCACTACAGAGTATCCATTGCTGACAAATGATTTCTCCAAATCTGTTTTCCTAGAAAAGGGGGGGTGTGGGGGTGGGGTGGGGGGGTGGGGGGGGTGGGGGGGGGGGGGGGAACCTACCTCATCTTTGTAGGCCTGAGGGTGAGGATTTTTTGGGTACACTATTCCTTAAAAGTAAAACAGAAGTCAACATGCTACAATACTAACATCACAGTGCTGCCACTGACAGACGAACCCCTCAGAGACATCTGGGACTAGGCTGCTGCTGTGAAGATCCTGAGTGCAACTAGGCAGTTCAGGGTGGGATTCAAGAAGCTGAGTTCCAATGCATTTCAGCTTGCTGTGGAAGATGTGGAAATGGGCATGAGCGATCAGCTCACTTTGGCTTCCCATCGCCAGGAACTCACAGCCCCTCCATAGACATGGATAATCCTCTATAACAGACAAGATATCAAACACACACAATCATCCTAATATATGCACTGACTACGATTTATAAACAATTCAAATGTTGTCACAGACATTGCATTAAAGAGCTGCCTTATTTGTCTACTTCTGCATGCATTACAATGTCCTACCCAGTTCCTCCATTGCATCTCCTTCCCCAAAATGCTCTTTCAGATGTAGAGCCATATGATCACTCAACTCCTCCATGTTTTGACTCTTGAAAGTGCATGATGCCCACGCGCATGCCACCACTATTTTAGAGACATTTCTTCTTTTTGCCATCTTAACCTTTGAGAAAGCGAACAACTACATCAATAAAAGCTTCAGGAATACTAAAGATAGTAATGACAACACTCTTACCGTGCCTTTAAAACAAGTATAAGACGTCAGCACGTGCGATGTAAACAAACGTTTAATTAGTCGTGATGTAAACAAGGTCGAGTGCTTGTCGTTTACTTCAACATACACAAGCTAACAAAACTCAATACAACATCCTGATACTGCCCGAGAGGTTATGAATGATTAAAGTCACTTACTCTGATGTTAATGAGTCACGAGCCGGTTTGAGGATCAGTTGCGAGTTCAGTTTTATGAACTGGTCGAGGCTCAGAAGCGCGCGCACACATTCAGGCATCAGTGTAAAGGAAAATTACATAGTCTTAATATACTGAGTAACTGGACTCTGTTCTGTAAAACTGCTTCGTTGTTTGGAAAAGTAAATTGCCTAAAACTTCATGTCCGTTGAGCGGACGAGGAGACAGACAGGAACGCGGGTCATCTGTTTGTTTGAGAGGATGGAGACGGTCGTGACTGACGTGTGTTTCCGTGTCACAGACAAAATAAAAGCCTGCCTGAATCTTTCTGCTGACATGAGACATTTCAGAAAGATTCAAGTAAATATAGTTTTACAACTGTGTGGAAGTGCATTACAGTATATTTGGACAGAACAAGAAGAAACATATATTATACAATTATTAGTATTATTGGAGTTCATAAACATCAAATAAAATGATCTACTTTTATTATTTGAAAAGTTTCTTACTGGTATTATGTTATATGCATATAATCAATAGATACCATTTTTATTGGTTTTATTTGTGTTTCAAAATGTGGGAGAAATGCATTTAAAATAACAGCACTCAAAATAACCACTGGGGGGCACGTGAGGACATGTTTTCATATATTTAAAAAAAAAAGGATGTTAGGGGAATTCATTATAATGTTTATTCAAATATGATTAGAAGTAGTTGGATTTAAGAATGTGACATTTTTGTGCTATTCTCTAACTTTAGAGCTGGGATGTTGTACATGTGAATGAGTTTTACGTGAAGAGTTCAGTGGAACAGTTTCATTTATGCTTTTCACATTTTTTATTTGAAGCTACATTGTCCCATTGTCTTCATTTTCACTATACCACACCCAAACAGTATTCGTGCAGTGACTTGAATTAGCCAACACTATGCAGAGTTTGAGACTTGAATTATTTATTGAATTTTGTGAGGACGACTGAGTCGCTGCTTGGAGTCCAGTGAATCTGCAATGGCAGCACCATCATCCCCATCTGTGTTTTTAAAGTGTATGATTCTTTTAGTTTTATCAGTAGCATCACATAAATTAGTTTATTTTGTCTCTTTAAAAAAATTATTATTGTGGATCAGTTTTTCTCTAGTATGCTTCAGTCATATGTAGAAAAGGCCCTCAAGTCAAAGAACCAATTTTTTTTAGAACTAAAATAAATACAATAAAACAAATACAAAAACAATACAAAAATGAATATACACACACGTGTGTGTTTAAATACACACACATATGTGGACATATATATGTATATAGTGTATTATAGTATAGTATATTATAGAGAGATACATGTGTGTTTTTTTAAATATTAATTACAATTTAACTGTTTTAAATCAAAAGAGTTGTGTGATTTGTTAAAATCTATAAATATATTTTTTTTTTTAAATACACATACATTTGTGGACACACACATAGATACATGTGTGTGTGTGTTTTAAATAAATAATTACAATTTCCTGTTCTGTTAAAAGATTTATATTGCATGAGGCCATTTTCCATTAAAACATGATGCCACGAGATTTATCAACCATGAAATTTCGAAGTCACAAACCACATTGCAAATGTATTGCTTTAAGGATTTTAATCAATTTCATTCAATGCAAGCTCACAACACAAGCACATCACACTTAGAATTATCACTTGGACATCTGATGGCCCTATGTTGCTCAATATACAGGCACTACTGTTATGGAAAGCATAGCTTGAGGATAGCACCTAGAATGGTGTGCACAGCACGTGTAGGACAACCCAGGAGGAGCTCGGGACCAAGAGGCTGTAGATTTACACTGAGAGGGCTCTCACCCCTCAGATCGGGTCAGAATGATGATTAACATACAGATGACTATGGTGGGCATGCTTCTGTCTGTCAATCACATGGACCTCAGCTGTATGCTTAGCAGCATTCTTCCCAATTCAATCATCCATATTACACCATATGAAAGGAAAGCAGGCAGTTTTAGGTGTACATCAGTAAATTCTCTTATTACATAGCATGACATAGCATCTAAATGTTGCTTTATTGAGAGCAGAGCAAGCTAAGCGTAAATATGTCTCCATAGCATAATGCTCTACACTACACGGTAACAATAACACTTTAAGAGAGACCATGCCTCAGTTTGTTTAAAAATGACTGGCACTGTTGTCGAAAGATCTGAAATACTCTTTTTTAATCTTAAAAGTGAAGCTGGATCGTGTTCATTTGTTAAACATGGTACTCTTGTTGACGTGTGAGGCTCCTAACTGCTAATTTCAGGTGTAACACTGTCACACAACCTTTAAACATGCAGTTTGAGATGTTAAGACGTTCTTGTGTTCATTGCTGATCGTTTGTGAGGAATACAACACTGTTATAATCCAAATGTGTGGTGACAAATATTACATCTTAGTGTATGAGCAATGCTATTGGTGCATCTAATTAGAATGGTCCATATACTTCAAATGAAGTCCATATCACATTGAATTAGATTGCTTGAAAGAAAAGACCATTCTTTTTGCAGTAAATATTTTTCAATGCAAGATAAAGCAAAAACCTTATCTTATATAATAACTAGGCATTTGGCCATTTGCTCAGAGGCAGCATGCAACAAGGATCCGTGAATCATCTTTGCCACAGAGAAAGCTATTGATGTATATGGAAAGGGAGCAGACACAGGGCAAAAGCAAAGATAGATTCATAATAGACTGGACAGTGGCCACACAGTCAAGACAAATCAAGCAGACAAGCCTTGATCCACTACAATACGTAGGTAAAGACACTATCAGAGTCGGGCCATTAGAGTCAGTTCATTGAAACACGGGGATGAGAAGGTCCCTATTCTGTATAGCCTCCTCAACACCCCCCCCCCCCCCCCCCCCCCCCCCCCAAACACAAAAGTGCACTAATTTTTTGCCTCAGCTAGTCTGTTGATAAGTTTTCTGTTTGGCTTTTCCCTTGGTGACCGCTCCCCTCTGGCTTTTGCTCCTGGTTCCTCACTGAGGTTTTTCTTCTTGGCAGCTTGACATCTCCATCGCTTGGCTTCTCCTTTGATTTTTTTTTCACTGTTTTTTTATGGCTTTGGTGTCTTTTTGGCTTGGAAGTGATATCTAATTCTGCCTCTCCCCCTACAGACACAAAAATTTAGACATTTGGGTGCATTACTTCCAACTGATAAATAAATAATGTATCTATATTATTCTATAATATATATATATATATATATATAGATATATATAATATATGGTATATATTATTATATATAATATCTAATTTCACTATTCCTGTTTGTTTTAAAAAATAACTGAACAAAAAAAATGCTGTTTCACTTTAAAATACACTACAATTCAAAGGTTTGGGGTCAGAAAGATTTATTAATTCAACAAGCAAGTTGATCAAAAGTGACTTTAAAAACAATTAAATTTACAAAAGATTTTTTTCTAAAGGTTTCTAAAGTTGTTTTTCATTTTTTTTGAAAAAAGCTTTCCTATTCCAATAATCTGAAACAATATATCATTAAAAAACTGATCATTATTTATTTCTGAAGGATCATGTGACACTTTCTGGATTAATGGCTGCTAAAAATTCAGCTTTTGCCATCACAGGAATAAATAACATTTTAAAATATAAAACAGTTACTGATAATAAGAATAATATTTCACATATTACTGTTTTACTGTATTTTTGAGAAAAACAAACCATAATGCAACCTTGGTGGGCATAAGAGACTTAATTCAAAAGCATTAAAAATCATTACGACTCCAAGTTTTTGAACAGTAGTGTAATGTAGTTTGTCATTTTTACCCACAAACCTTTATGGTAAGCACTCAGACCTTCTGAGGGCCATACAGTTAGGAAACAAATAAATAAACAGGAAAAGTGTGTAATTTACAGTCGGAACACAACCACTGGCCCTCCAGTGTAAAATGATGTTAATAAAATAATTTTGAAAATGTGAATCATGTTTCAATTAGTACTGTGGCATACAAGTTAGTATCTCATGACAGAAATACGTGTTAGGATGTGATTTTCGGACCTTATTGAATGTGCTCAATGCAGATGAAGTGTTAAAAACAAGATGTGATTTGTTCTGCATACTCAAAAAAAGAGATGCAGTCATTTTTGATGACAGCTTGTATGTAAGCCAAGTCCTTTAAAGAAAGCTATCCAAATTGGTCACAAAGGTTATATAGCATATATAATATGTGACTAGTTTACCTTTACTTTCCAATTATGGAAGATTTCTGCTATTTTGCAAGGTTTCCATATTCTAGCAATGTTGTGCTTCATTGGAATGCCTTGCACAATAGCATGATCACAGTGATCATTGTGAGCTTAGTTTTGATACTAATGGAGTGGAGCCCTATTAGTATCTCTTGGCACTCAACCACTTCTGCTCCATGTTTCTGAAGCCAGTAACCTTGCGTAAATCACTTGTATTCACTTATAACGGAAACCAAATAGAGCCCCTCTTGATAGTGAAGATACTATTGTTTCATGCAAAAAAAAAAAAAGCATAGTGTTCAGAAAATCCTCATTGTGAAGGGGATTTAATCTGAACTGGTCCCACTGAGGATCTCTGTGATGTGCAGCTGTATGGTGAAATACTCTAGATCCATGCTGTCCAAAAGAATCACTGAACACACCTGACTACAGAACAGAGCTGCTGTCACTGTCAGAACAGTCCTATGAGAGTGAGAGAGGGAGGGGCTACATCAACACATTACATGCACATCAACACTAAAAAAAACTCTCCTTGTTTAACATATTTGCTTTTACATTAAAAAGGAATAATTTGACCAAAAATTTTAATTCTGTTATTTTTATTTCCAAACTAGTATTACGTTCTTCTGTGGAAGACGAATGAAGAAATTTTGAAGCATGTACTATTCAGGACAGAAACCTTAATCTAGAAATCTTAATACTTTACTTAATATTCGAAATGTTCTAATGAAAGATTCTGAGTAAGAATGTTTCTGTAATAAAGCCCCTGATGTCCGATCT
Organism: Sinocyclocheilus anophthalmus; assembly: GCA_018155175.1. Classification (NCBI taxonomy): domain Eukaryota; kingdom Metazoa; phylum Chordata; class Actinopteri; order Cypriniformes; family Cyprinidae; genus Sinocyclocheilus; species Sinocyclocheilus anophthalmus. Next base: position 2,126 of record JADLZN010001788.1, on the reverse strand, counting down.
GTGAACAAATCGTTCTTTTAAAGAAATAGTTCACCCCAAATTAAATTTTACTGAACCACAGGACATCCATGATTATGGACATTTTTAATTGGAAACGATTTTGGAGAAATTTGCAAGTTTCTTACAAACGCACAGTTTTCACTTCAAAAGACATTGATGGATTGAAGTTGTGTGGATTACTGGTGGATTATTGTGATGTTTTTATCAGCTGTTTGGACTCTCATTCTGACGGCACCCATTCACTGCGAGAACCAACCTGAGAGCATGTGATGTAATGCTAATTTCTCCAAATCTTTTCTGATAAAGAAACAAACTCATGAATAAACAAACATCGGGTATGGCCTGAGGGTGAGGACATTTTCAACAAATTTAGATTTTTGGGCGAACTATTTCCTCTAAGCTTGCTCTTTGATCCACTTAGAATGATTCACGACTGATCTGGTTCTTGGATTCAGCTCACAGACTCAATGATCTGGTCACAGCAGTTAATAGCTCACTGGTTGGGAAGATTGTCAAATGCCACTTTTTGTATTTTTGCTTTCTTTTTTAAGCTGGAAAGTCCCATACCCATGGGGGTTAATGGCATGGCAAATGGCAACCAGTACAATTCTTCAAAACGTCTCCTAAGAAAATAAGTCATGCAGTCAGTGTTGTTATTGTTCACTAAACTATAAATTGTATTTCATAATTAAAATAAAGCTGAAATACAACACAATATAAATATTAGATGAAAAACTTAAACATAAAACATTATAATTTTGCGTCCACACTATCTGACATAAAATATGTTTTAGATGAATTACTATAATTACTAAAACTAAATTGAAATAAAAATAAATTAAAGCTAAATGGAAATATATATAAAATAAAACTAATAAAAATGACAAAGCACATAAAATTACTTAGACTGGAAATCTGAAAATCTGAAAATAACTATAATAGTTTACAAATAATACTAAAATAACACGGCATGGAATGTTATAAGGGTAAATAAATGGATGAACTATCTCAGAACTGATAGCATTAGAGTGACAGATGTTGGAGCCTCATATTAATAAAATATTTCTGAAAAATTCATAATCTTGCATTACAATTTCACCTCTCACAGTATAATTAAGTTTCTGATGATAACCGTCATATCTGAAATTATTGAGTTCATCACTATGGTAATAAAACAGGGCACCTGAGAAAGCATCCTACCTTGCTGGACTCTTTGCTTGGTTCACTATACAGGCTTCGTATCCGACGGCGCTCCAACAGCTTGTTGTCTGTGGCATGAGGTTTGACCTGCTCTCCTTTAAAGGTGGCACTATAACTGGTCTCCAGGTTGGTCTTCTCCTCCACTAGGAGTTTGTACTGAGATTTCGCTTTGATGAGTTTCACTGGTTTGACACCTCTATAAGCCTTGAACTCCGTCCTAGAGAAACACAGAGCTTTTGTAAATTAATCTTAGGCTGAAATAATTATACATAGCATAATCAAAACTGGTTTATGGTTCATTGTCAGAAGACTAAGACAAATAACATGACAAAAGATAACAGATAACAGATCAGCAACCAAGAGGTAATGCTTTATTTAGATGCCACCTAAAATTGAAGTTCTGACCTGAGTTAGTAAAGTCAATATTCAGCATAATTACTCTACCAAAACAGACGCCTTGTAAAGAAATCAGGACAAACTAATTGGGACATTGAGGTGTCATATTACAGCTTTATGCAGAGTGAGTGTGCACAAAATGATCTGAAAACTCAAGAATGACTCAACATTTTTTGGGGGGTCTCAGACACCCACAGAGAGGAAATTACACTGGTGACTCGATATTTTTCAAAGACTGGATCTAAATCTTTCCTTGTATCTTGTGCTTAGATAAGGTTACATTAGCTGCAGTGATCTGATATACTAAATATTGGTTTAAAATAGAAAGGTACCAAATAATCAGACTGACGTATAAATGAGGGCTTTTCTATGACAAGTTCTAAGGTTGGTTCCCCCAAATTCGAATTATCAGAATTACAGCAGCCCCCAACAAGGGAGATGATTTTTGGGTACATTATCATTTTAAAAAAAAAATTGAAAAAAAAAAAAAAATTTTTTTTGAAAAAAAAAAAAAAAAAACAAATCATTTC